>OY757923.1:38707807-39052556 GCA_963585895.1 Sepioteuthis lessoniana
TTTTATTAAAATACCCACATAGATCCCATTATAAATGAGGTAAGTAAAAGATTCAGCTCTTGTCTATGAACTCTGCATGGTAACAGGAGTCATGTTGGCAACTTTGGAACACAGAAGAATTGGTTGAAGGAAATCCTTTTAAATCACTCAAATGAACTTATGAAAGAAATGGATGAAAAGGAAAGAAAAAACTGAAGGATGAAATGTTAGAGTAAAAATAAGCCATTAGAAAATCCTGGATATATATTTCAACAAGACAATTTTTTTTAAAGAAATAATCATAGTATTACTATGTAGTGAGACTAGGTTGCAGGATTAAGACATACACAAAAACAAAAGGTGCTGAAAAGTTTTCTGCCCAACCAAGAATGGCATGATCTTTTATTATTCTTAGTTTTCATTCAGATGTTTTTTTTTTATTCTTTTTTATTTGAGCAATGATTTGCCAAGTACATGGAACAGTGAGATTATTATTTGGAGTAGCAGGTACATTTTATGGCTCTTCATAATTCAATACTTGTTTAGGTTTAAAAAGTTTCACCACTCCCTGGATATTAAAGTGTACCATGTGTATATAAGTAAAAGATTTGACTACTTATTCAGCACTGATAAATTGTCTTTGTTTTAATATCCAAGTTCTTGGTTTTCAGCAAAAATTATCAGCTGTCATTCCAATCCATAATCCAAGAAAAAGACAATGGCTGGCGATTTCTGTTTTGTCATATCATCATCTAAAATTACAGTTCACAGCCTTTTCTTAAGAAGAAACGTCATATTACAGGAATCCACAGATTTCTTAAAACTGATGGACAGGTGAAAGGAAAAGCTTTGTTGTTATTTGATAAGTATTTACTTTGGAGGCATTCTATCTTATTGATGCATCAACTAATGGGAAATAGGAGAAATTCAAAATAAATATAATTTCTAATTAAGATGTACCTTTTAATATCATTGAATTTTTTTAAAAATCTTGTTAATATTAATTTTATTCATCAGTTTTTTGTAGAATTAGGTTGGATTTTGAAGATATCTTCAAAATCAGAATTTGACAGATCTAAATCCATACATATAAAATGTATATGTCTATTTACAATAGGTAGATAAAAGTTCTGGGCCAAGCTAGAATGGGCAATTTGTGTTGAGCTGCAGGACTAATGTGAAATAAGATGCATGTTTCATGGATTCAAGTTGTTCCTTTCTTGGTTGGGTCCATAACTATTCACACACAAATACAAACCTTGTGTTGGCATGTGTGTATGACAGTTATCTAGACAATACAATATGTGTGTATGATAGTTACCTAGACAATACAACCTGATCTTGAGCAAAATTTTTTATCCATATGTAAATAGTCCCATCATTTTTATGGATATTATAATAGTATGAAATACGTGAAATCACGCTTAATGTAAGAAAGAGTTAGTGATGCAATGAGTATTCTTATGCTTCTAAATATTAAATTTTATTCCAAAGAAACTGATATAACCTTTGTTGATGTGTAGAAACTGTTAGATTGCAGTGTTAGTCATATTAATACTATAGAAGTTGTTTGTTAATTGCAGCAATATTAGAAGTTAAGGTATGTCAGAACTGCTTTGAATAATAATTTTTTTTTTTTTTTTGTGAAATGAGGATAAAATCTGGTTTTATTGCTGTAATTTTCAAGATCCCTTACTGCTAATATTTTTATGCCCTTTTCATATTTATTTAGATTCATAGTAGAAGTTTCTACATTGTTGTGTATAGTAAGAGAGTAAAAAGGAATATCCAGAAAAAAAAAAGCGGTTGTGAAATAAGTTGGCCAAATGTTGTCAAGGGCAACCCAAAGGCTCACTTTTTGATAGCTACTACACTGAGGTGTAGGGGAGGGCACTACTCCTTTTCCTGGACTGCTCCACTGAGCCTTGATTTGTACCATTTTAATGCTAAGTTAAGCAAGGAGGCATCAAATGCCATTTCTTGGGTCTTTGAACCTCTGTTTCCTGAAAGAGTGGTGAAGAGTCATGAAATATCCATGTCATATTGTGCTGTTAGTACAGAATCCCTTGACGCTCTCTCACAATCAGCTCCTTTAAACATCATTCAGTGTCTACATAGACCTAATAAATAAATTTTTTTGCTGGTTGGCTAAGATAGCAGTGTCCATGTATAGGAATCCATATGGGAACATAACTCATGAGTTTGTCCCTACTTTTCCAGCAGTGCTGCATGTCTTGTTCATCTTACTTGTATGGTTTATAAGACAAGAGGTAAGTTGTCATATAGCCACTGTAGTTCCCATTTAGGTTTTTCTGTAAGTGTTTCAGCCATAAAGTAGCTCTAACATGGCCTCAGGTTTGAAGAATTTCTGCTTGATTTTTATCAGAGGGATCAGATTTCTATATGATCGATAACCTGTCAACCTTTCTTATGTGGATTTTGATATTTTCAATAGATGAGATATTGCTATCAAGGAATATGAACTTCACTAATTTTTTTTTTTCTAATCTTATTTAAAATTCCTGAATTCTGTTTTATCTGAGTTTACGTAGAGGACAACGCCTCTTGCTGCCTTTTTCATGCTATACAGCAGAAATTTGGTTAGGCCGGTGTACTTGATCATCTGAGAAGTATGCATTTTTAATTGTTTTTGCAGAATATCATAGAATGTAACTTAGGCAAATAACAGAAATGGTGCAAATGTATCTCTTTGCAAGACTTCAATGATGTAAAAAAACCCAAAAAAAACAACAGTGTCATCATTAAGTGAGTTGATCATTGTTTTCATGTTTATATAGAACATCATTATTTGGAGGAAAGACCATATGCTAAAGCTATTTGCTCCATCTTTCCTCTGTGTATCAAATCAAATCAAATACTTTGAAGAAAACTATAAACTCAAGTGTTACTTGAAGAATTTTTGCATGTACTCCTTTGATAATTTGATGTTAGTCACAATCTGAGAAGTTGTAGATTGATTTTTCTCAAAACCAATTCTGATTTTTCTGAAGATTTTTTTAAATTTCAGGTTGGACATTGTTGAGAAGCATGGTGTTATAAACCTTAGCAGCAGATTCTTGAAATGTTCTTTCGATTTTTGTATTCTTTTTTCCTGGCTAGCAGGTTTTAGTTTTACTCTTGAGGTGGTATTCCTTCTGCTCATTTCAATTACTGTCTGCTAAACTATTTGTGGTTGTTCTCTTCTGTCGGGTTTCTAATTTTATTGATTTAGCTTTGAATTTATTCTAGTTATTCTTTTTAGTATGTGTTTGTACTTTCTGGGCTTTCTTAAGTACAAACTGGCATTTGTTGGGTTTCTTTTATAATGTAAGGATGCTTCTTTTTTTTTTCATGTTATCTCATTTTTCTTGAGCTGGTATTAACTGCCATGGAACTCAACATTTGGGTTTTGGTTTGGCTGATATACACTTGGCTGCTACTTCTACATGGGTGTAACAAAGTGGTCATATTCATCATTCTAAGTATGTCTTTGAGATGTCTCCTAAAGAGTATCAAATGTGTTTCTTACAGTGATCATAAATTAATTTCTTATCACTTTTGGTAATTGAGGACTGGTCATTTCATGAAGTTTTAACCGTTTCTGTGTAGACTCTGACAAATCATTGCCAAGACATTTCTCTGACGGGAAGATATTCTTTCAAAATGCTATTTATTCACTTCTTACGTATGAATATAGAATGTAGTTGTGCTATAGAGTTTTGTGGGTAGGTGTAGGTATTTAGTTTCTCTCTCATTTTTAGAAGTTAGTGTTTTGGCATGCTAGTCTGTTCTCAAGTGAGACTCTGCAAGATATCCACTATATCTGGCAAGTTGTGTAAGCAGAATTTGTGAGTTCCATCTTAGCTTATATGAGTATTCATGTCTCCACCAGTGATTAGAATGTTGTTCGCGAATATGTCAGAGAAAGGAAGATAGCTTGTAGAAAGTGCTGGCATTTTTTATCACTGGCATTGGTGAGACTGGAGCAAAAGATGATTGTTGGGTAGGGGCTGCCATTAAATGAAGCACACCTCATTCTCAGTAGGATTCTCTTAATATATTTTAGTGAATTTAAGGCATGATGTCTGAAAACCATTCCGACACCTCTGATAACAGCATTGAAAGATTTAAACATATATCCATCCATTATCAGCATCATGGATTTTTATCTTAAGTTTACAATGGTAGAATCTGTGTTATAGTATGCATATGATGTCTATATTATGCTCAGGTGTAAATGAAGTTAGCTCAAGTAACTGGTTTACTGTGCTTAGTCTTGATGTTAAATGTTGTTACATTGAAAATGCTTTAGTGTCTGATTAATTTCGGTTTCAGTTTGGGCTCTTTAGCTGTTTTTTCAAGCACTGGGGTCAGAGCTCCAACATCAGCAGAATATGCACATTAATGTGGTTTGTGTGAATGGTTTGATGAAGTCATAGTAAACTTTTGCTGGTTGTTTTTTTTTACCTAATCAATAGACATCACTCTTAAAAATCCGTTTTCTGGCTGAACTGTTTGATTCTAGCTGTTGACTAATGAAGTTCTTCCACCTAACATCTAGTGAAGTGTACTTAACTTCACATCCATTATGCTGCTTCCAATGGTTTCTATTGATATTCAGTTGTGTGGTTTGTATAATATGGTCAATCCTTGGAGACTGTTATCTGGGTTATACCTGTCTGCTGTTATGCTTTGATATATATATATCTCAGTCATACAAATTGTGATCCCAGTGGAATTTATAAAACAATTATAAATTATGTTAGATATTTTTTTGGTAACATACTTTATACCAGGAAATATGTAAGCCAAATTGGCTGGGGCTGTAGAATATACCGACTACATCTCTACAGAAGGGTCACCACCCCTCCCCAACAAGTGTACTGGATTTGACGCTAAACTGCATCTGATGGTGGGGCTCCATTCCTGGAGCTCTAGGGAATGTTCATTGTTATTGCTCCCAGGCCCACTCTGGTCCAGAATGGCAGCACCTGATACGATCCTATCTATGGGTCAAATAGAAATATTCGATATTTAAACTGTGTGTAAACAAATGATTTATATTAAATTGAATTGTTAGAAATAAAACTAGTGTGAGATAGCAATACTGGAAAACATTTAAGTATGAGCAAAAAAAAAAAAGAGCTCTGGCTTTTTTAAAAAATGTTTACAAATCAAATATATTTAGTAGAGATGTATAAACAAGATTTGGCATCAAATAACCTACCATGGTTGATATGCCATAAACCCATACCAAACTCTAAATAGAATGGTATTAGATAGGAATGCTTGAAACAGTTATACTTCGTGGGGAAAATGGAATTATTGGTATGACATAAGAATAATTAGAACTGTTTCACTGTGAGCAAATGAATAGCATTAAATAGCAAGACTTGGAACAATTTAACTGTGTGAAAATAAGACTATAAGTGTGAACAATACTTGGAACTACTTTCCTGCATACAAAGAAATGATTGATATTAAATAGAATTATTAGTATTAGATAGAAATATTTGAAACCAATTAACTGTGTGCAAACAAATGAACTTAAGCTCGTGGAAAATTTTACCAAGAAACTGTTAGTTTAAAAATAATGTATTTAATATATATATATATATATATATATATATATATATAAGAGGATTTGGCATTAATGACCAACAATGGTTGATATGCCATAAAAAAACCAATCAACCCTTAAAAATCCAATGTATATCCAAATGACTGATGTAAAATTGTCAGTGATATATAGTAATGCTTAAAACCATAGACTTAGAGCAAACAAATGATCAATAGTAAATAGAATTATTCCTATTAGATAGAAATATATGTAACTCTTTGTGTGCAATAAAAAAATGTGCTCAGGCTCATCTAAAAATGTCATCAACAAAGCATGTGTACAAATCATATATTTGATATGTATGTATAAACAGGATTTGGCATTAAACAACCTACAATGGTTGATATGCCATAAAACTTGAACAAACAGAACCAATTTGTACCAATACAATAGATAAATAAATATATAAGCCATTACTGTCTTATCAGTTAAATCAATTGTTACTTTCTTAAATCTTTGAAAATGACATTCCTTCTGTTTGAATTTCAAGCATCTTAGTAACCTCCTTAGCAAATCATGGCTACCTTCTGATTATTTAAATTTTATTTACCAAGAAGTACTTTCAGTGGAAGGTGGGGGAAATCACATGATGGCCAAATACAATTTTTAATCTTTACAGAGAAGTTTTATTTTTTTGGCCAGGACTAATGATAAAAACCCATAATTTGAGATTTATGTGGAAAAAAAAACCCTTTTTTATTATGCGTTATATTTTTTTTCTTTAAAGCTTTTGTACTTTAAAATCGTGGTCATTAGCTTTTTGTCAGAGAATCATGAAAAATGACCTTAGTTCATCAAATCAAAAATTACCATTTATTAACATTAAGAGAATTCCATTTTGAAAAGTCATGTTCTGAATGTCTACAACTTTGTAAAAACAAAGTTTACTATTTCCAGGAACACAAACTAAATTGGAGTTGATTTAATTTCCTCCAGATAAAGTTTTCACAGATGAAAATAAAATGATTGATTGAATCCAGCAAATTCATTGCTGTGTGAAAATTTGGAAATTTAACATTAGCATGTTGGTATGAAAGAAAAGAAATTACCTTATCTGATGATTAATTTCCTTAATTGTTTGTTTCAGATTTCATTTATAACTGTGCCTGAAGACAGGGCTAAAAGCCAAATTGGAAGTTTTTGGTTAAAACTTCATGAAAAGCCCCATCTTGAAACCATGTTTTTATTTTAATCTTTCTTGTGGAGGGTTTCAAATCATTGTAAAAAAAAAGATTTCTATAGATAAAATTAATTTTATTTCTTTCATTGAGAAGATCTAACAGTTTCTTAAATAGAAAATGCCTTGAAGTGTTGCAATATGAATGGTTCATCATGGGAATGCTGAAAAACATGTCACTATTTTATGATAATAAAAAAAGTGACTGTATAAAGTTCACACAGGCTATAGAATGACAATTTTGTTTAGAATATTAGACAATCTGTGTGTGTGTGTGTGTATATATATCATCATCATCATCATATCGTGCTGGCAGCACGGATATCCCTGACCCTCTCTCGCCACTCCTCCCTATCGTTCATCGCCCTAGGTAGGTCTTCAGGACAACAACCTGTATCCTCACATAGCTGCTGAATGTACGTTCGTGCTGGTCGTCCTGCTTTTGCGCGGCCGTGTGTGGGGATCCATAAGAGTACATCTCTTATGAGTTCATCTCTGCTTCTCCAGCAATGTCCTGCATGTCTGGTTCGCCTAACTTGAATAGTTTTCGTGATAGGGGGCAGGTGGCCGTACAGTTGGTGTCTTGTGGGGTGTTGCTGCCAGGACTTGTTGAGGATTGCACGCAGCATTCTTGTGTAATTGCCATCTAGTTTCTTCTCCAGCCGTTTTGTTAGCGTCCATGTAGTGCATCCATATAGCAGTATCGATGTGACCGCTGCCTGGAAGAAACTGCGTTTCATTTTATCGGTTAGGTCTGATTTCCATATAGTCGATAGCCTATTGATAGCTGTCCATGCTTTCGTTAACCTCGTTTCGATGTCCTTTTCGGTTGATTCGACGCTGCTTCCTAGGTACGTGAATTTGTCTACTAGTTTAAGAGGGGTTCCTTCTAGAGTGGAGATGTCCCCCGTTTGGTTATAGCACATATATTCCGTTTTGTGTGCATTAACATGGAGGCCTATGCTTGCTGCTGCTCGTTCCAAGCTATGCAGAAGTGTTTCGGCTTGGTCAGGTGTATTTGCCAGTATCGCTATGTCATCGGCGTAGTCGGCGTCGGTAATTGTTGTTGCGGGGTATCTTCTGCTTCTTTTCTTCGTCAGTTCGAAGTCATTCTCTTTGATTTTGTCAATCGATGTTCTAAGTACGTAGTCTAGACAAATGATAAAGAGATACGGAGCCAGCGTGTCCCCTTGTAGTACTCCTGCTACAATGTCGAAGTATTCTGTGTCTCCATCTGGTGATCGTACTTTTACTTTAGTGTTTCTATAGAGAATCGTTATTGCCGCTACAGTTTCTTTAGGTATGCCGTACGCTAGTAGGATTTGTTCCATCTTTCCTCTGTGAATGGAGTCGAAAGCCTTGGTAAAGTCGACAAATATTAATGTCGCTTGTAGGTTCTTTGCCCGTACACCTTCAAGGATTCTGCGGATGGTTAATATTTGTGAGGTCGTAGATCTATTTCTTCGGAAGCCATTTTGGTTTTTTTCTAAGTATGTTGTCGATTTTGGGTTCTATTCGGTTTCGTAGTAGGGCATTGTAGATTTTGGCAGCTATGGATGTAAGTGTTATGCCTCGGTAGTTTTTGGCTAATCCGAGGTCCCCCTTTTTAGGGAAGGGGAGTATGCATCCCTTCGTCCATCTATCTATCGGATTTTGATTGTATACTGCGTTGCAGTGTCGGAGCAGTATGTCGTCGAATTGTCTGGTCTTCCATACTTCCGGGGGAATTTCGTCCAGTCCTGCAGCTTTCCTATTTTTAATTTTTCTGAGAACCGAGTCGAGTTCTCCTTGTGTGAACGGTCCAAGTTTAATGTCTAATTGTTTGCTAATTATTCTGGTGATTGGTTCATGCGTTATTTTTGGTGGGTTAAAAAAAAAACAAAAAAACTGTGTATATATATATATATATATATACACACACACACACACACATATCTGAGAAAGTTGTACAATTCCCCATCACCATCCAAAGATTTTTCTACCAGTATAAAACTATAAGTAATATGTTGATTAGGAAAGTGGAGTCTACTAATTAATATATATTTAGTTTGCATAGCTTAGATATAGTCAATAGAGCTTGGTGACAGCCAGTCTTTCACCTATGCAATCATAGGACAAAGTCTATGCTATCCTAATTTAGATATACATGCTCTATCATAAGTATTGAGTGTACTCTTGTTTTTATAAATATAGCAATCTTTAATAATACTGTATATAGCCAGCTATCTGTATACTCTTATGTAATTCTATGAGCAAAAAATTACCAACTGATTAATTTACTTAATCCATTCATACATTTACAAACATATGTAGCTGTAGATTTATCAGTGTGTGAGTGTGTGCATCTGTGGGCCATTTGAAAACACTGAGATTAAATCTGCATTTACCAAGAAAAAATTAAACAATAAATGAAATAGTACTTTTATCTTTTTTTTTAAATAGTCCCCTCTGACATTCAATGCATTTATTCCAGTAAGTTTTCTATCATTCAAAGCATCTCTGAAACTTCTTTTTCAAGAGGGTGTGAAGCTGCACCATTGTTTTTTGTTTTTTTTCTTTAATATCCTTAAATTTTACCCTTGAGATGAATTTTTTTTGTGGAGGAAATAGGAGATAAATGTTGCATAGAGAGAGAGAGAGAGAGATCTAGTGAGTGGAATATGCTGTGCATGCACAATCTTGTGTTCAGTCTAAAGCTGCTGTTCAGAAAATGTCAAGACCTGATTTATATTTTTTACATTGATACTGACTCTTCTATAACTCTCTCAGCTGTACACATATCTTCATTTAACCACATCTGGTGTGTGTATGTGTATGTGTGTGTATATATATATATATATATATATATATACACACACACACACACACAGCTACCTGTCCATTTGAGCAAGATGTGACACAATTTTGAAGAAGTAGCAGATTTGAATTTCGCTTTCCTTCTCCTAGACTGGTTGCCATACCGAGGTCAAAGAGCCTAGTCTGTCCTATTTACCCATTGCCAGAAGGAGATAGTCGGATGGATACCTTTCCCCAGGGTCTTAGCACTAAGAGAAAAATAAACTGCTTCATCTGAGATTTGAACTTGTGTTGCCATGTCCATTTCCTACAGTGGTAACCCTTACACCACACACATGCACACACTGGATAATTTCTATTAAAAACTCTTTCAAATTGTGATGCCACAGCATTTCTGTAGTTGATTAAAAAAGTATCTGTACACATGGAAATCCAAGGTTATTTTAAGACCTATGATACATAAAATATTCAGTGGAAAAACATTTATTTTAAAGGGTCTAAGGGTTGTGGTTATTGGTATACAACCAATACCCCCATAACTGTAATGCATAAGTATATACAAAAATACACCAACACTGAATTTTTGGTAAAGAAAAACTAACTAATAACTCACATGAATATGAAAATTGTAAATATTTAATACATTGACAACGTAACATACATGTCCAAAACAGTTAAATAAGGCTCAAAAAGCAACCAGTGTATGGCAATAAGAAGAGTAGATTGAAAGATTTTCTCACCTAGATTTGAATAGTTTTTATGGGCAACAATGTGACAGTAGGTTTTTACAGATACTATACTGTGATCCTAGGCAGAAACAGACCTTGTTTTACATATATGAAGACTCCTGATGCATTAGTGAGCAGTTAGATACTCTTCAGTAAGCTTATGTACTTTATAACTGTTGTATTCATCATAACTATGTCCCTACTCATCACAGCAAACAGGCATGACAGCTCTATCACTTTTATCTAGATTTGGCTCCTTGTGATTTTGAATTTTCCCAAATCTCATTTTTATGAATTGAAATCTCAGGAAAATGACAAAACAGCTGATGGTACCCTCAAAAGCAAACTGTCTAGACTGTTATGAAAAGTTGGATACTGGGAAAAGTGTATGTATTTTAATGGGTAGTATTTTAAAGCATATAAGATTTAAAAGATGAATACATTATTGAAGTTTAAGAATCTACAACTTAAGGTATAACATTTTAGCATTAATATCAAATGTCTGGATGGTTTCCAGACATACTTTTTATGTATATACATGTGTGCATCAACTGTTCTAACATCTGTTAGTTTCACAAGACTATGAATATCCTCCTGGTTCTCAGCATAGACCTGGGAAAGGTTGTGTGGACAACTGAAAGTTGTCTATGCGACAAGTCACCCCTCTTCATAACACTGATGTTGTCCAAGAGAATGGCAAAGCACTAAACACATGGCTATAGCATCACTCTAGGATTTGCCAGAATTAGGTTAAACAAAATATTGGACTGCTTTAGGGACTGTAACTCCTTATTTTTATCACTCCCCATGTAAAATTTAGTACAGTGAGCTGGGGCTGTAGAAGACACAGACTGGATCTCTGCAGAGGGATAAGACACCCTCTCAAACAAGTGTTCTGGATATGACCCTAAACTATTTTATAGTTAGGCTCCATTCCTGGAACTCTGGGGAATGTACTCCTTCACTGTCATTCTTACCAGTTCTACTCTGTCCTGTGGTGGTAGTACCTGATTGATTGAATGGTTGGACATGTAAACTGTCAAACAAAAGGGTTATATTAAACTGTTATAAATAGAACTGTTTGGCCATTTAATTGTTTGGAAACAAATAACTGCTGTTTAATTGAATTGTAAGTGATAGCAATATTTGGAAACATTTAACTGTGTGCTAATGAATAAGTAATAGAATTATTAGTGTTGATTAGCAATACTTGAATCTCTTTAACTGTGTGCCTAAATTGTATTGTTAGTGTTGCATAATGATGCTTGAAACTATGTGCAAATAAAACTATTTATGTTAACAATATTTGAAACCATTTAAATGAGTGCAAACAAATGGTGAATACTAAATAAAAATATTCACTTAGGAATGCTTGAAACCATTTAACTGTCTGCAAAAAATAGTAATACTTGTGTGGAAAAATTAATTCTGACAAACAAGATGACCTATAAATCAAATGTATAACCATTTAACTGTGTGCAAAAAAGTGACCCTTGGCTCATTTAAAAATGTTAGCTGCTAACTATGAATTGACAAATCATATGTATAAAGAGGATTTGGCATTAAATAACTTAAAATGGTTGATATGCCATAAAACCAAACTAAACCAGACCAGACCAGACCATAGCAAATGACTGAATTATGTCAGGAGGAGGTTTGCACTTAAAGTTTTGTCTCCAAGAATGGTTCTTCTTATCAAGGCTAGAGACCCAAGAATACTCTACTCTTTAGCTGGGGCCAGAAGAGACAGGTTCCTATTTTTCTCAGGGACATAAGTGTGAATTGAATATAAACAACTATGTCCAGTACTTGCCTAGTCTATTTTTCAATGATAACTATTATGCCAATGTGCCTACATTATTATATTATACAATAAAAAATCTCATGTTACAAAAGAGGTGAAATAGACATAGACTTGGACACATTTATAATGGCAGATGTAAACAATTGCAGTGTTATTTGTACAGGCCAGAACAAAAAGTTACATACAATGAATGTAAATAAAAGAAATCTAAGTATCTCATATAATGAAATGCTAAGTGAGATGATGAAACCACAAATTACACACACACACACACACACACACACACACACACACACACACACACATATATATATATATATATATATATATATATATATATATATATATATATATATATATAGAGAGAGAGAGAGAGAGACAAGCAAATTTTGAGCAAGGGAGACGGACTGTCGAAGCCAAACAATAGAAAGCTTTCAAAGATAAGAAGCAGAAATAATGGGGCTGATATACAATGAGAATTCTTCCAGGCTATGTAGTTCAGAAGCAACAATCCAGTACTGTCAAATTTCCAATAGAACACCAAAGTTAAGCAGTAATGAGACTGATTAATACTAAAAGAAGTGACCATTTAGTAACAAAAAGCATTGTAAACCAGTACTTCTCAAACTATCTGATGTGGCAAACCAGCAGAATATTTTTCCAAAGCACCATGAATTGGTATCTTAGGTGCCATATTATTTGATTTATGATCAAGTTCTAATTATTTCTATGTGTTGCATTGAATCATGGCATGCGAAAAAAATAATAAACAATACAGAAACATTTTATGTATTTTTATATATACATGTTACATATCGTATAATAGTGAAACTTGAAACTCTCCTGTAGTGGCAATTGATGACTTACATACCAGCAAAATTATGGGTATCAGAACTTGAAGTACAGCTTCTATAAGCAATCCAAGGCATGTTGGGGCTGTGGAATACACAAACTGCTTCTCTGCAGAGGAGTAAGACCCCCCCCCACCAACAAGTGTCCTGATTATGACACTAAACAATCTGATGGTGAGGATTCAGTAATGCTGGACCTTTAGGGAATACTGTCACCACTACCAGGTCCACTCTGGCCTGGAGTGGTAGCACTGGATAGGGTCCTATCTATGAGTCAAATAGAACTAAACTGTACTTAAGCGAAACTGAATTGCTTGAAATAGAACTGTTGGGACATTTAAACTCCATACTTATGCTAAACTGAATTGTTTGAAAAAGAGCTGCTTTGACATTGAATTGTGTGTAAACAAAGATTATACTTGTATGAAACTGAATTGTTTGAATTAGAACTGTGACTAAACTGAAAAGCTTAAAATAAAAATGTCTTCGACAATTAAACTGTACTTATGCTAAACTGAATTGTTTGAAATAGAACTGTTTGTTGTATAAAAATGGATTCAGCATTAAATAGCCTACAAAGGTTGATATGTCCTAGAACCCAAACAAAGAAACTAGGCCTGTATATCAGACTAAATAAAGCTTAATAAATACGAACAACCCAATATTACTTCGCTTTTAATCATTCATACCCAAATGCAAACATTTTTTTGAATGCCCTACTGACAAGTAATGCAAATAATACACATCTTGTATCAGTTGATCTTCTTTCTTTTAACAGTACCCTCTCTACTAAATTAGAGTAAATATAGATAAGGTCTTCATCATTGCTTACAATCCATGCAAGAGAATTATAAATGCCACATTATTATAAATTATAAATGACAGTGTTATATTTTGACCTTTGACCCAGCCCAAAAATGCTATTCCAAGGTGATACACCGGAAGGAAGTGACACATTCCAATGGCCAGTAATCGAAAGAGATTGCGTGGGCGGATTAAAGCTTATGAGGTGGGACAAAATGATGGTTCCATTGTGCCACTACAGTGATACACCGGAAGAGAGTAACCTCTGAACTGCATGACAGTTATTCCCGCTTGATGACGATTAAACATCCGATTTCAAAGATCCAGTAGGCGATCGTGTGGGCATTGAATTATTTTTTAACTGAGTTGAGTTTGGGGTTGCCAGCAGACTTCCAGAGAGTTAGAGGCGAGATGTGGTAGGGAAGGCCACACCCAACTGAGGGGGACCTCGGAACCCCCCGATGCAGTTGCCAGTAGAATTCCAGACAGCCAGAGACCAGATGTGGTAGGGAAAGCAACCCCCGCTGGAGTTGCCAGCAGACTTCCAGACAGTAGAGACCAGATGTGGTAGGTAAGGCCACACCTGACCGAGGGGGCCCTCGGAAAAGCCCCGATGGAGTGGACCCCAAGACCTCTGGTTGAGCATATAAGAGAACAAGAAAGACACAACGTGACGGTCATAACAGTGGGGTCAAAATATAAAGTTCATGTTCGGTCTCCAGCACCCTCTCACATGCAAACCTTGAACAACCCTTTCTAGAAGCTTGCAATAAAGTGAGAGGTAAAAATATTGTTAAAGAAGTCTTCCTGCGTTTTCCTTCCTGCGTCCTTTATTCATGCGTCTGTCTTTGTCGTTGTGTCGTTGGGAATTATTCTACATATATATGTGCACGTATGTAGATGTGAATCTACATATGTGACTATATAACAACAGTCCATCATACCACTTGAAACAAAGAAGCAGCTAAGACAATCACTCTTTTATTCTTTTAATTTATCAAGAACACTACAGAAATATATGTGCACACTTTCAAAAATAGAGGATTTAACTTCACTTGTATAGACTCTAAATGTCCTTTTTTCTAATTCAATTGAAAAAAAGGAAAGAATAGAATGAAGAAATTTATGATTCACTCAGTGTTTGTCTGTAAACAAGGAAATAACCCATTGTAAAAAAACAAATACTAATAAAACATCCTTTAAAGATGAATAATCATCCTAAACTTTTATAATAGTAACTCTAAATCCTCTATTTTTTAATCGTGACTGTCTTACAGCCTATATGTAATAAAGATAAATACTGTAATGTCATAATAACACAGTTGTGACATTATTCTTGACTCAATAAACTTGATCAGATAGGTATAGTGTATAGGTATTTATTCAGCTTCCTTCATTTGGAACAAAGCCAGAATATATCAAAAGAACATCAAATTTACTTAATGATTAACATTTTTACTGTTAGACAACACACCTGTGCATTGAATACATGGTTTTATTTAGAACAAAGTGAATAGCTAAGGTAAAGCTCAGTACATGTTTAAATAGATGCTAATTTTTTAAAACTATGCTTTTTTTTATTTTTAATAATTAGTTGGGTCCCAGGGAACAGTTGGAAAATGTTAGAAATTAAAAGAATGTACTGGTTGTGATGAGTAGATTGTGTCAATTTTAGATTATTTATTTTTCACATGTGCTTTGTTTCAGTTTGGTCTACTTGACAGCAGAAATTCTGAAACTGCATGCTTTACTGCTTGGCATTTGTGCCAGTTAGTCCAATACAAAGAATTTACAATGTTAAGATTTCAATCTGAGGACAGAGCAGAGGTTTTAAAAAGACATTGATGTGTCCAATGGTCATTATAAAGTTACAGCAGCCTGTGTTGTAATGGTTATCGTCGTAGGAAATGGACACGCTGACACAAGTTCAAAACCTGGACGAGACTGATTGCATTTCATATAGCACTAATACCCTTGGGAAAGGTATGAATCCAATTATTCTCCCTCCAGCTATGGGTAAATAGTAGGGCAGACTAGGTTCTTCAGCCTTGATGAGGCAACTAGTCTAGGAGAAGGAAAACTCTGAATTCAAACCTGTTAAAATCTGCTTAAAAAATTGACCTTGTGTCTTATCCTGCCCGAGCAAAGGGGTTGGTAAATATGATAAAGTTACAGCAGCCTTACTTGGATGATTGTGATAAGACAAGAACTCTTGAATTTGTTGCTGAGATCCAGGCCATGATCGACAATGATCCCAGCAAGTCAATCAGGTCCATAGCCAGGAGCATGGGAGTGTCTGAGTTTATTCTCAGACAGGTAGTGCATGAAGATATTTGGCATTTCCTAGACAAGATGAGAAAAAACTGATTTTCATCACAAGCCATGAAGGACAATAGGAAAGATTTTACTGCAAAGCTTTGAGCAAACTCAAGTGACTTGAATGGATTTTGCTTTTTCTCAGATGATAAAGATTTTGCCTGGATCTGATGGTGAACTCGCAGAACTATTGTTGGCTTGCTCTGTCCCAATGATATGTACTAATGTTGATGAAAACCAAAAACCCAATCCATATCATGGGGTTTGGGATGGTCACTAGCACTGGCAACTTTATGCCTCCATTCATCTTCCTACATAGCCTCATCAACATGGAGGCCTACATCAAGTGCCAGGAATTAGTATAACTGCCCTGGATTGAGAGGATGCCAACAGAAAGCCCTGAATCTAGCAAGAGGACTCAATGCCATGCCTTTGCTGAGAGAAAACTTCTGTGACCACATCACTAACATCTGCCCACCCAACTCCCAAGATTGCAATCCCCTTAATCATTAAGAGTATGGTGCGTTTTAGTGGGAGATAAACAAAACTACATGCAGCACCAAAGGCAAATATGAAGACAAGGATAATGGAAACATTTACCAATTCAAACTGATAGCTGGAAAGGCTTGGAGAAGATTTCCAAGTCACCTGGAAGCAGAGGTTGAAGCTAATGGCTATTTCTTTAAATAAATTATAGTATCTCAAGATATTTTCGTGTAATTTTGGTAAATATACCTGATTAAGTGTAAAGTCAGGGTTGCTATCATTTTTACATAATTTAGACAATTTTTAACAAAGTTTTGCTTTCATTTATCTTGATGATTCATTAGCTGATGGTGAAGAGTGGACGAATTAGTACTTTATGCCATAAAACCAAACCAAACCAAACAGAAGTCCACCCAGTGAGACTGAATTCACTAACAATGATCTACTAACCTAACCATTGGACTAGGTGAAATTAACTAAAAGTTGGTGGATAGCTTATAGTTTGGAATAAGGCTGCATTTAAGTGTGGTCCAAATTCATTACTCAGTAGTAATTTGTCTGCAATATTAACAAGCTGGGCTATGAAATACTGTATCATCCAGATTACTCAAAAAATATCTTCTTTGAGTGGCCACCACTTTCTCAAACATTTGTAAATTTCTTGCGAAAGGTCTTTAAGAACAAAGTAGCAATTCAAATCTCCTTTCAGAACGCCTGAATTATATGCTATCAGAAGGAATAAATTTGTTTCTTGTTGGCAATAATGCAAAGCTTCTCTTGATTCTTATTCTAATTAATAAATTTAATTCTAAGCTGAAATGTACTGCTTTGAAGTTGATTAAAAAAAAGCAAATATTTTTAGATCAACCTAATAAATTTCGGCTGTCTGATTATGTTTACTTCCCACTAAAACTTTTAGGCTAGATATAAGTACTCTGCTTCATGCTATCCCCTTGTTGAATATCTTGATGTCTCATCCCTGTCAAGTTTTAATAGCAGATAGAAAAGAGTGGCTGAGTGTGCATTTGAGAAAACCAGTCCCTGTGTCTTCCTCACATGCACAAGTAGTAGCAGCAAAAACTTTATTCGCATTAGGGCCAATTTTAATGGTTTTCTTTCATTTTATGCAAGGTTTTTTCTTTTATGTCATTGTGAATCAAGCATGTTGTTTCATGGGCTACAAGCATGAAATAATGTTTGACACTGGATGCATCTTTTTCTGCTTCTCTGCCTGCAAAGATATTTGTGTGCTTAGGAATACCTCTTGTTGATTTACTTCATTTCTTATTCAACAAGAATAATAACCAAATAACACAACACCTTTTGCATTCTTTTCAGATTTTGTTTTAATACACAAACTTCACCTCACTTAAACCCTCACCTAAAGATTTATTTCAGTCGTGTATCCACCTTTGTTAGTGGTATATACTATAGCACTGATTTCTCCCAATAGACTAGATATATGGACCTTCTTTTAAAATCAATTCATCCAATCCATCGTGATATGCACTGTAATCAAGCAAGACACCTAATCAGTCTAGGCACGTGCACAACTGATAACCAATAATCAATGTATCTGTAATAAGAAATAAGAGGTCAGACTTTTTTGGTACTGATTTGCACAGCTGCTATTCAGAGATGTTTTCTATTAGCCTTTCGAATTTTGGTTTGTATTTTTCTGTACTGCTATGTATCCTTAACTATAAGACTTCATTTTCACTGTAGATATATATCTGAAGATTTATTTGATTAAATGTATTATCTGACATTGGGACATATTTCTGGAGAGCATAAACATCAAATGAGATGTTTGTACCAGGTTGCTTAGGCGTAACATTCTTTTCTTTTTATAAAATAAAAACTTGTATAATAATTCACTGATGTACTTTAGCCCAGTTGACTGAAGCTGTAGAATACACCTACTGCATCTCTGCCAAGGGGTAAGACACCCACTCTCCTATGGGTGTTCTTGATATGACACTAATGGCAAGGCTCTAACCCAGGAGCTTTTGGGAATTTGGAAAACCCCCTTATTACCATTGCTCCCAGGTCCACTCTGACTTGGAGAGGTAGGACCTCATAGGGACCCATGAATGGGTCAAATAAAACTGTTAGACATTTAAACTATGTGCAAATAAATGACTTATGCTAAATCAAATTGGTAGAAATCAAACTCTGTAATCATGTATGTGTAAACAAGAGATTGATGTTTAATTGAATTGTTGGTGATAGATAGCACTACTTAGAGCCATTTAACTGTGTGGAAATGAATGAGTAATGTTAAAATTATTAGTGGTGATGGCAATACTTGAAACTCTTTTACTGTATGACTAAATTGAATTATTGGGATTACAAAGCAATACTTGTAAACACTTCACTCTCTGCAAACAAATGATTAATATTGAATAGAATTATTTGTGTTAGCAGTAACTGAAATCATTCAACTGTGTAAAAACAATGGCAGTACTAGTGTGTTAACTTGAGTTCTAATGCATTTAAAAATGAAATTACCAACAAACCATCAACTTAGAAATCATATATGTGTATCTATCTAAATATGTGCAAAGAAATGACTGATGTTAGATTGTTCCTATAACATTGCAATACTTGAAAACATTTAACTGTGTACAAAAAATGAGCTCAGGCTCATTTAAAAATTTCATCAAAAAATGTATTTACAAATCATATATTTTATATATATGTATAAACAGGATTTGGCATTGAATAAACCTACAATGGTTGATATGCCATAAAACCCAACCAAACAAATTTATGTACTTAGATTGGTTTCCTTGTATTGGTCATTATTGTCAGTGTCAATGCTGGAATAAGAGTTCTTGAAAATTCAATGTATGTATATATAGTATGTCAGTGTATATGCAAAAATATTTTATCTATATAATCATCTATACAATAAGAATGCTAACTTTTTTCTCTTTTTGTATAATTTTTCTATCATTTCATTTTACTTGTACAGAAAAAATACAAAAATTTTAAAAATTCATTTCTCTAGTAGAATATAATGCTATTAAAAAGGGCATATCTATGCATTATTTATTTTCAAACTTGATCACCAAGAAAAGATTGCATGAATATATAAGATATATACTTATTTTGGGATTGCTACATGTATTTTGTTTACATAGTTTTGTATCAGAATTTGGTAATAAATACTACTTAATAATGTCAGTTTTGATTGTACACGGTCTGGCATAATATTCTCATTGTTTTGAAATTGCTGCTTTACTGTTTACTGAGTCTGAGTGTTGAATGACTTAGATATAAATAATATGCAATGATATATATTTTTATCATGTTGCAGTAGAAATATTATCCTGGTAACTTTGATTAGGAAGAAAATCAACCTTGTAGATATACTTTATTTTGTATAGGTTATAATTATCTATAGGTGATACAAAGAGGAATGTTATGAATGTAGGGTATTCTCCAAATATTAGTGACTACAACAGACACCTGAAGAAGGTAGAAAAGCTGAAATGTAGTCGTTATAACAACGGAAGTGTGGATGCAAATTTGAGTACATCAGTGAATAATTATCAGTATAGTTCCTTATCTCAGAGATTCAGACAAAATTCAAAGCTTAGATTTATTTCTTGAGTTTCAGTAGTTTAGAGAGAATTAGATAAAAAAGATACTGAAGTTTTGGCCTAATAATGAAGGCAATTGAATCAATAACTTTTCTGCTACCTCTTATAAATAAAGAATACATAAATTTTAGTCACTGCAAAAAAAAATCTTTAGAAACCAAAAAAAAACTTATTTCTCACAAATTAGTTTCTTGTAAAATATTTTTTCATTTGTAGATAGGATAAACTGCATAATTTGAATATATCCATTTTTAATATTTGAGAAGTATTCCTTTTAGTAGTGAATTATTGTCGTGTGTGTGTGTGTGTGTATATATATATATATATATATATATATATATATATATATATAATAAGGTAATCCAAATAGGTGAGATTTATTGAGAAGCCAAGTCAAAACTAGAGCATTTTTGGTTCTAATGAACCATCTTCAGGACTATAAGGGCTGATATTAGTGATGTTAAATCAATGATGTTTAAAAGTGCAGAATACAAAAACCTAGGGAAAATTTGTATAACAAGAAAAAATTGGCCATTTGATTAGTGAATCAGCCTTTGTTTTGAATTATGTCCTTTGACTTAGAAATGTTGTGTAGAATTTAGGTTCCATTTGTTTATCAAGAAAGATTTCAAATCAAAAGGAGGAAGAAAAAGAAAAAGAGAATGCATAAAATTATGATATATGTGGAATATATACTAAAGAGGAAATATATTGTAGCTATTTAAAATGGATTTGCTTAAGTAAGGAGAAATATTATAAAAGCCAGGATGAGTATTTAGGGAATTATTGAGCAAAATCACAGTGGCTTAGAAAATTTGTCTTATATTATGAATGTAAATGAGCAACTTTACAGAATTGAAATCAAAGTTGTGATAAGATTGAGAAATGTGTTGAAATAGGGCAGTGTTTAAGTTACCAATTCTTCTGTCTCTTTTGTGTTCTTTCAAGTGAACGTGAAGGTTCCATGATGTTTCACCAATATATTTTTATTTACAGTTCTTATAAGGGATACAAAAAACACTAACGTCTGAAAATATGTTGCATTGAGGGCTAAAGTGTACTCTCTCTCTCTCTCTCTCTCTCTCTCTCTCTATATATATATATATATATATATATATTAAAAAAATAAAGACACATTTTGTCTATATAATTTTACGATTCTTTGAAGTTACCAGGTAAGTGACTTGGTTTGAGGTTGGAATTGGTGGATTAATTTACCAAAATTGTCCCAATCGCGTTTAGACCATTCATTGGCCATCATCTGGGGTTGCTTGCATATATAAAGAGTGTTTTTTAAAGAGTTTTTAAAGGTTTTTAGGTTTTTTTAACAAAAAAATTACATAAATGCCGAGTTGGATAAAACTGAGATACTGATGAATTAAAAAAAACAGAAGTGTTTTTATGATTGTTCTTTTTTAACAGAAGGTACATTGACTATGGAAATGGGGGGTGGTAGGATTAATGTTGGTTGTTTTTTTTTTGTTTTTTTTAAATGTGGTGGTGGTAAATAGGTCACTATTACTTGTGTTTATTAGTACACCAAGAAATGGGATTATATATATATGAGAGTACCATTCAGACTTGCGAAACTAAAAGAGTGTATCTTTATAGTTAAAATTAGACTCATGCAACCATCAGATTTTATGGTTGAAGTTTTAGTGCTCAGAGATACTTTCCTCTGGAAAAAAAAGATAGAATTTTGAGTCCTAACAAATGTTTATTTTTTAACCTTGATGATTTACTAAAATCCAAAGAATTATAATAGATACAAAAAAAAACAAAAAACAATTGAACTGAACATTGCCCAAGAATATAATGACAGAATCTTATGCAGAGTGGCACAAATTGCATTGAGTGGCAAGGCTCTAGTTCTGGAGAGTGTGAAGTCACACTTTCATCGCCCTGACTTCGTTTCATTCTGACCTGGCTTGGTACTACCTATTATGGTCCTATTTAAGAATCAAATAAGTCTAAAAGGAATGACCACAATTAGATGGGAATACATGAAACGATATATCTTTGCAAATTATTCATACTGGATAGATAGTTGATTATATTCAAACATGCACAATTAAATCAAATCTTCTCAGCTTAATATACTATGAGTGGTTGATATGCCATTAAATAATTAAAATTAAGATAAATTAAAATGAGTAGGTAGGAGAAAATTATACAAAGGATATAAGCATGTAGATTTGAGTTTATGTAATGATCAGTTCTCATAGCCCAAGCAGAAGAGTATCAGACTCATGAGAAAGTTCCCAAAGCAAAATGGTTCATTTGAGTTAGCTTAAAAGCTTATTCTTTACCTCCAGTCTGTATTGTATTACTAATGGCCATACGATGGCATGATATTTGTGGTAAAAAGCAACTGAAATTGAAATGAAAAAATAAGTAAAAATATAAGAATTGAAGAGGTTTCTTCTATTAGTAAAAAAAAAAATACTTAAGGTTGTATGGTGTGCAAGAATTTTAGGTATCTTTTAAATAATAAAAAAAGTGTGATTTTTATTGAGTTCACTCTCTAGTTTCTGAATGTAAGTGTACCAAAACTTTTGTACACATTTAATAAATTCATGTATTAGGTTTTCTAATGTGATTTTTTTCTCCTTAAATTGCAAAAATTACAAGCATTTGTTTGAAGACGTAACAAGGTAAAAGAAAATTTTAAAAATGTACCAGGAAAAAAAAAGATGGTTTGAAAAATTAGTAAGGCTTAAGTAATTCTTTAAGGAATTTTTGATGGGTCACTTTCTTGTAGAATATCTAATGTATGAGCTACTGCATGCAGGGTAAGTGCTGCCAAGTTGAGTCCAAGTAACTACTGCTTCTTGAGCCAAACACAACAAATAGTAAACGACTACAAATAATCAATGTGACCATTATATTTGGCAAGAAGAAGCAATTAAAGTTGAAGGAATTGGACTTGCTGAATAAAGAATAAAACATCTAAGAAGAGAAATTGTACTGAGCAATACATCTGAGATAATTGTTTCTTTTCTATGTTGGCAAAGGGAAAACAGAACAAGCCAAAGTTCAATCATCAATAAGTATTGATAAGTAGTGGACTAGATAAATTCTATGACATTCTACTTAAGTTAGACATTTTGCCATAAAATAGTTGAAATCTCAATCTGTAACAAGTTAGAGCTAAATGTTACTGATAATGATATATATATGTGTGTGTGTGTGTGTGTGTGTATATATATATATATATATATATATATATATATATATATATATATATATATATATATACACACACACTCTGTAAAAAAAAAAAGCTATTGTCACCACCACTATCACAACTACTAATGATAATAATGGATGTGTATGTGAGTATTTGGGAAGCATTTCTTCATTAATGCATATTTCATTGAACAATATAGATATGTTTTATTTATAAATTTTTCTGTGTCCTTTCCGGTTGCCAAATTGATTTTATAGTATCCGATAGGAATTGGTTGATGAAATTTCCATAAATAATTGTTACCCAAGTACTTTCTGCCTGATCTTAGACCATCATCAGGAGTGTGTATATTTCAAAAGTGATGTGACCTTTGCATGTACATTACTACTTTGTAAATGTTTAATATTCATTCTAATGTGTTATTGTAGTTTCTATAAGTAACAGCAGTAGCTAAAGTCATTCAAGTACATGAGTACTGGATTCAAAATCGATTCTATTGATTTGGTTTGTTTGATTCTGATATGGAGTGCCTTGAGAACTCGTAATTATACAAATCACTGATGATAGCCCAAGATCAGGGAGAAAGTACTAGGGGAACAATTAGTTATGGAGGGTTCATCAACCAATTCCCACCAGATACTATAAAATCAATTCGGCAACTGGAAAGGACATATAAAAAAAAAGTATATATATATATATATATATATATATATACTCTATTTTCACATCTACTGATGATGATGGTGTGTGTATGTATATATATATATATATATATATATATATATATATATATATATATATACTCTATGGTGTGTGTGTGTGTGTGTGTATATATATATATATATACACACACACACACACATATACGCTTTAAAAACTAGTGTCACTAAAGTTTTCATCTGTTCACTGTCACTTTGAAATAAACTAGTTTATATAAGATGAATAACTGAGAACTGGTATGATGTGAGCCCACACAGTGTAGGAAACTAGCAAGAGGCCAGATGTACCAGGTATGTTATAGAATGTACATAATAGATCCTGATTTTTAAGATGACCTTTTTTAAAACTTTGGTTAAACATGTGTAAAGAATTATTTATCGAATTTAGCTTCTTTTTTTTTTTTTTTTTAAGGGGAAAGGTACTTGAATATAAATACTTGAAATCCTTGATTTTTATTCTAGTTCAACAATTGGTGCTCTGTAAAAATATCTAAATATCTACTGCCCAAGAAGATATGCTCCTTCTTCCCACTTAATAAATTCTAATTGGTAATTAGTTAAGATTATTTAGATGACAAAAAATTGTAATTGGTATATAAAGTAAGTAAAGTTGGTGACCATAGTCGAGGATGACCTGAAGGCTCCCTTTTCAATAGCTACTACTCCGAGGTGTAGGGTAGGGCGCAACTCCTTTCCATGGATTGCTGCACATTACCCTTCATATGTACCTTATAATGCTGAGTGTTAAGTGAGTAGGTATCAAGTACCATTTTTAAGGTCTTTGGTATGACCCAACCTGGGATTGAACCCAGGTCTTCCGGACCATCGGGAAACACTCTATCCACTAGGCCAATGCAGCAGATATTTTTTTATAAGGATTTTTGTACCTGAGCTGAGTGTCTTTAGTTAGCTTAGTGCTGACCTTGATTAAATATGATCACAAATTACTTGACTTCTTTCAAAACATTTTTTTCTTCCAGTATTTTGTGAGTATTTATAACTTTGTATTATTTCATACTGCAAATTATTTAAATTAGTATTGAATAATATTGTTGCCTTTCTTCTTTGAAGAAGAAAGATGTTACTATAACGTTAAAAATTGACTGCAAAGAATATATATTCACTAAGCTGAGTTTTAAAATGGAGAAAAAAAAAAGCAGCTGTTATCTGATATGAATGTTAAAGTTTTGTGCTTTGCTTAAACTTTCTTCACTTGGTGTACTTCCATAGCTTTTTTCTCTTATGATCAAAGTAAGTCCTATGATTAATAATATTATAGAAACTTTTACTTGGAAACAGTAAAAATGAGGTTATTTTTTCTTTTCATTAGGTAGATTTTGATTGAGTGGTATGGCAAGAAGATTGACTATCATTCTATGATGATCAAACATCTTGTGAAAAGTGCCTAGAGTTGTGTCAATGATTGATTTGTTAATTTCGTGAACTAGTGATTTTATATTTTGTAATTATTTTTCAAAAAATGAGGTAAATACTCATAAAAAAACATTTTTAAAAAATATTTTTATGAAAAGATTCTCAAACTATTTTTGGTAGTTTTTTTTTATAAGGTGTTGCACAAAGGATAAGACAGGAATAAAAAAAAAAATGACTCTTTAATTTTTTTTTATATTTTATCTGTGGCAGTATTTACAGAGCATCATATTTTATTTACCTATCTTTAGTAATTGAGCTCTCTTGGTTAACAAAGATCTGATATAAGTTTTCTTAATTTTTTGTCAGTAATTATGTTACTTATAAAAAACCTTCATCTTGTTGATAATATCCTTCTCACCCAACCTTGCTATATCTTAACTAATAAAGAATAGCAAGTTGCAAAAATTTACGATCATAAACTGCATCTTTGAAAATGGGAATCATTGTTAACTTGAAATAGAATCAGGTACTGATAAAACCTATATTTTTCATTTTTCTTATTAACTCTTAGAACCCTGGGTCTTAGAACCTTCCTATGCCTGGAGGGCTCCTCAAAATAGGTGAAAAAGTAAAATGTTCTAATCTGTTATTCAACAACCTTAAAATAACGATGCAGAAATGTGGATTTCTTGGGTACACTTTGGTCTGAACTGGTATATGTGCATTTAAGATTGTGACACAAATACAGCCAAAGCAGCTCTTGAGTATATTAACCATTAGAATCTATTTTTCCATCAAATAGGTTTTAAAAAAATTAGTTGTAACCTAACAAAATGTTACTGATTGAGAAATAACCAAAATAGAGGTTGGAAATGAAATGGAAATCTTTATATCATTGACAAAATTGAATATTTCCTAGTGGTGGCTACTTAGTAGATTTTCACACCCTCACAATTGTGTTCAATGTATTTATGAGCAATGGGATATACCCATTAAGGCTCATAGGTAGGGTTTATAACATTAGTCTTATCCTACAAGTTAAAGGCTACTTCATGTAGATCTGTCCTCATTGATTTTCTGTTGATCTTTTTGTTCAGTGGACTTGGTCCTTGAAAAGAGAGCATCTTAGATACTAGATCATAGAGTATGTGTTAATCATCTGTGTGACAGTAATTATATAGCATTGAGGTATTATTGCCCAGTTGGCTGGGGCTGTAGAATACACTGACTGCTTCTCTGCAGAAGGGTAGGACACCCCACAACGAGTGTCCTGGATATGACACTAAACAATCTGATGGTGAGGATCCAGCAATGCTGGAGCTTTGGGGAATGCAGAGTACCCCTTCATTGCCATCGCTCACAGGTCCACCCTGGTCCGGAGGGGTAGCACCTGATAAGGATCCTATCTATGGGTTAAATAGAACTAAACAGTGGTTGGAGTTTACTTTTTTTTTTTTTTTTTTACATTTAAACTACGTATTTATGCTGAACCAAATTGTTTAAAATAGAACTGTTTTGACATTAAAACTGCGTACTTATGCAAAACTGAATTGTTTGAAATAGAACTGTTTTGACGTCTAAACTATGTACTCATGCTAAATTGAATTATTTGAAATAAAACTGTTTTAACATTAACTCTGAGGATTGCCCAGTCGGCTGGGGTTGTAGAATACACCAACTGCATCTTTGCAGAAGAGTAAGACCTCCCTCCAACTAGTATCCTAGATATGACACTAAACAATCTGATGGTGAGGTTCCAGTAATGCTGGAGCTTTGGGGAATATGGAGCACCCCTTCATTGCCATTGCTCCCAGGTCCACTCTGGCCCTGCGTGGTAGCACCTGATAGGGCCTTATCTATGGGTTGAATAGAACTAACGGCATGCTTATACTAAACTGAACTTTTTGAAATAGAAATGCTTTTGACAATTAAACCGTACTTATATTTAAACTGCATGCTTATGCTAAATAGAACTGATTTTTGACATTGAAACTGAAATAGAACTGTTTTTAACATTGAAACTGTATTTACACTAAACTGATTTGTTTAATATAGAACTCTTTTGATATTTAACTGTGTAAACAAAATCTGTACTTATACTGAACTGAATTAGCTGAATTAGAACTGTTTGAATAAACTGAATAGTTTGAAATAGAAATTTTTTTCACAATGAAACTGTGTACTTATGCTAAACTTAATTGTTTGAAATAGAACTGATTATTTACGTAAAATGCATTTGGCATTAAATAACCTACCGTAAAAGGTTGATATGCCGTAAACCCAACCAACCAATCTCATGGCAAACAGTTAGGTCTGTGAGATTCACCTGTAGTAAAGAAATTGGCAGCTTTTTATCAACATCTTTCACATCAATATTTGCTACATTTTAAGAAAATAACAAAATATTTTACTTTTAAACTTCAGCTTCAAACTCACAGTTTGGTCCTTGAAAATGAAAATCATTGCCTGCTTTAAATGGATTTGGCAATATAATCCAAGTATTATATTTAATCTGTTCGAGTAGCAGATGTTGAAAATAGAACTAAAACCCTTTGCCATAACATTGCAACTGTAATTGACATAAAATCTGTCAAGATTTCTTGGCATTCAGTGACCTGTGTGTGCTGGTTGTGGATAATGAAGCAGATCTCAAAAAGGTTGAGAAGACCTGGGAAAGTTTTAATCATTGAGAAATATTATTGAAGCAGGACAAACATGGGGAAAGAACAGATGAAAATGAATTTTCTCAGCTGATTTTTATTATCAGTTGAGAGCAGTAAAATCTTTGATGCTGAATGACATTTTAGCTCGGACACAATGTCTTCAGACATGCCAACTTGTAGTTTGGATTTCAGTCCTTAATCTATGAAAATATCACTCCTGTGAAATAGCCCATTTCTTGGGATCTGTAATAACTTTTTCAAATATAATTAAGGTGTTAAATAAAAGAGTGTATGTAGTTACCATTGATTGTAGTGTCAATGTTGTTAATTTGACAGTATAAGTTTCAGTTGTCTGTTAACTTGAAAAAGAAACACACCTAAAAAGAAAGATTACTGCTTCAATACTCTCTCTCAAGTTCCTGCCCTTCAACCTCCAATAAATTCCCTTGTGACAAAACTAGAGAAATTGAATAAAAAAAGTCAAGGTGATCACAGCGGATTTGCCATATTCCTTTATGAGACAATGTTTTGGGAGATCGTAAAGTATGAAGTTTTGAAATGAAGGTGTGAAGTTTTCTTTTTCCTACTGTATCTTGGAATGTTATTTTTTTCTTTGAAAGAAAACTAAACAATTTAAAAAGAGAACATTTAATGATAAATTGTTTATATCAAAGAAAAGGGAAACCAAAGTAAATGAAATATTCAGAACATTCAAATGCAAAATAAATACTGGTTTAAAAATGAGACTGAATAGAAGTAATTGTGATGAATGTGATATGTAAATATAGTTGTCATTTATTTAGCTTAGCTCAAGGCCAGAAGTATGGGGTACTCAGTGAGAAATGAATTCACTGAAAATAGTGTGAGGGTCTAACTTGTGAACCATTACATCACATGAATTATGTACATAAATTCAGTGTATCATTTTATCTAAAGTGATAACAAGATTGTAATGAAACAAGTGTAGTAAAAGACAAGTTCTGTTGAAAATGTTTCTGAGAGAAGTCCACTGGGATGTAATTAAAAGGTAATCTGAAGTTTTTCATAGTCAATAGGCTAAATATGAAAGTCAATACAAAAATTTAATATAACAAGAAAACAAACAGAAATATTGTCAATGAAAGTTTTTAACCTTAATACAGTATGTATTGGACTTGTTTGTAGCTAACAGACTTACTTAGTTAAAAGTTTGGCCATAGTAATAAACAAGAAGTGTTAGAATTCTAAAAGTTTAGTTCTGTGGCAAAATTTGTTTCCTCAAAAGATGTACTTGTGTAAACTAACTATGCTGCCTATTTCTGTGCAAATTGCATTGCCAAAAAGATATCTCTGCACCTGCACAACTGAAAAACTTTCATTATCTGAAATCTAAAAAGCGAAAATTTTTCGTGAAAACTATTGACACAACAACAGTAATTGATTTCTTTGTTTCATACCAATTTGGCCTACAAAAAGGTTTCTTATTTGAAATAAGTGTATCATTAAAGAAAGCAAAAATAGCATCACAAGAACAAATGAATTCATAAAAGATATATATTTGTATAAACAGTAGATTGCACACAATCTTTCTGTCAATGGATTGAAGGAAGGATTTAATTAAAAGTTCCCAGGTACCAGTAGAAGGCTAACATGGCTGAAATAAACTATACTAATACAGGACCTACCTGTTCATGTGTTAGACTACGCAACTTTTTCATGACAAACCATACTAATATTAGTTTTGGCATGAATACTCAGGAGACGATCAGTTTTGAGGGAAGTTACTTAAAGTTGACATCAGAGTTCAGTTGAGGTCAAATAACTGAAATTCTAAACCTTGGAAACATTTCTATGTCTGAATTTTCCATTGTTTTTACAAATGGTACTATGATTTATAACAAAAAAGTAATTCTATCTTTTTAATATTTTTATGACTTTTTTGTCGATTTGTATTCACACACCTTTACCCAAATTTAGATTTCCCCTCATCACAGCCCTTTTTTATGCACCTATCATGCTTTTATTGGTATTTAATAAAGAAAGAAAATGCTGGAAAAAATGTCTACACTAAATTAGAAAAAAAAAACATGACATCAGAAATTATAATTGCTCTTTGTTAAAATAATTTTGTATAAAATCTTCTGCATTGCTTAAATAAAAATATTCATACTTTTCCTGAGAAGGGGAATCTGAAATGCCTGGACTTTCCCAGCCCCACCAAAAGATTTGTGTTGTTTGAAGAAATGTATTAAAGTATATAGGGTAAGTCAAAAGTTTCAAAATACTTTGGTATGTGCTAGTTTGCAGCACAAAAACTGGTAAAGGTAGCCTCCATAATTGCTTGTACTGTGCACTGACACATCTTGAATTACTCTTCTCCATGTGAGATTTGAAAGCAACACAGATGAGGATGCTATGTAGTCTAATTAAGGAACTTATGCTTTACAAGTTCAAACTGGGCCATAATGCTTTTGAAGCAGCCGTAAACATTTGTTGTTGAAAAGGTGAAGGCACAGTTGATTAGAGTATAGTAATCAGATAGTTCAAGACATTTTGCTCTGGTTGCAAGAACTTTGACAATTAGATAAGGTCAGGTGGGCTTAAAAGCAAAAATTCCAAGGCTATACTCCATGCCATAGAGAAAAATTTAGCAAGTAGGCCTTAGAAGGCATCAGGCAAGCTTCTCATCTCACACTCATATGTGACGTGTCCCCTTCATGACTTTGGCAAAAGCATCTGGGGCTGGTAAATTTTACCAAAATATTGCAAAACATATTACTCATCTGATATTTAGTCATATTTGAAATTACTTCAGTTGGGCATGACCAGATTTCTCAAGTAATTAATAGTATATCTATAGTTCACTTTAAATGTTTAGAATGAGCTTTGTCCTCTTGGTTAATGTGAGTGGATTTGACAAACATTTTTTATATCAACAAAAAATGTTTGGTATATGAGCATCACAAAAATCATAGAATGCCTTCATTATTCTGAGTAGATGCAGTAGACAGGTACAGTTGGGGCAGATTTTGTACCTTTAAACATGCTTATATGGTTTGTAGGATTATCTTAAGTAACATTTTTTAACAGGTAAGTTTTAAGATTCTTGTAGAAAGAAAACATTTAATAAAGACGTTTTCTTAAGAAAACAATTTCCTGCTAATCTGCATATCAAATGATTGATTCCTGATATTGGTACTAAGATAATCCCTTTCTTTGAAAATTTTCCAGCTATTGTGGGTACGAAGTCAGAGACCAACTTATGGTCTATCTAAAAGTCATGGTTTTAAAGAGAAATAATTACTCTTTAACTGAGTCAGCCTTTTAGTTTTTAATCTTAGATACTTGATATTTTGTTCTCTATTAAATTTCACAAAACAAGTTTAATTAACATGAAATTTATAATTCCTTGTAATCTCATATTCAGTTATTAAGGTTTAAATAAGATAACTGATTTTCCTACAGATGCTACTTCTTTAACAGATATAACAATGATTTGTAAGAGAGAAGAGATTGAAAATTGTGACTCTTGAAGGAAGTACTCGTGTTTCCTGTAATATTAAAAAAAGTATTGCCTTTTTCCATATTAAATTCATTCATACCTAGCTTTGTATAGTACTTAGAGATTTTTCCTGCTGCAACCTGGGAATGTAATATAATTAAGAGACTGAGTTACAGATGTACTCACTCTGTCACTAATTATACTTTAATTATTGATGAGATATTTTGTTAAAATAACTGCTGAGCGGCAGAGTAAATGGAGGAGGGGGTTTGTGCCTTTTCCGAAGAAGTCAGCGTGAAGTGAAAATAAACAATCTTAGCATGATTTCAAACTTTACTGATTTTCATCTGGAATATCAAATATTTGTCTCAAGGTAGTTGCTGCATTCACTTGGTCTAATTAGGAGTAATTAGTTTAAACCAGTTGTTTATCTTTGAAGAAGTGGATGGTTATGAATTTTCTTCCAGTTTCAGCGTATATATGTATATACTTACCCAACCCTTCCACTATGAGTAGGATGTGATACAAGGTCAATCTTTAAGCTGAGCTTAACAGGTTTGAATTGAGTTTTCCTTCTCCTAGACTGGTTGCGATACCAAGATTTAAAGACCTCAGTCTACCCAACTATTTACCTATAGCAGGAGGGTGAACAATTACATTCAAACCTTTCCCAAGGCTATTAGGGCAATGGAAAATGCAAACAGCTTTATCCAGCGTTTGATCTCATGTTGCCATTTCTTATTACAGTAAATATTACATCATGATCACCTGCATATATACATCATATTGCCTTCTTTCTTTAGATGAAAAATGGCTTTTGAGACCAAGGTACTCCTTTTCACTGGCTGAGAATCTTTTGAAGTCTCTATTATTAAAAGATTTCTGCACTTAGATTGCCTATTAAAACTAATTTGAAAAATAAAGCATTAATTTTTAGTAATAAGTTGCATAGATCTACTGTCTTATTACCATCTTGTTTTTTTTTTTCACTTATGTAGAATCCACATAAAAAGTAACATAGCCAAGTTAATGCATATGATTGATTGTTTGAATATGTTGGGCATCTTTCATATCATACATATTTAAAATAACTGATTACCATTCTTTGCATATAATTGATGATTTACAAAACCTTTATAAACTGCACTTTTTATTTGTTGCACATTAGACATGAATTTCTTACTTTGAAGTAGAGGTACTTCTCTTTTAATGCCTTGACTTCAAAACTTTTTGTATCCTTCTTTAAAAAGCATATGAAAGGATTTAACCAATATAAAATATTGAGAACTTGTTAATAAGTGAGAATATTCAGTTTTAATTTTGATCTCTTGTTATGGAAATTTAATGTACATGTTTGCTTTTAAGTAGAGATACATTGTATGGGATGAATAAAAAAGCAATTTTTATCATTTAGTGTATTCTGATTATTGTCTTCCTCTTCATTACTATATTCCTTTGGCCTTTTTTTCGGCATTTCATGTCAAACTTTGGAGCCTACACAAGAAGTTAGAACCTGAAGAAGGCTGAAGGACACATTGGCTGAAATGTGATAAATATAAAAAAGATGAAGACAATAGTCCGAATACACTACATAATACAAATTATCTTTTTTTACATCAGAAATTTTAACAGATAATAAAGCAATTGTTAGTTATAACACCAGATCTAGAGTCTCTTAATGAAGGTTAGAAAGTGTAGTGGAAAGTAATTGGCTGAGACATGTTTCAGTAAAGATTCTGGGGAGATTTTTTGTGCTAAGAATTTATTTTGTAATTCTGTTGACTCATGTTGTAAAAACCTATGTAGATGGGTTAGGTTTCACTTAGTTTATCTATCCCTTTTCCAGTTAGCATGATGCACAACAATTCCAAAAGATGTAGGTAGCTCATTAGAACAGTATAAATAGATTGATTACTAGAAAATGTTGATTTATTCTTCAATAAATATTAACTTCTCTCTAAACTGAACAATTCATTTTTTTACATCTTATATGAATTTGTACCTTTTCAAAATTTAAAAAAAATCATAATATGCCAAAAGGTTTTTTCTTCCATCTTCTAAGTTAAAATTAGTAAACAAATATGCACAAAATTTGACACCTTCATGTATATTTTAGCAGCACTTATAATAGAATTAAAAGCAATTTAAATACCAAATACTATTAGAGTGATCAAACATTGAAGAAGAAAGTTTTTGATGACCCAATACATAAAAATTGAAACACTGGACAAATGTTAATCTCAAGATATTATCATTCAGTGATTCTTTTGTGTTAATTTTAGGAACAATTGCTATCTTTGTAAAATAATTATTTTCATTTAATCAAACATTGCTAATTAGTCTTTAATTTAGTTTTGGAATTTTTTTTTACAGCACAGCATTGATTGAAAGAAATAATATGAACACTTCATTGTGGTCTAATGGTAACTGAGCTAGACTAGCAAATCATTGTTAGTAAATTTGAGTCTTCATGAGTGTAAAACAGTATAAAAACATACATTGTAAATCTCTTCTCTTTGGTAGATTAAGCTTTTATTTTTATAATTACCATGTGTAAACATTAGGTGTAAATTTTTAAGTGTTACTTTTTCATGGCTGTATAAAACAGTTTTGCTCAAGTTGAGTCTTTTTAGAATTACATTGGGTGATTAAAAAGTAACTCTTTATCAATATCAGCCTCAGTGTGTGTGTGTAAATAGTTTTCACCTATGGAACAGGAGACTGGAGTTCAATCCCAGGTTGAGTTATACCAAAGACTCAAGAAATGGTACTTGATACTGCTTTGCTTAACCCTCTACATTAAAAGGGACAGATCAAGGGTAAAGTGGAGCAACCCAGGCAATCAAGTAGTGCCCTCCGCCTCGCCTTGATAGAGTAGCTATTGAAAAGGGAGCCTTTGGGTTGCCCTTGACTATGGTCGGCCAATTTACTAATATACATTTTGAAATGAATAGGTCAGCAAGTGAATTCAGTATCAGGTTTTTTTTCTTTCGCTTCTACATGTTTCTGATTTTAGTGTAGTCTTCAGGAAGTTATAGTGGCAACTGTTTTAATAGGGTCTTGGTTCTTAACTCCAGGACATGTCTGAGAATGTCCTGTTGGAGTTAATTGTCCATGACAATCTTTTGGCCTCTGCAGATGCTTCAAGCTGAGATTAAAACCTGGCTGATTTTACGTCAGTCAGATATCTTACCCCAGAGCTATTGTCATCTCAATGTAAGCAAAAGAATTTTTAAGATATATAATAACATAAATGCTATCAACTACTGGAGTGCTTAATTCATGAGAAGAGTTGGTGTATTAATGCATATGTGGCTGCTGGCAATTCTTCACTTGAGTGCTCAACCCACAGGGGGAGGGGAGCATGTATGTCATCAACAGACACACTGTTTCATTGTATCATATGTATATAAAATCTGAATAAAGTACAAAGGAAAAATAAGGGAGTAGTAAGATTGTGTAGCACCAATTCTCAAAATAGAGGGGTTGATTACATTTGTAACAGTACTTACAGGTGTTAGAGATAGATATACAACTCGCTTTAGCATCAACAATGCAGACAGCTTTTATATTAATGTTACTTCTCTCCTATGAATAAATTGTCATCTTTCAGTGAATAACCTTACTTTGGTGAATAGCTTCAAATTGGCGCCACACTGGAACTAGTCTTCTGATTAGGCCATCCTGAAATCTTTGTGTCTGACTGTTTGTTTCTACTTCTATGTTCCAAATGAACTTTTCAATTTTGGTGTGTATTTGACCTGTCAATAAAAGAGGACACTTGTTGACAGCAGAGTTTTTGTTTCAGGTCATCTGGGACTAATCCATCATTATCTTAAACAGTATACTTAAATTTATTGATCAATTTTTTTTTTTTTAATTATCGCAGAACCTAATAAAGACAAAAAAGTCATTACTGCAGATTTTAATCTTACTAATCACATTGATACTCTTTTCATTTTAGCCATGATGATACTTTTACTGTGTCTCTAACATTTTTGCAATTACATGTTCCCATTTTTGGTAGGCCCCAGTGCCATTGTTTTCCAGAAAAAAAAATCTAACTTTCAAAATATTTAAATTACCACAAGATCTTGTAATAATCAATGTAAATGTTAGGAATTGGTAATAGAACAATGAAAACAATATTATGAACAGCAACATGTGTATTATCTCTGAGATCAGGATCAAAATATGACAATAAGGATTACCCCTGGCATTTAAAATTCTTCAACAAGAAAATTTTTTTTTGTTTCTAAGTATAAAAAGAATAAAATTAAAGATGAATTTTTCTGAGTTAACAAATTCAAGCAAAGGTCACTAGAGCTTCTAAGTTGATAAATTTATCAAAGCTGAGAAAAGTTCCTGATGCTACATGCCAAGCCTAGCAAATTGCATTGCTTGTCCTCACTAAATTGACAGCTGGCAAAAGAGAAAGGTCAGAGGCCAAATTCTGTTGACTACTTGAAGGAGCTGCTTCTCCTCCTCCTTCATCTCTGTGGATAAAAGCTTGGTCTTCATTGGCTGACCAATGAAAGGCTATATGACATCATCCATTGTTGGCTGACCAATTAGAAGTGTTGAGATGAAAAAATGTGGGAATCAAATCTGTTAAAAAAAGAGAGAAGACAGACCAAAGGAAAAGGATGAGACCTCCAAAATTGCTTCTTGAAGAAGACCCTGCCACTGGAAGAAAACTGATGAAAGAACTTAAGAAGTTCAAGGCTTTGAAAATTCTTTGGACAGCATTAAGACTATCTTTGCCACTGTAAAATTCTATGCTAATTAGCATAAAGTGAAATCATCAGCCATATTCTCTGTCTTTTCTCTCCTACCTAGAGTGTGAAACTGTAGAAGAAAAGATGACTTACACCATGTGGCTAAGTGAACATATATATATATGCCAGGCATACAAAATGAGTGATGGGCTCCAAAGAAAAAAAAATGGCTGCCCTAACACCTCAACTTAAGTTATACACTTTTCAAGTCAACGTATTGGCTAAGCATAAAACACCACATGTGAGAGAAACCACATAACTGCAAATAGGATGCTGGAGCATAGGAAGACTGCTGACAAAAGCAATTACTTAGGTCAGTTTACAACATAAACTTTTACTATTGCATATGGTTACATACTTATATTGTTACTGTTACTGGAGAGTTAGTTATCTTGTTCTTGAAGGTGCCAATGTCTTTGGTATGTCATTTCTATAATAACCTCCTGACCAATTACAAAACATTCTAACTTGGTTGTATCAATCCCTTGTCCTTGTTCAGTAGATCTTCAAGAACACAACGTGAGCACAAAAATCACTGAGAAAGCAACCTATTAGAAGATGCATGCTCAGACTACAAAAATCAACATTAAAGTTAATAATTTCGTGAAATTCTGAGTCAGAATCATATATATATTTCTTAAAGAAGCTACTCTGTACACAGTGTCTGATATTCACATGAATTGCTATAGTACCACTCTAAATAAACAAAATATTCTAAATTAGTGTTAAATAAGTTCCCTGCAAAATTCCACAAAGGTTAGGAAGTTAAGCATAAGATCAGAATTAGGATACCCTGTGAGGATGAAACTTGCTGGTAATGATCTGCTATCCAATCATGATAAATATTATACCACATAAGATAGTCTTTCAGTTGTGTCATAAATGTGAGAATAAATGATCAGTTACTAAAGATGTCCAAATTAAAGAGCAATCAGTGAGAACTGAACTCTGTAGCAATAGTCTGTTAGTCTACCTTGTTAACCATTACACCAAAGGGGGTGCTCCTTCAGTGGTCTTATAATCAAGAGAATAAAGGACCAGCTAACAAAAGTGGCTGAAATTGGGCTTTAAGTGACACTTGATTTGATATCTAAATGGACATTTATCTTGGAGAATTGTTATTTATGGCTAGAAAAGAAATACAAGCAGCAGTTGAACTCCCTATTTATTTATTTTTTATTAGCCTGCTTGTTAAATTGATTCATAGGCTGTGAGGATTGCAGAATGTGTCTTCAATTTGATGCAGTAAAAGAGATTTTTTTGTCTCCTATTACTAGCTGGAAGCATTGCTGTACAGAAAATACTTCAGTGTGGCTTTTGTTAATAAAGAAAGGCAAAAAAAAACTATTTGCAATCCCTCCGTTTATTTCCTAGTTTTATTATCAGATTGACAGTGATAAAACAAGTCTTTCACTGTATGTAAGTAAAACTTTTGTCTCATTCTATTTTTTTTTTTGTAATCATGGGTAAACATTAGTTAAAAATAAAACACATTTCAGAAACATTCATAGAAAGTGCCTTTACATTCTACAAACTTCGAATTAGTGAGCCCAAGGACTTTGTGCCAAAAGTGAAGAATGTTGTAAGACTAAACGTATAATACAATTATATTTTAGATGAACATTTTTGTTGTGGCCTTGTTAGGGACCAGAAATAAAAACAAAAAGTAATTGTGCTAAACAAATATATTAACAAAGAATAGTAATACAACATATACAAATGAGAGGTTTACCAGCGAGAGTGTTTCAGTCCGACTGCTTGGGCTGTCAGCTGGAATATTGCCTTCTGCCTAAGAGCAGTACCTGCTGCTATTTATAGCCGGAAGAGTTCATGCGTGCATTGGTAAATTACCATAACAATTTCAGAATAAGGTATCTATGGCAACATTTTAGAATTATCTATCCAAAGGAAGATTTTTTTTTTTTTTTCTTTGCTTTTCCTCTGACAACTTGGATGAAAGTATTATCTGTGTGTCATCTTATGGAGAATTTGGCAAAAAATAAGATTTGACTTATCCTTAGTATACTGATACAGGTCAGCATCTTCCTATTGCAAGAGAGGTGTGGATTAGTTATCTAATACCTTAATACTGGCTGCAGGGACAGTCAGTTTTTGCTTTCTGTGTATACATATATATGTTGGCTCTTAGACCCACTAAACTTTTTCAAACTGAATGATGAGGTAGTTAAATATCAGATCAGTGATAGGTTTCTGTACCTTTTGGAAATGAATTTTATCACTGATAAATAAAATATCATTCGGATATTTATATTTGGTTTTGTACACTCTGTCTGATAAGTTTTTTGATTTAGTTTTGCGGTACTAAATTTTATACTCTTCAAAATAGCAGTTTTTATCTGCATATTCTCTGTTTTAGAGATGTAAAAATAACTGGAATTTCCATAGATCCAGATATCCATCAGTCTCAGGAGAATAGAGATCTATGCCTGGATTTGGCAAAAGCATTGTTGTATGAATGGCTGGAAGTTACTCATGCTGAAGTTTCCTCTTCATAATACTGAGTTTGTCCAAGTGAAGGACAAGGTGCTATATTACTGGGCATGTGCATTGCTGTAGGAATTGCCAAAATGAAGTTGAACACAGAGAACTGTCTTAAAAACTCTTCGCTTTGTCACTCCACCTTTGGTAAGTTACTCTGCTATAGTAGCAGGGGATTTAAATTCAGTTTTACTCAACTCATATTATATAGTCCAGAGTATCCTAATATTTATTGGTCCAGTTGGCTGGGGCTGTAGAACTCCCCAACCTGCATCTTCGCAGAAGGGTATGACTCTCAACAAGTGTCCTGGAAATGACTGATGGTGAGGCTTCAGTAAATCTGGAGCTTAGGGGAATGTTGAGTACTTTCATTACCATTGCTCCCAGTTCCACTCTGGCCTGGAATGGTATCACCTGATGGGGTCCTATCTATAGGTCAAATATAGAACTAAACTGTAATTATGCAAAACTAAATTGTTTAAAATAGAACTGTGTGTAAAAAATAAAACAAAAAAAAATGTACTTATACTAAACTGAATTGTTTGAAACTTGATTCAGCATTAAATGACCTGAAAAGGGTTGATAGGCCATAAAATAAAACAACAACCCAACCAAATATTTATCTATGCAGACCTGGATGGAAAGGAGATAGATTCATGCCTTTCTCAAGAGGTTTAGCAGTGAAATTTAAAGTGTCATCCTGAATTTGAACTTTGCTAGCCAATTTTCTTTGACCATAACTGCCACCCAAGCCCCCACAGATTCAGATCCTTGGCACAATCACTGAGAACAACATTGATCATAACCAGCGGGAAAAGATACTACACTTAGTTCCAAGGTAAAAGTATTAAGCATAACATTGATCATAAGCAAAGCATGCAGATAGTAGACTCCGATCCGAGGCGCAAGTACCAATACATGAATCAATAATTTTGTCATCTTCATGTCAGGAACTATGTTCATATAGTACTACCAAATATCAAAGAGGTGTGTCAGTTTTAAATTATATAACATTCAACAGCTGGATTTTATCTGTTATTCTAGTCGTCATGTATTCTAAACTTGACAAGCTTATTTAGAGCAAAAGATAGTTTTGATGGGGTATTGTATGAACAAATGTCTTTATCATGCAAAGGTTGACTGGACACAAAGGAGCAAATAAGGCAGGAAGGAAGTGTGGGAAAAATCAGGGATATTGAATAATCAACATCATTCATTCTTTCTTGTAAAGTATATCTATCTCATATTGTACTACAAGCTTTGCATTGTCATCTAAATGATTTTGACAGCATGAATCAAGCTATAGTTAATGGTGCAGGACATTCCTATCTGTCACCAGAAAGATTGCAGGGATATGGCCCACATGGAGAGACCCACTTAAGTCTCTCATAATGTTTCAGCCATCTTATGTTCTGAATTGCTATTTCCTCTGTTAAAAGTCTCTTATGACAAATGCCTGTAATTTTCTCTTGTGTTTTTGACACTTTCTTGTATTTTTAATTTTTTTTGCTTTTTTTAATTCCTCTTGGATAGTAATTGATTGTTATTTGTGCATTTCCCATTTTATAGCACCGTTCTCTCCAAGAGTGCAAGTGACCTTTTAATAGAGTACCATTTAAAAAAAAAAAAATCGGGAAAATACGTCTTTGAAATATTTTCTAAGTTTAGTCTGACATAAGACTCCATGTGTTGAGCAACTAATGACCATCAAATCCTGGGAGACTGAGGTTCAGTACCTGGTCAAGTCCAAAAATGGTACTCGATTCCTCCTTGCTTAACACTCAGCATTATAAGGTATGTATCAAGGGTAAAGTGGAGCAATCAGGAGAAAGGAGTAGTACCCTCCCCTACACCTCGGTGTAGTAGCTATTCAAAAGGGATCGTTTAGGTCACCTTCAACTACGGTTGCCAATTTTTATATTTATTTTGACTATTCAGCCAAGCATTACTTAAATGTTGTGTGTCCAGAGATGTTTATTATTTTAATCTGACAAAAGGCCATGAGGGTAGAGAACTAAATTTAGTCTCAAGTAATTAATATTTGCTAGATAATCCTTATGGGAGGTGCCTATATGGTTTGCTTACTGTTGCAGAACTCCAATAGGATAAGGCATAGTCATAATAGTCTGTGAGACAACCTTATTAACAATTACCTTAATGCAAGGTTCCCTAAGAGATTTCCTAAATTAAGAATGGTTTTGCCCAGTTATACATGTGTAGAAACCAGTAAAGGCTGAACTTGCTGCTTAGTTGTGTTTTGCTTGTCAAGCTAATTAATTATAACCCCATGGTGAGGTGCTGATAGCTTTTGTCTCAAATATAAATGTCATGGTTCTGACACTAAAAAGCTTCCAGTGATGAGTCTCCATTCCTGGAGTTCTGGGGGGAATGTTGAGTCACCCCTTCATTGCAGTCACTCTCAGGTTTAACAGGATTTGGATTCATAGTACTTATTAGGGTCCAATCTTCTAACTCCAGACACATTGTTAGGTTCATTTTTGAACAAATACTCTTGGGAAAGGTATGAACTCCCTTATCCCCCCAGCTATGGGTTAAATAGTACTCGTTCTGTCCTTATACAAAAATGGCTTTGATATGAAATAACTCATGAAGGTTGATACGCCATTAAATAAAGAAACCAAACCAATCTAAAGATCAAATAGATATGTTTGAAAATTATCTATATTAGACTGGAATGCTTGATGCCCAATAAGAAAAATGCTAGCAATCAATATAAAACGTTTTTAGATTAAATACTTCTATTATTATATGTGCAAATCATTTATTTTAAGAATTGTTACTTGAAGCTATAATTGTTTACTAAGGATTATTAATATCAGTTAGTTGAAACCATTTAACTGCGTGCAAATTATTAGCTTTAGATAGGAATACTTAATATCATATAACTGAGCAATCAAATGATTGTTATTGTCAAATAAAAAAAGTAAAATTTAAAAAATGTGATGTCAATGGAATATTGAAAATGCAAATAGTTTTGATTGTCGTCAAACATTCATAAATGAATCAAATTTTAGTATTAAATAAGCCATAAGGAATTGATATGTTGTTGAGTAAATAATCCAACCAAACCTTTTGTATAAAGTCTGTTTAATCTTATTTTTCCCCTTACTTCAAATTGAAGTTCACCGATCCTTTGAAAGCTGGACACTTTAATGTAAACAATCCACCAAAGAAGGGACTTTTTAGAAGAAATACTTTTGTTGTTTTTATTATATGAATTATTTTGACTAAGATCCTCCTCTCTTATTTTATGTCTATTTTTTTTGTGTTTATGAAATTATTACTGCATTTAGTCATCAAAGAATATTGACAATCATAGTTTGCTTCATGAGTAGAAGACAATAGTTTATAATCTTTTTTTTTGTTTGTTTATTCTTTTATTTTTTTATTTTTGAGAAAGTAACAATCATGTTGATATAAAAAATACATTTGGACAAACTGGAAAATACCTGACTATATATAATATAGTAGGTGTAAATTTTTGCTTTGTATATATATTTTTTTTTTGATAAAGCTGACAAAAGAAGTAAAATGAAGAAAAAATATACATACTCCCTATTGTGGATCTATCTTTAAAAATTAAGTTCAACTTAAGAAAGCCATCTACCCAAGAAGAACTTAGCAGGGCCTTCTTAATGCATGGACATACTGGTCAACTGCTCTGGAGCCCCTAAACATAGGAGCCCTGTGCAACTCTATGCATGTTGTGACTGGCTGGCTATAAATACTAAACAATATATCAAACTGATTTTGTTGAAAGAATGTTTAATTTTATCAACCATGGACATTTTTATTCCTATGAGTGTTTGCATAGGTAAGAGCCTCAGGACACTGTCTTGCTCAGGGGCCTATATTATTAGGACAGTCCTGGCATCTATTCTCTCATTTCAAAGAGGTGGAGTTAAGTTGATATCTTGATAAAGTGTAAGGCTGATAATGCTGAATGTTTACCACTGCCCATCCAGATGGGCCACTTCCAGGAGAAAGTTTCTGAATTAAATTGACCTTATGTTATCTCTTCCCACCACAGGATGGTGGAGGGTAAACCTTTATCTATTAGATTAGTTGTAAGTTTTCGGTTTGAATATTGTTAAATAAAACTGTGTTTTTTTGTTTTTTTTTAAAGCAATAATGAATAATCAAATTAGTCTTTAAAATGATAAAAAAAATGTTCTTGAGCATTATTTAATTTTATTGATATAAGTTCAATTAATCTTTCCAGCCCTGAAACCCATAATGACTATGCCTTGTTCTCTTGCTTTGTTTTTTTTGGGTTTTTTTTAAATAGAAATATTTAAACTTTTACTGAAATATAAAACTTCAAATATCAAATTCTCCATTTTGTTTTTCAAACAAAGAAGAAAAATAAAACAAAATAAATGAAGTGAAAATAGTCAATGATTTTTTCTTATGTCTTTTTTATTTTTATTAAAGTTGATTAATAAACAGTTATTATTACAGAGAAGAAATCATCAAGCAAAAAATAAGAGAAATTGAAAGACCAAAAAGAAATGTGATATTTTTAAAATCTCAGAAAATTTAATCCAAAAAGATCTTATATTTAAAATCCTTTTGGGTAATGTAAGCAGATTGGAGTTATTTTTTTAATGATTTCAAAAGAAACTTCTTTTTTTCTTTCTTTTTAAATGTGGCCATTCCTTATTGGCTTCATATGGATTCTTGATTGAAGAAAAATATTCTAGACAGACCAATTATTGAACCAAGCAAGGAAGACTTCTATGGCACCAAAATCTTGTATCTTGTCCAAATCAAATAAAATTCTGCTTATTGATAGATTCATTACAAAGGTTGCATTTCATCCTCAAGCCAAAGAATTATTTTTCATCTTTGCTTTCTTTCTTTTCTTATTCTCATCTTTTACTATTTCTCTATACATACTATTAATTTTGTGTGCTTCTCATTTGTATGTTCTCTCTTAGGGTGTACACAAGTAGTGGCCTGTTATCCTAGAAAATGATGGTGAGATAGTTTGAAAAATGGAAGATGAAGAACTGGTAATATTATATAAATAAATAAACTGAGAAGGTGATTTACATTGTGATAGATTGTAAGTACTAAATGGAAAATATTCTTAGATGGCTTATCTCTATGCTATTTAGTAATTCTAAGGCATGATGTCCGAGAAGCATTCCTGTGCATCCAATGATGAATATGTAAACTTTGTCCTCACCCCATGGAAGTAGCAGCAGAGAGCATATCAACCAAACCAAAAGTCAAATGTAGAATTCCATTGGCATCACTAGTTGTTAGGAAATAACATGACTTAAAAAAAAGCATCCTTACTCAGTAAAAGAAATCCAACAAATGCAAACATGCAGAAACTTAGGAAATCTCAGAAAGAAGTAAGCAACACATACAAAAAAGAGCAATTTGAATATATTCAAAGCCAAATTAATAAAAAGAGAAATTTGGTAGAAGAAAGATAATCTGGAATAGCAGGGAAGACAGTAAATGAAGTGAGAAGTAGTAAGAACATATTGAAAGCAAAACTAAAAGCTTCCTGCCAAGAAGGAAGAACATTTCAAGAATCTGCTCAAAAACCCTCCTGAAATCACTGCCAAACTGATCCAAAAAATAATTAATAGCCAACTAGATATTGTAACATGGACAGTTTATGGAGGGAAAATTTGATGGAGTATTTAAAAAAATTAGAAAGAGTTGCAGGCCTTGATGAAATACTCCCAGAAGTTTGGAAGAACAGAAAATTTGACAACATAGTTCTCCAACTTGGCAACATAATCTACAAGCAAAACACAATGGAAAAATGGACAAAAAGTTGCATTCTTCCCTTCTACAAGAAAAGGTATCTTAAAATCACTATGAACTACAGAGGCATGACTCTTCTATTGCTGCTAAGGTTTGTGATGGCCTGCTTCTCAATTGTATCCAACCCAAAATTGAGAAAATACTTAGAAAAAATCGGAATGATTTTGGAAATTGCTCCACAGCCTTTACAGATTCTGACAATCCATCAAATTATCACAAGCAAACAATCTTGGGGCAGTACTTCAGTTCATAGATTTCTCTAAAGCATTCAATTCCATACACAGGGGAAATCTAAAGCAAATACCACTTACATATGGTCTCTCCAAAGAAGCTATTACTGCCATAATGATGTTTTACAAAAACATGAAAGCCATGTTTTAATAACCTACTTGGAGACACTGACTTGTTTGACATAGTTGCTGGGGTCATGCAAGGAGATACATTAGTGCCATATTTTTTTTTATACTCTACCCACTACAAAGACGAGTAAATAATGGTTTCACATTAAAAAAGGCAAAAACCAGAGATATCCTTGAGAAACTATGACAAATGCAGATTATACAGACAACTTTGCACTTTCAGCATATAGATGGGTCCCTACAGAATACCTTCTGCATAGCCTAGAGCAAGCAGGTGGCATTGGTATCTATGTGAATACGACAAATAAAACAGTATGTATTTACCAACTCCTCTGCACAAGCAGGATACAATACAAGATCAATTTTTAAGTGGCATTTAACAAGTTTGAATTTATAGTTTTCCTTCATCTTGACTATACCAAAGTTAAAGAGTTCAGTCTGCCCTACTGTTCATCTGTCACTGGAGGAAGACTAATTGGATTAATAGCTTCACTAAGTATTATGTGAAATGCCAACATTATCATCCAGGATTTGAACTCTGTTCAGTGTGTCCATTTCCTATGATAACGATAACACCATAAGCACCTCTCTAAATAAAATTGAGTACATGTGTTTTAAACAAGGAGCTATCTACACTCAGAGTGGAGAGCCTCTAAAATTAGTTGACCAGTTCACAAATCTTAGCAGCAACATCTCATCTACTGAAAGCAATACCAACATAGGGTTAGCAAAGGTATGAATTCCTATCAATTATATGGAAGTCTTGGCTATCCAAAAAAATGAAATGGGATTTTTTCCAAACTGTAGATGTGTCTATATCACTATACAGATGCACGACATGGATGCAAACAAAACACACAGAGGAAAAAGTTGGATGGGAACAACACATTAATGCTACATACTGTCTCTAATAAATCCAGGAAGACACCCCCCGAGCAGCTGTATGGCCATTTGCCTTACATCTCACAAACCATCCAAGTAAGATGACTGTTGGGTACTGCTGGAGAAGCAAGCTCAAACTCTAACATGACATTCTCTTATGGACTCCTGCAGATGGACATGCCAGTGTTGGCTGACTAGCAAAAACATAGACATAAGCTCTGTGTGGACACGTGATGCTGCCTCGAAGACCTGCTAGAAGTGATGGAGGATAGGGTTGGATAGAGAGAAAGAAGTAGGGAAATCTGAGTGGCCAGTGTAACTTGATAATGATGAAATTGAAAAAAGAAAAAATGATTACATTTATGATTATTTATTCATAAATCTATAATTTGTTATATAGATTTAGAAAATGTGAATTTGACTCTCACAGAGATCTTACTTTTTGTTATTTCATTTTGTTCTTTCTTCATGTTCTATTGTAGATTAAAAACCTGAATAGTGATAAAAAGCAATCAAAAATTAAGATGCAAGAGACTGATCGTCAAAATTAATGGTTGACAATGTTTCATCTAAAAATAAGAGTGAATGAAAGCTGTAAATAACAGTACAACTGAATACATGCCCCCCCCCTCCACACAAGCAGTAAATATGTCACTAAGAGAAACTGAAAAGAGCATTAAAGTTGATTTAAAAAGGTTTAATTTGGATGACTGCCAACCAATGGAAGCAAAGGAGACTTCAACTTGAATCTCACTGAGAATGTATCCTTAATTTCTAATATTCACTGTGTCATAGTTTGGATTTTAAAATGAAGCAAATAAAAATTGAAGATCAAAGAAAATAATGATAAAAAATGTTGACAATACTTCATCTAAAAGAAAGACAGTTGTTTATTAAAAATATTTCCTAGTAGTAATAAATACATGAGCTGATTCAGGGAAATCCTATAGGTGCTGACAAAAATATTATAATGTATCTATTTGTACAATTTGTAACAAAAGCACACTTAGCATGATGGTTATCACCTTAGGAAATGGAACGAGGCTGTTGGTGCTTTTTTAATGATAATGCCCTTACAAAAGACATGAATGCAACTTTCTCCTAGTTATGGGTGCATAATAGGGCACATCAATCTTGGAGAAACAAAAGTCTGAATCAAACCAGTTTTAATCTGCTTAAAAATTGACCATGTCATATCGTGCCCTTAATGAAAGAGTTGTTTGCTTTGTTTTATGGCGTATCAGCCCTTTTCAGGTCATTTTAACACGAAATAGAATTTCGAACAATTCAGTTTAGTATTAGTATAGTTTTTGTTTACAGTTAAATGTCAAAACAGTTCTATTTCTAACAATTCAGTTTAGCATAAGTATACAGTTTAGTTTTATTTGACCCATAGATAGGACCCTATCAAGTGCTACCACTCTTGGCCAGAGTTGACTTGGGAGTAATGGCATTCCCCACAGTTCCAGGATTACTGGAGCCTCGCCCTCAGATTGTTTAGTGTAATATCCAGGGCACTCACTCGGAGGAGGTACCCCTCTGTAGAGAAGCAGTCAGTATATTCTTCACCCCCAGCCGACTGGATAAGATGAAGGTGTTGAATTAATGCGTACTGTGAGAATTGGAATAAACGCATATCAAATTAAAAAAAATTTCATTCATAATATAAATAAATAAAATGGATAACAAAATAATAGGGACAGTGTAGGGAGATGTTTAGAAATAATCACATGAAGACAGGTTCATGGGGACACTTCAGTGACTGACGTTTTCAAGGCTTTGGTTGAGTAAATATTATTACAAGTGGTCCTGTTAGCAAAGCAGGATTCTACATATAAACTTGTAGTATAATTGATGTGCTTGAATGTAAAAAACAATACTACTTTAAGATAGTACAACAATTTATTTTTTCATAATTTTTAATTAAATGAGAAAGCATAGTTACCATAAATCAGGCCTTGGCTGCTATTTCAAAGCTAATATTTAAATCTCCAAATATTTGATATAAAAGAGCTTTTTTTTTTACTTCTCATTGAAGTTAATGATGAAATTTAAGTGGATCTTTTTAAAACTAGTGCCTTAGTACACATTAAAAATAAAGTTTTAAAAAGAATAACACAGGGAACTTTTCTACACTATTATAATAAGCAAAAAAAAACTATCTGCAACATTTTAAAATCTTAAAGACTTCTGAATTCTAAGATGAGTTATTAGTATTTGATGCTTTATTTGAATTTTAAAAAAATGTAGTAGTTTTTATCATAATGGGTGGGTTTGCACTAGTGAAGATTAGTATTTTATACCCCCCTCAACCCCCCACCAAATATATTGAGAATTGTTTTTTAACCAGCATTGATTCATCTAGATGATGTCTAGACATATTGACTTCATATTTTTATCTAAGTTGCTATACTATGCACATGTCCTCATTTAAATTATTAAAACCATGCAAGTGCAACACACTCTTGGCACACCAGACTTTAACTGTAATATTTTTTCTTGTTTCATGAACTAAAAATTCATCTCAGGAGTTGGATTTTAGAACTTGGATAACATGAAAAGAAATGCAACTCTGCAGATTTACACCATATGAAAAAGAAGTTGAAGAGGTGCTTCAACCAATAGACACACCTGCTAAATCAAAACTCGGTCTTGATATTTTTTGGTCATTTGTCTGTTTGTTCACATATTTAGTGTGGAATAACACAATGTGGAATTGGAAATGAGTTTCTGATGAAACTAGAATGGGAAGCTTGGCTAACTAATTTGGTTAAAGAGGCATTGCTGATTTAGTGGAGTACACGCTGAAGTTATTTCTGATTCTCTATCCTATCCTGATTTTACCTCATAGTAATAGTAGATATAGTAAAAGATTTACTTGATCAGTAATTTATTATGAGTTTTTGACCATTTTATTGTTATTGATAATTCAGTCAATGACAAGAAATGGAACATAAAAAATAATTGCTTTCAATAAGATTTACATAGGTATTATATAGTTTGCTGGGACTGCAAAATACACCAACCTGTATCTCTGCAGAGGAGTACCCCCAATCTGATGGTGAGGTTCCAATAATGCTGGAGCTTTGGGGAATGAAGAGTACCTCTTCAGTGCCATCACTCCCAGATCCACACGTGTCTATTGTGGTAACACCTGAAGGGGTCTTATCTATGGGTCAAATTGGTCCTTTAACTGTATGTAAACAAATGATGGATGTTTAATTGAATTGTGAGTGATACATGGCAATACTCTGAAATATCTAATATATATAAAAACTGAATTGGGTATTAAATAACCAACAATGTTTGATAGGGCATAAAACCAAACCAAAACTTTTTTTAACATTTTGTCAAAAAATATTTACATGAGTGCTGATTCACAATCTCTGGGTTAAGATATGTTTCAGATTTCTTTCCTTATGGAAGGCAATCTAAATTCAAAGTATTTTACTTACCCAGAAGATGCAATGTATAGCATGAGTAATTTTAAAAAACTATTTACCAGATTTCTGTCTTGGTCAGAAACATCAGGGTGTATCAATGATCCTTATTTCCTTTTTAGTTCAATTACAAAGTATTTTCTGGTGCATAGATCCTCTGTCTCCAGGCTAGAATTATGGGAGGACTAGTGCATCCCAAAACATCAGGAAACCAATTGTCATTATGAAAAATGAATGGTTATTAGGGGAAAAAAATCTAAAATTACTGGGAAGTTTCTGTGGCATAATGGCTGAAGTGCTGAACTGTGACCTTGAAGAAAGTGAGTTCCAACTTCAGTGGCACTATGATGTTTATTTTTGGACTGATATCCTTAAGGCAGGCATGAACTCCGTTATCCAACCAGCAATGGGTTAAATCATATCACTGCTGTTCTACAGGGATGGTTTGAGAATGAAATAACACAAAAAGGTTGATATACCATTGAAAAAAGAATTCATTTCAGGACATTAGGAGAGTTGCCATCACGCAAGTCCACTTTGAACTAATGGTAATATTTGTTAGGTCCTATCTATGGGTAAAAAAGAATTGAGATGAAGTTTAAAATGACTTAGAAAGATATTAATATATTGACTCTAAAACATTACAATTGGCATTGAATGTGTCATTAAAAAGGATTGCATACATCAGTAGATACATGAAACCATGTAACTATTTTCAAATTGTAAGTATTATATAGGAATACTTGAAACCATAAAACTGCAAATAATTTATATTAAGAATAGTTACTTGAAACTAAACTTTTTAAATGATTTTTGTATAGTAGTTGTTGCTTTTAACTATATAATGGTCTGATGAAAGCATTGTAAAACCAGCAAATGAACAAAAAACATATAAAAAAAGTATATAATTTTTAAAAAGATGTTAAAAATATTACATTCATACATCTATAATTATTTTCATATACAGCTCCAAGCTTACAACACTTAGACCCAAGGTAAATAATACAAAACATAAAAACCGTGTTAACATAACAAGGGAATGCTTCATTGCTACATGGGCTCTTAAAACATTTATATTGCAATTATGTATTAATTATTTTCCTATTTAAAATGGTTGTACCATGCATAAGTTGGTGACCTTAGTCGGGGGTGACTCAAAGGCTCCCTACTACACCGAGATGTTGGGGAGGGCGCTACTCCATTCTCTGGATTGCTCAACTTTACCCTTGATCCATACCTTATAATGCTAAATGTTAAGCAAGGCCATACCAAGTACCATTTTTTGAGTCTTTGGTACACCTTAACCTGTGATTGAACCCTGGTCTCCTGGACCATTGACAAACACTCTACTCATTAGGCTAATGGCTTGGAAATGTATAATAGGAGACCATAATTCTTACTGACCAGTCAGCAGGGATTAGACTGCATCCTCACCATCATTACTAGGTCCACTCTCTCTCCAGTCAGGAGGAATTAGACTGCATCCTCAGCATCACTGCTTGGTCCACTCTGTTCTGGACTGGTAGTATCAGTGAGGATCTCATGAATCAGTCAAATAGATTTGTTATGAAATAATTGGTTTAGGATAGGAATGCTTAAAATTATATTATTGTAAGCAAATTTTTTGTATTAAATGGAATACTTGAAACCATATAACTGTAGGCAAATAAATGATTATTTAAAACAAATTAAAAAAAATGTGCTATTTAAAAAAATAAAAGTAAAATTATTGCAATCGAGTGCTGAAAAGATATTGATGACTATAAGCAAACATTTAAAAATGAATAAAATTTTAACATTAAATAACCAATCAAGAATTGATATGCCATAAAATAAATCTAATCAAACTATAAATCTTATACTGACTTTGGTATAAAATAGCCTACAAAGCTATAAAAGCAACCAACAGTTTTAGTGACTATTGTTGTATGAAAAGGTTTACCATGTCTGATATGGATAACAACTTGAGAAAAAAAGAAGTAACAGAGAACAAAATGTTAAGTAAACAATAAAATATATAATAGAGAATGATAACCTAAAAAGCCATTTTAAAAACAAATGAAATCATTACCAGAAACTTTCTGCCATTTTTATTTCATAATATTTCATAAATAAAAAAGTTTTTCATGAATCTATTTTAAAAATGAGTATATTGAATTGAAAATAATGCAATATTTATGTCATTATAAAGAATTCTGATTATGTAAAAAAAAAAAAAAAAAAAAATTCTAAATACTTTTTTTTCTTCTTCTTCAGGTGAGTGTCCTGTTTCTAATTCTCAACTCAACCCGCAAGTTCATTGTGAGCAGCCAGATATATTACTATGATGCAGGTTTGTAAAGAAAACTTCAACACGTACAAAATAAATTTTAACTTACAGAATTCATTGAGGTGTAATAGGTACTGATAATGAATCACTTAATGAAAAAAAAATTCTAAATATTTTGATGGTAAAAGATGATTCTGTGTGTATTTTTTTCTGATCTATGTATATCTATGCTTAACATGTGAATCACATGAAGACACTCTGGCAGTATTTTAAAGTTTGAAAACTTGTTTATAAACATAGCTTCCAGAGGGCATAGATAGATTTTATAATTCTGATAGCATTGGAGATAAAAATTGAGGGTGGATAACAATAAAAGGTTATGCCCAAGCTATTTTACAACCATTTAAATTCTGGTTGGGAACAGACATTTGTGTAATCAAAATGTACATTTCATAATGATTTTAAATAATCCATTACAACATACACATTTATTTTGAAAGAACAGACATATAAATGTTGGTAAAATATTTTTTTAATAAATTTGCTAATCCCTACTTTTGACCATAGGAAGACATTTATTTCATGAAGGTTTACATCTTAAGACTTGAAGGAGTAATGAGTGTCAAAGGTTTAGGTGCATATGTGAATGTAATTTGAATTAAAACTTATTGTTTGCATCTGCATATATTAATAAATAATTTCATTTTTTCTCTCTCTCAAAGATCTTATTAGGTAGGAAGTTCAGTCAAGTGAATAATTATCTTTCTAAAATGTAATAAGTATTCAAGGTTTAAAAATGTAATCTTTTTGGGATGATTTAATTTGTTGTCTCTTTAGAGTAAGGGTTTCTAGATGCAATATCATCGATCTTCATAGGTTCCTAGTACTAATAGGTTTGATAAATTGCTTCAATCTTGCTATTATATTGAGTCTAGCATTGCTATTAAAGCCATGGTCTGTCAGGTAGAAATGTTGTTCTGGGAAAAGTTTATTTTGATTCATGGATTTAGTTCTTTATCTAGTCATTTATTCTAAAATGTAAAAGTGCTTAACATCAATAGTTATATAGTATAATGATAAAAAGTATTTAATTCATGCAAGAAATGTTTGTTTTAGAACAAAATATACTTCCTTATAAGTGCCCTTAATTCATTAGTATTAATTAGCCATAATGGAAAATTTTATAGTGAAAATCCCAGATTAAAATTTTGGTTATAATAGCACTCTGAGATTTTCAATGGAAAATGACTTATTGTGATTTTCTTTTTATGTTGTCAGTCTATAATTTCAACCATGAGAATGCATGTGTGAAATGTCTAGGACCCAATTGTCACTTCCTGGCATGTGTGCCTTGGGTGAATTTTTATATTGATTACCTGTTTGTACACTTAAATTTAGATTGGAATTGGTCAAGTAATTTTGTTTTCTTGGATGAACCTAGAGGACAGGTATAATTTTAGAAAATTCCAAAGACATAGATATAATTAGTGATGTCGTTGTAACCCTTGACAATAGAAAAGTCATTAATTTCATGCATGTGTTTATATATATTAATATTATCATCATAAAGTCATACTGATAGCATGGAATCACTTGACTCTCTTGCCATCTGTTGCTATTGTCCATCACTTTTGGCCGGTCCTCCCGACTAGGTCCAGTGTTTGCACAGAGCTGAAGTTTGTAGATCCTTGCTGGCTTGAAGTGTAGGAGTCCATAATAAACATTGCTTATGAGTTTGCCCTTACTTCCCCAGCAGAGCCTAGCATGTCGTCTTCTTACCTCTCATCTCACAAACCATCAGAGTAAGTGGCTGTACAGCTGCTGCTTCCAGGATGTGTTCAAAACAGCACGTTCGAGTGAAGTTTCCATATTTATCCATGTAGAAGAATATTTTTGCAATTTTATTTTATATACGCATATGTGTGTATGCATCTATAAATAATATATTTATCATGTATGTAATAATGTTTATAATCTTCAGTAAAAATCATTAATTATTAAGACATTAAATGAAGACAATAAAATAACAACTAAGATAATAAATTGAATTTCCTCTGAGATATGATAAAGATATGAAGTCTGGAAGTTAAGTTTTGTAAAAGTTCTACAGTTAAATGAAGACATACATATAAAGCTGATGAACTTATATAATTAAATGATGAAATCGAGACTCTATCTAGATGAGTCAGTGCAAGTTCTTAAAACTTCTAGGATCAGTAGTTTTTGGCAAAATGAGCAGCACTCTCCAAACTTACAATCCTTTACTCAGACTTTTTCTTGCTCCTTAAACAGAACATTTTCCTTGAGAGTAAGATTTAAGGATGTGAAAGATATTAAAAAGAAACAAAACAATGCAGCTTCATATCAGAATAAGAGTTTCAAGGATATTAGACCAATGGAAAACTGAAAATAAAGGAGTTGAACGTCAAGGATACTATTTTGAAGAAAACTAAAGCTTCATTCATCATCCATTCTTTCTTGATATACAGCTTCATTCTCAATACTTTCTGAATACGTAACATTGTTATAATCCCCGGGTAAACTGAGAGGAGTCCCCATGGTATAATGGTTAACATGCTTGAGTGTGACATCTTAGTAAGTGAATTTGAACTTCAGGCTTGCTATTATGTTCACTTGGGGAAAAGTATGAACCCCGTTATCCCTCCAGCTATGGGTTAAATAATATCACTATTGCTCTGCTACAAGGATAGCTTTGGCATTAAAAAACCCACGAATGTTGATATGCCTTAAAAAAAAAAAAGCTAAAACTATATAAGTTGATCCTCAAGTTGTATAATAGACAACCATATGGAAAGACATCTTATTTATCAAGTTTAACTGTGAGCCTTTTATTCATTTTCATCATTTTTTGTTAAATGAGTAAATGAGGTTAATACAAGATGGTACATGAGATAATTTAAAGGAGCTACTTCAGCTGGATTAAGTTAACACAATGAAAATATTATTCATTCTGTCAATTTTATCTGAACAATCTACACAAAGATGCAGAACAATATTTTCTAACAGAAAAGTTCAGAGAAAATACATTGTCCAAAAATATTTGATAAGTTATTGAATACTGTTTCTTGTGGGGAATCTCTATGGTTTAATTGTCAAAGTGCTGGACTTGAAGTGAGTTCAAACTTCAGTCATGCTATTATGTCTACTTCTAGACTAACACCCTTGTGAAAGATATGAACCTCTGTATCTCTCCAGCTATGGATTAAATAATATCACTGGTGTACTTCAACAAAGATGGTTTTAGCTTTAAATAATTCATGAAGGTTGATATGCTATTAAAAAAAGAAACCAAACCAAACTAACTAGTCTCCACTTATCAATGAAACTGCTTTTCATAATTTCCTTTATTTGCAAGGTATATTATATTGTAGTGATACTGGCAATTCAGATATGCCAATAAAAGTAACGTTTCTTATGAGAGAAAAGGTCAAGATCTTGATTAAATAAGGAAAGGAAAAATGTCTATGATAGTATTACTCACATCGACAATAAGAATGAACATCTATGTTAACTTTTATTATTGAATATAGCTGTAATTTTAATATTTTATGATTAGTTATTGTTAATCTTTTATTGTACCTGATTTAGAGATTGAAATTTATCTTGGGTATTTCATGATAGAAAAATTTCATACCAGAATAAACAGTTAAGAAGGTTGATTTATTAAGTAATGAAACTGTCTAAAATTTTCATTATCAACTTAATTACAAGTAGATTTTATCATAGTGCAATTTCCTTGGAAAGCCATATACAGACTAAAAACAAGTGTTGAAAGTCTTCAGTTGCATTAAGTTTTTAAAGGATGACTAAGTAGTTGGATTTTGATTTTGGGGCACAAAATATTTTCACAGGGACTTACATCAGAATAGTAGCTCTTGTATAACAAATACTCTTTAATCTTCCTTATTCTCTTGTTTATTTAAAAATGATTTCTACCACATTAAAAACTTGACTGAAGATAGAACTTGATTACTATAAGTCTGTTTTGTTGCCTTTTCTTGAAATTTGAAATACACTATGATCTTGTGTTCAATTTTTATGATGCTCTTGACCAAACACAATTGTAAAAATCCCAGATTACTCAGTCAAATGTTCATTCTGACTAGCAAACATGAACTGAATGGTTTTACTCATGTTCAATATCAACATTGATCAGCTGATTTACAATCAGGGTTGCCCATCAAAAAATATTCAAAAAGATTTTTTTTCCTGGATTAAAAAGGTTTCAGTACTAAGTATAATTTTCGGTATCCACTGGGACACTTGGAACATATCCCTCACAAACAAGAAAGAAGGCAATAAAACTTTGTTTTTATTATAATGCTAAGTTACTTTGTGTTAAAATATCATTGGGTGGATGGTGCTGCTTGGTTTGAATAAACAAAACCACCTGTCAATGTACATGCAGACAAAATAAATAAATTCCTGACAGTACATCTATCCTTTAAAGTTTATTCTGGATGATCAGAAAACTTAGAGGCAGGTTTTTTAAAATTGTAAAGGGATAGTATTTGATCATGAGAGAAGCTGGCTAATAAGCATAGTGTGTGTGTTTAAGGGAAAGAGTGCATCCAACCATCAACCCAGACAGTCCTAAAAGGTTTAATCTTCCAAATCAAAGAGTCTTGTTGGTATGAGAAATGAACCACAAGAAATAACTAGCTGTCAGCCTATCTCTTCCTTTCTCCCTCTTGCTTCAAAAATTAATCGCATTTTGATTAATCATTGACTGAAAAATAATAAAAATAAAACTGAAATTTCTTGACTTGGTATCAGTGAGTCTTAAGATGACAAGAGAAATATCTTGCATCCAGAAAGAAGTCAACCTGTTTGCTTCTGGGGAAACCAAAGGATGATGAAACTTTGAACACCCTTCACATAAGACAGTTAAAGGGCCATTATCTGAAAAATCATCACCCAAAGTGGCTATCTCTTACTTCTTGGTTCACAAAGCACACAGCTACTTATCCTTGCTGCTATTATAGTACAGAAATAGTATAGTGGCCATGCAAAATTTTTAATTTCCAGTGAGTCTACACCACTTAATTGGCACATGTTCAAGCTTTTTGTAAATTTGGTATTCACAAAAAAGTATGATTTGCTCAAAAGACAACATCCAATGACTGAACAGGAGTTAGATATTTTAGAAAAATATTAAAAAGAAAGCTGACTAATCCACTTAAACTCTTATATAATTACTATATATTGATATATAAAACTATTCCCACATTTGTAAGGCCAATCAGGTGGGTCTGTAGAATACACCAACTGCACCTCTGCTGAGAGGTAAGACCCCCGCCCACAACACATGTGCTGGATATGACACTAAACTATGTAATGCTGAAGCTTGGGGGCATTTAAAGTACCTCTTCATTCCCAGGTTCACTCTGACCAAGAGTGGTAACACCTGATAGGGCCTTACCTATGGGTCAAATACAACTGTTTGACATTTAAACTTAGAGCAAGCAAATGACTCATGCTAAATTGAATTATGAAAAATAGAACTGTTTGAGCATTTAACTGTTGAAACAATTATTACTGTTACATAACAATACTTGAAACTATTTTCTTGGCAAAAAAAAAATGATATCAGCAAAATGTATATACAAATCATATAATTGAATAAAAGATAGATTGTGGATTTGGCATTAAATAATCTACTATGGTTGATATAACATAAAACCAAAGAAAACTATCTACCTCTGTTTTTGGGGATTATTTTCTAATCCTTGGTGTGTTAAAAACTTAGGTCTTCTCTACTCTTAAGCCTTATTTATCTCTGTTGATTATTTAGTAATTTTCAATTCATTGAAGTGGCTCAGAAAATGATACTTGATGCTGCCTTGCTTAACACTCAACATTATAAGGTAAGGATCAATTGTGAAGTGGAGCAATATAAGGAATGGAGTTGCAGCCTCCCCTACACCTGGGTATGGTAGCTATTGAAAAGGGAGCTTTTGAGTCACCCTTGATGACAACAGGAACCTGATGACCTTTATCCACCAGCTCATTAGGTTGGTAAGGTTCATTGGTTCCTGAGAAGTCCTATGTTTAACCTCAGAGTTCAGTAGTATACATTGACCCTGCAGAGGGGTAAAATGTTCAACAATAATTGATTGTTACTGATTCAAAAATGTGCCCCTTTCTGAATCAATGAAAGTGAAAAGAATGTGATACATGTGTGACAAAGGCCAGAGAGTACAATGCAGAAATATGTTTGTCAATACAGCAACAGAAAATAGTCACCAAATTGTTTGAATGATAGCAAGAACAGTAAAAACAAAGATGAAGAAACTTTTATAAAAAAAAAGCATTGTGAAATAATACAAGAAATTGTCTCAGAAACTGAGATAGGGAGGAATCCCCAAGACATAGCAGCTAACATGCTTGACTGTAACATCATAGTAAATAAGTTAGAACTCCAGTTGTGTTATAATGTTCCTTTTTGAACTAAAACTCTTGGAAAAGGTATGAATCTCTTCATCCTCCCAGCTATGGGTTAAATAATTCCACTGCTGTTCTTCTGTAATGATGGCTTTTGCAATAAATACCCCATGAAGTTTGACATACCATTGAATAAACAAAACAAAGCAAAAATTGAGACAGAAAACCAAAGAATACAGTGGCTCAATTGTGGTAAAAATAGCAAAAAGGAAAAAAAGAATTCAGACAATTGAAGTTTTTTTTCTTTTCACGTGATGTTTTGATTGGTACTCATCCTGGTGTTCTTCAGGAATTATATGCATCTCCATAAAGAAAAAGATAATTGTTCTTCTACCAAAGAAACAAAAGTCTGTTTGATGCTGATTTTGCTTTACACTATCAAAGAAAGATATCAGGACAAAAGTATCTTTTTTTTTTTATATATATATATATATATATATATTAGGCTTGAAAAGAGCAGGAGAATGTACTGCTAAAAACATTAAGTGAATAACAAAAACAAGAGGCTCAATTATCTGAAGATTTCATCGAATGAGAAAATTTGTTTAGAAATCATTGAAGTCTGTAAGTGTAGTTTAATTCTAATGAAAAATCAAAAGTGTGAAGCATATAGTGAGGATAAAACTTAGTATTTCATTGTAATTATCTTTTTAAATGTCCTACTCACCAGTACACCATGACAAATTAAAACATTAATTTACATAGAAAATCAAAGGATATTGCTGTTGAAATGTTGGATAAAAGGCAAAGATAAAATTGTCCAAGTATTAATGACACTTTATTTAAAAAATTCAAAGTTGTCACAAATAATTTTTTAATAAAACTCTGTTCAAACTGCAAAACAAATATTTTAAAAGAGAAAATATGACTTCTTTAAACTCAGATTTTAGGAAATTAAGCACCTCTTTGATAAAAAAAATTTGCTTTTCTATATAAATATCTGCAGGACAGACTAAATAAAAAGCTCTATCATGTTATTTACAAAATGAGAAATACATATGTACCAGTCTTAAGTATTCTTTAATAGTTAACTTTTTTTCTTAGTGAAAAATATGAGGATTTTAATATTTCTAGAGGAATATTATAAAATCCAGATGGATGTTAGTAGATATTATTTATTAGAAAACTCAACAGTTTTTCAACTAAAAATATTAAGGTGTCCCTTAGGCATAATGGTTAAAGTGGTGGACTGAGGCCTTGAAGTAATGTTTACTTTCAGATTAATATTGGTTGGAAAGGTATGAACCACATTATCCACCCCCAGGTATGTGTTAGATAGTATCACTGCTGTTATTCTAGTAGGATAGCTTTAGCATTAAATAATCCACAAAGTTTGATATGTCATTTAACAAAAAAGCAAACTAAAAATATAAATATATAGCATTCCAATCTCTCTCTCTCTCTCTCTCTCTCTCTCTCTCTCTATATATATATATATATATATATATATATATATATATATATATATATATATATTTTTTTTTTTTTTTTGCAATGAAGGTATTACAATTTCAGTTGAACTAATAAAATCCTGGTATGTTTGTTACTCCAAATGAACAAAGAACAAAATAGAGTCCCATGGGAGACATTAGCAATTAGAGAAAAACATGCAGACATGAAAAATGCCTCCTGATGCAACAGGAAGAACCCAACCAATACCAATGCCCTGAAACTTAAAAAGGCACAAAATGAATTTGCTAACATCTACCTGAAAGAACAGACAGAATACATAAAATATCAAGTCAATAAGATGAGACTCATTTGATGATAGACAATCTAAGATAGCATGGCAAGCAATAAATAAAGTGAGCAGAAGGAAGAGCACTACCAAAGCTAAGCTGAAAGCTACCAGCCAACAAGATCGAATACACCTGTGGAAACAGCATTTCAAGAATTTACTAAGGAACCCTCAGAAAGTCACTCATGAACCAATCACGAGAATTATGAGTAAGCAATTAGATGTCAAAATAGAACTATTTACTCAAGAACTCGACTTGGTACTGAGAAAAATTAAAAATAGAAATACCCCCCAGAGGTGTGGAAGACCAGAAAATTTGACAACATACTGCCCCAACACTATAATTCTATCTATAATCACAATCCAATTGACAGATGGATGAAGGGATGCATCCTCCCCTTCACTAAAAAGGAGGATCTCAGATGAGCCAAGAAATACCGAGGTATAACACTTATATCCATAGCAGCCAAGATATACAATGCCCTACTACGCAACCGCATAGAACCCAAAATTGATAACACACTTAGGAGGAACCAAAACGACTTCCGGAGAAATAGTTCCACGACCTCACAAATTTTGACTATCCGTTGAATTCTTGAAGATGTAAGCTCAAAAAAACCTACAGGCAACAATATTATTTGTTGACTTTACTAAGGCCTTTGACTCCATTTACAGAAGTAAGATGGAGCAAATTCTTCTCGCCTATGACCTACCAAAAGAGACCATCGCAGCCATAATGATGTTATATAGAAACATGAAAGTAAAAGTCCATTCTCCGGATGGAGGCACACACTACTTTGACATAGTAGCAGGAGTACTACAAGGAGACACACTAGCCCCATACCTATTTATCATTTGTCTAGACTATGTACTTAGAACATATATCGATAAAATCAATGAAAACGGTTTCAAGCTAACAAAAAGAAGCAGAAGGTACCCCACAAAAACTGATACCGACTGTGCCAATGATATAGCGCTTCTGGCAAATGTACCAGCCCAAGCCAAAACCCTGCTGTATAGTCTGGAATGAGCCGCTGTGGGCATTGGCCTCCATGTCAATGCACACAAGACAGAATATATGTGCCTTAATCAAACTGGCAACATCTCCACACTAAAAGGTAGCACTCAGAAACTAGTTGACAAGTTCACCTGCCGAGGGAGCAGTGTCTCATCAACTGAAACAGACATCAATACTTGACTAGCAAAGCATGGACAGCTATTGATAGGATTTTGGTCATGTGGAAGTCAGACCTGACCGATAAAATGAAGTGCAGTTTCTTCCAAGCAGTGATCGTATCAATACTACTATATGGACGCACCACATGGACAGTAACTAAATGGATGGAGAAAAAGCTTGATGGCAAATACACAAGAATGCTGTGAGCAATATTGAACAAGTCCTGGAGACAGCACCCCACAAAGCAGCAGCTATACAGCCACCTACCACCCATCACGAAAACCATCAAAATTAGATGAACCAGACACGTGGGACACTGCTGGAGAAATAAGTACGAGCTCATAAATGATGTACTCCTGTGGACCCCTTCACATGGACGAGCAAAGGCAGGATGTCCAGCTCGAACCTACATAGAGCTGATCTGTGATGATACAGGATGTAGCCCTGAGAATCTGCCGAAAGCAATGGACGATAGGGAGGTGTGGCGAGAGAGGGTCAAGAATATCTGTGCTGATAGAACAACATGATGATGTTTGGTACCAAAAAAAAGTCGTTCGCAACCTTTCAGTGAAAATTGCCATATTTGATTAAGATTTGGGATAAGATTTAAACTAAGAGTGAGCAACTAAACAAAATCTTTAAAAATATATCTATATATTTAATTTGGAGACATAACCATATAACTCAAGTCAAGACTAATCATTGTAAATTTGTTGACCATTAATAAGATATATTTTCTACTGGGAACACATGAAAAAATAACATGAAAACTATTTGTGAAAGGAAATTCATTTCACAAATAGCTATAAAGTAGGATCTGTACATTGTAGCTGTTTTTGTAAGTTTTGATAAAGATAGGGTTGGTAGAAGTATGATCTGTCAGGACTGCTTACTTTTCTTAATGTATTGAGAAAATTTAGATTCTGAATTGTATTTTTTTTATCTAATTCTCTGAGAAAAAAAGGTATTCTATGCATAGACCCATTCTAGATTTTTAAAAAATTTTATTTGAATTAATTCAATCCTCAAACTCACCACAATTTTTGACATTTTTTTATAATATTATTTCCCTTTGTAATTCCAATTGACTGTAAAATGGCCATCCATTTCTAGAACAACTATTAGAAATGGACCCTCACCTCAAAGTTTAAAAAAAAATAATTTGACCTGTCTGGTTATTTGTCTTTTTCAATGCTAATTTGTCAAACAAAGAATACTCATTTATTTGATAGGGAGTGCCTTATTCCCTGCTGGAGATACTGTCAGCATATTCTAAGCCAAGCACATAGGGTAAGCAGTTAAGTGGCAAGAAAGATCTTCAGATGAAAGAAAAGAGCCCTGTATGGCTGACCCCCCTGGTTTATAAGAAAAGTTACTTTAAAAAAATATTGGTAGGGATTAACTAATATCTGAGTAAAACAGTATAAGTTATGTTTATTAAATTTTGTGAGCAAGTTTCTATTCTATGATGCAGATCTATGAATATGGATATTTTTGTAGCCTTTAACTCAAAATTCCTGTAGATGTATATTGCATCCTTACTCATAAACTAAAGTGTCATTGCACCATGAACATTTTTTTTAGATGATTGCATAATAATTTGATATACCTCAACTTGGAAACTCAGTCAGTTGAAGAAAATTTAAGGATAAATTTCCAGTATTTTATTGTTATATGCAAAATATTTGCATTTGTCAAGGTATAAGAGTTGGGAGTAGAAAAAAATAACTTTTTTCTCATACATCACAAGAGATAATGATTTGCTGACCACATTAAACCAGAGCTAACTTTTATCTTAATAAGATAAACAAACTAAATGGCAAAAACGTAAATATATAAGTCAAATAGAAGAGCTTTGAATTAGTCACAGCCAATACAAAAAACTGGGGACTCAGCTCTTAATTGCCTTTATTCCCTCACTCTGACTTAGGTTGTTAGTCCCATCTGTTGAAAAAATAAGTGATTTATCTGTGCCTCCTGTCCTGCAGGATTTGACGCAAGGTCTTTTTTATAGTGGGGATTTAGGAGAGGGGGAGTTTATGCAAGAGCCAAAACTCAGGCTATGCTGCACATGAGATCATTAAATGCAATGTCTCTTGCATGTATACCTGGTGACATAGCTTCACCAGATGTCAAGGTTTAGTGCTATGCTTGTCATTGGTCCTCCACCCACCCAAAGGCCTGCAGGAACCAGGAGTTAAGTATTGAAAGCTATCATAGACACTCCACCTGGCAGGTAGGAAGTATCCGTTGAAAAATGAGGTTTAGTTTACTTGGTTGTGCTTTATGGCATATCAATAAGTGCCAAATCCTTTTTATATATATGTCAATTATGATTTATAAAGGAATAGTTTGTAGGTAACATTTTAAACACCCCAGAGATCATTTGTTTGCATATGGTTAAATGATTTCATGTATTGCAATGTAACACGAATAATTCAATTTCTAAGAAACTGATCCCTTCCCAAACCTGTTTCACAGTTTGTTTTTTTTTGTTTATGTTTTTGATTATGATTCCCTACAAGTAAACTCCTAATAAAAAAACAACCAACCAACCAACTAATTATCTAAAGTTTATCATTAATTCCTAAGATCTCACCTAAGAATTTCTCTTCAGACTTATTTTCCTCAACTCGATTTGGCATTAAATGACTGATGAGGTTGATATGCTGTAAAAAAACCCAAAGAAACAAATAATTCTAGTCATTTATTTGCACACAAATAATTTGGCAGTTCTGTTTGACACAAAGAGCGGACCCTAACTGGTACCATCACTCTAGGTGGAGTAATAGCAATGAACAAGATGTGATACATGGTCAAGTTTAATAGGTTTGAATTAGGTTTTCCTTTTCCTTGACGAGTTGTCATATGAAGGTGAAGAACCCATTCTGCTCTAATATTTACCTGTAGCTAGAGGGAGAAAAGTGGGATCTATTCCTTTCCCAAGAGGATTAGCATTAAGTGAAATACAAACAGCCTCATTCAGAATTTGAACTTGTGCACATTTTCTATAATGATAACAATTACATGATGGATGCTTCCATCTTTGTTGGGTATACAAGTGGCTATGATCCCAGAATATGCTACCATGCTGAATTTATCACTCTAACAGAGGTGGGCAAACATTTTGGTGGGAAGGCTGCATCACTTGGTTATGAATTATCAAAGGGCCATATCTTTTAAAAGGAAAAGAATTTAGTCTCAATTCAAGTACAAGTGTTTATTTATTTTTTTTTAAGCTCTCATGGGCCACACAGAACAGTGCAGTTAACCACATGCAGCTCGCAGGCTGCAGTTTGCCCACTCCTGCTCTAATGTCTGACACAAAAGTGTCATTAGTGAGTAATCTTTGTTGAAAAGTAAATATTTTTAATATCAAAGCAGTATTTTATATAAATTTTACCAAAATAGATAGAATGTGAGGAGTGCTTTGATTAACTTGAAAATTTTATTAACACAATTTTATCTTGCTCACAAAATTGCTTCATTCAATGAATACATACAACTGAATAATAAAATATGATTATGGATATGTTGTAGGAAATGAACTCGATTAACTGAGTTTTTAGATGGAGCTAATGCTTTGAGGAAAGTCATGAATCCATCTCTTCCTCCCAGCAATGGTTCATAGTAGGGCAGACTGATTTCTTTTCTTTGTAAAGGCAAGCAGTCTGGAAGGAAAAAGCTGAATTCAAATCAGCTGAAAAATTGACCTAATGTTACATACTGTCTGTTATATTCAAAGACAATGATGAGGAAAGGCTTACTAGGGTTGAATTGGGCCTGCAAGTGAAAGAGATGATTCCCTGATCCAGATAATCAGATAACAGTAACATGTATTACTACATCTTTATTTCTACTGGGGTTTTTCCTGTCCATTCTTCTGGGCCATAAGTGTTTTCGACTGAAAAAGGTCCGTGATCAAGGTATCAAAATACATACAACATAAATTTTTTTTCACTCTCACATTATTTTGCCATCTATTTAGTTCCATATAAAAGCTGGTGATGTTCATTCATAAAGCTGTTTATAGGTTTGTGCAGTGCTATCTCAGAACAACTTAAAAGATAGTGAATAACAGAACAAAAAAATGTTTTCTTCCCAATGATTTTATTTTTGAGTGCACTTTATGAATTTACTAACTTCAGTAATTATGCAGTGCCTAATTAACACACTCAGAATACATGTCCAAGCTGAGGATATTTGAGGATTTTGATCTGAGGCAAAGAACCTGGGGATCTCTAAACACTTCTGAGCTGCTTTTGATAGTCTTGTCAAAAGACCAAAGGAAATAGATAATTTATCTTTCTAATTTTTTTTTTCAGTAACCTAATATCTCTGTTTTATTACAAAGAGAAATCCCTGAAAAGTGATTAAGTAAGTGTGTCTATTTTTATTATTTTTAAATGATATATATTAATCATATTTGGGCTAAGTTAAATATTAAAAGTTTAACCTTAAGATTTTTAGTAAATATACCAGAATTGATTTTTGCATAGCCTTATAAATTTCAGTGTTTTTTTAACACAAGAAGTTTCCTCACTTTCAATGTTTATTAGTTTTGTGCTTGTTTGAATGTACCACTATTAAAATTTGATGCTTTGGATCAAATGGTAGCCATGAGTTTTTTGTTTGTTATGAAACAAAACTGTTAGAAATTGGGAAATCAATAAGTATGGAAAAAATCAATCCACAAATGTAAACATTTGAACATCTTCAGTTCCAATAGTTTTATTACATTCTTTATTGACACTTAAAGGTTAAGTGGCAAAAGTATTAGTTAATGACTTCCAGTATAGAATGTGTTAAAAATAATTGTATTTCAATAATTATTCTATTGATATTCCATCAACTTAGTTAAGGCCACAGGTATAAAGAATCTAATGGTAAGGATACGACTTAGTATATTTGTATTGTTAGACTATATATTCAGTGGCTGATTTTGTTAACATGGGGCATAGAAAAGAAAGTTATACCAGTATCATCTGTTGACAGGTGACACTGCATAAGTGAATATGATTATATTTTAAAAATTTAAACTTGGAATTTTAAGGTCATATCAAGTATGGCATGAAAGAGAGAAACTAGATATGCATAGATAGCCTTAAAAAATCTAATTAAGAAGGTGTTGTATTAGTGGTTAAACAAAAAAAAGAGCACATTTCAAAGAAATGGGTAAATAATGTTTCATGATCCTTAAAAGGAAATGAAATGTTTTTAGACAAGCAAAATCAGTGGTACCTACTGGCACTTAATTTGTAAAATTCTAAAGCTGCAGTTATTATAGAATTTATAAAAATTCACTATTTATTTTCTCAGCTGAGTGTATAACTTTTGACAGTCTTGACCTTTTGCCATTCAAGTATGGTATTCTGAGAAACTTTATAGATCTTGGTTTGTGTGTTTGCGGCTTTAAAATTTTTAACATTATTTTTTTCTTCAAGACTTAGTGTGTAAAGATAAATTTGCAAAGTGATTTTGACTAGTGTCTCCCATGAGATGAACCATGACAGATACAATTTTGAAGGGTTGGGTGTGAGGGCAGTTCATATCTAAACATTTGTCAAATCTTGTTAACAGACACCTCCCACAGGATGAATACTTCCTAATCCTTTTAGTTGTTTGAAAAAAAATAAGAAATAATTAAATAAGAATCTAAAGTGAAATGTTATTTCCATAAAATTAATTACCTTATTAACTATAATGTCTTGATATATAGTTTATGATTTTTGAAGATTCTCCATTTTTTTTTATATTTACAGGGTGTGTATATATCTATGTGAATCATTTACTAGCTCTTCCTGGATAGAGATTTTTCACTGAGTTCAGAGCTGAAGTTTTTACTTTAATAATGACGTTTATTGCTTTTGATGGCATAAATAGTTATTAGTATTTCAAATTATAATGTGACTGTTTGTCCAGGGAAACATAGCAAAAAAAAAAAAATGAAAACTCTTTGTTTTAATCTATAAAATATGCTATAGGAAAGAAGTTAAACAGTAAATAAAAAATTTAAGAAAAGTAAGAATATTTTTCTGGACTTCATTTGTCTGCTGATGAACAAGTCTATAGCTCTAATATTTTATCTCCTATACACTTGCATACAGACATATGAATAGATAGATATACATGAGGTACATTCAAAAAGTATCAAGGCAGTAGCTCTGGTCCAGTAAGCTGGGGCTGCAGAATACACTAACTGCATCTCTGCAGAGGGGTAAGACACTGCCAATGAATCTCCTGGATTTGACATAAAACGATCTGATGGTGAAGCTTCAGTAATGCTAGAGCTTTGGGGAATGCAGAGTATCCCTTCATTGCCATTGCATCTAGGTCTGCTCTGGGTCAAATAGAACTGTTTAACATTTTAGCTGTGTACTTATGCTAAACTGAACTGTTTGAAATAGAACTGTTTTTTGATTTAACTGTGTGTAAACAAATGACAGATGTTTAATGGAATTGTTAGTGATCGATAGCAATACTTGAAAATATTAAACAGTGTGCAAACAAATGATAAATGGAAAATAGAATTGTTTGTATTAGATAGAAATAAGGGAAACCATTTAACTGTGTGAAAAAGAAAATGAGCTCAGGCTCATTTAAAAATGTTATCTACAAAATGTGTTTAAAAATCATATATTTGATATATATGTTTTAAAAGGATTTGGCATTAAATGACTTATAATGGTTGATATGCCATAAAACGAAACCATGATTGTAGCTCTATTTATCAAGACAGAACTGAACAATTAGATACTATTTTTTCTTTTAAGTAGTCCTTTTAGCTGTCGACAAACTTATTCAAATGAATTTTCATTTGGTCAAAGCACCTCTGAAATTTGTCAGCCCAGTTAGCTGTCACTGTAGAATACATCAACTGCATCTCTGTAGAAGTGTAAGACTTTTCCTCTCTCCAACAAGTGTCCTGGATAAGACACAAAACTGTATCTGATGGTGAGGCTCCAATTCTAGAACTCTAGGGAATTTGGAGTACCTCTTGATTGCCATTAATCCCAGGTCCACTCTAACTGGGAGTGGTAGTACTTGAATGAAGAGGTGGTAGGATTAAACAAAACTTTTATATTGATTATTGTATAAAATATGGTTATATCAGAGAGTAGAAAACATGGACCATCAGAATACAGGGGCAAATCATTTATCCCTCAATTTTTATGCACATGTGCAGAAAAGGTCTAAAATAGGTTGCATCTCCTCAGCTTGTAGTTAAATGTGTTGTGTGTCAAGCTAGAGTACTTAGCAATAAACTGAGTAGATTATATAAAACTTGTACAAAAAGTGAATTTTGACAAAATATGCTTATGAATAAATAATTGACAACAATGAAGAGTTGATTATTCAAATCCATTTTGTTTCGATGAAAAATTTAGAAAGCCATATATATTCAGGATTTGAACATTGATTTCCATATGAATGATGGTTTCTTCTATGTTTTATTTTGAGTGTGTATATGTTGGTGTAAATGAAAAACACATCCTTATTGGTAGAAAGTATAGTGAGAAATATTGGTTGATTAGTTTTTGAAGCTATGCAGGATATTTAGTTGTGTACCTATGCACCAATGACCAATATTAGCATGAGAACATTGATTGATACACTCATAGAGAATAAATGGAAGGAAAGATGAAATAAACTCAAACAAACATGTAAGACATTAAATGTATAGATTTATAAAAACCTAAGTATTAGAGAGATGGAACAAGGCAAAATATGTACCAAACATATAAGATGTGCATTGTTTTCCCATGTATAAGCAGTGCATAAAAGTGGGAAAGTGTTGTCCTCAGTCGTTTTCAGCTATGAGGCTTTTAATCAGGATGCTGAGGTGAAATAGAATACCTCACAAGCTCTAGAGACAAAGTGCCCATTCTGTTTAAGAAATAGAGGTAAAAAGCATGCCCATTTCACACAAAGAGCAAAGACTAACAATAGATTTTATCTGTATCAAAGAACAGGGATTGATTTGAATTATGGGATTGACACATGATGTCTGAAGGCATGCCCATTATCCAATTATTATTTTTGTTTTGTTTCTCTACAGTATATCTTTTAACGTCTTTTTTTTAATCTTGAGCTGACACAGAGTTAAAGAAATTGCAGTGCCTTTAATCATAGAAAAGAGTTCTAACAGTTAGTTGTGATATTGAATGTTTTAACAATATGCCAGCTTCATTTGTTTTAAAGCTGTTAAGATACTTTGAGCACTTTTTCTAATAGAAGAAATTGTTACTTACTGTAAAGTGAAAAAAGTTTGATTTGTTTGGAAGAGTAAAAGGAAGAATGCTTGATACATTAAAAAGAAATGATGAACCATTAAAGAGTAAAAACATTGTTATGATTTGAATTTTTATAGTCATTTAGGTTCCTGAGCATTAAAAATGGATGGAAGAAAGGAAAATGCCTTGTACATTGAAGAAATTCAAGGTATGACAATCATTAACAAGAAAATGTACTTAGATGAAAGCATCTTTCTACATTGACATGGTAAAATTCTTTTGAAATAGTTAACTGATAAATATGTGGTGCTTGGAAAATGAGTATTCAACATCCTTGTTGTTAAATTGACTCAAAACTCTTAAGAGAACACAACTTTTCCCTCCCCAAATAATCTTTGGCTGCATTTTAAAAGTTAATTTTCTATGAATTGCTACATTGGAATAAAGCAACTAAAATGTGAGCTGTTTACAAAACCACACACAGTGATAACCTAGAAAATAAAACATCAAATTAATTTGAGTAAGCACATACACATTAAGAGAACCAAGTGAGAATTAGTACTGGAGAAAATTCAGACACAATTACCTATGTCAACAGATCTTTAATTACAAACAGTCAATGTGTGTATTTACATTTCCTAGCCAGCCTCACAATAAACAAAATGTCAATTAGACAGAGAGTACTATGAGCACACAATCAGTCTTTGCAAAGGAATAACCAAATTTTGCTAATGAAAAGCAAACATAATACGAAAGGGAAATAGAAAAGTAACATACCCATAATGCTTTGCACACTATAAAACAACACTGCCTTTCAGCTAAAAACCTGTTTTTGTTTTATTTTGTTCTGTGACAGATGTTTTTTTCTTAAAGTTCGGTCTTGTATTTTTTAGCTTGTATATCATAGAAATGGAAGGCCTATACATTTTGGTAGCCATGTTCAAATTTTGCTTACTCATGCAACATAAATATTGTGCAAGAATGTTCTGTCTGACAAATCCTTCATAAGTAAATTATCTTAAAATTTCATTGTATAGTTTTCCATCTGTTAAATTCACCACTGAAAAAAAACATATTGGTACGGAGAGAAATATCTAAAAATATTTTTTTTCATTTATTGTATCATGTGACTTGTAGACAGTTCTGTAAACATAGTTTATTGAAATAGAGGCAATGTTTCAAGGTTATTTGTAGACAGGGGTCACAATGTAAATAAAGATGTTTAAAGTTCAAAACAAAATAAGAAAGAAATGATACTATATTAACTCGGTTTTATTAGAGGAAATAGGCTGCGTTGGATATATGTTTGAATAAGGTTGCAGGCTTGGTCAAGAGGTAAGTTTGTATACCAAGAGGCAGATGGGCAGTTAGTTTTGAAATAGTAGAAAAAATGTATCTGCTGGAAACTGAGAGGACTTGAGGACAGACTTGAGAACTGAAGAAAGACAGAACAATTAGATTATATTTTGTAAAACTGGAAAATTGGATTTTAGAGATAAGCCACCCACTCAAATAATTTTCTTTAATGCATCTAAATCCTTGTTTTCAGCTAAAACTGACAATAAGAATTTTACTTCACTCTTGTCCTCTGTTATGTCTCATTTTTGTATAAAATGACTTAAAAGAATTGTCTATTAATATGTTAGAAAACCCAGCTGTGTCTGGCCTGCCTGGATTTGAATGCATGTCCTTAAAGGTACAGAAAAGATGACTTCAGCATCCTCTGGGACTTGGGGTTTGGTTCAGGTACCCTGATGTACAGAAACTTGAGTGTAGAAATTGACAGATCAAGTTTTGAGTGCCCTGATGTATGAAAAGTGGAGTGAATAAAATTGACATGCAGCGAGAAAATATGACTGTTTTTTTTGAGACTTGGAGTCAAAACACACCTGGCATTCATACTAGGTGTTTTGGCTGCCAGCGTCGTGATGTTGGCTATTTGACCCTTGGACTCGGGGCCTTCCCTCCAGGCTTTACCTGCTTTGCTGGACTAAGTTCACTGTTCGGGGTCTGAGGCACCCCTATAGGGAAATGCTGACGGAGCTAAAAAATTTTGTTCTTGTTGCACATGAGTCGCAATGCATGCACCATAAAATGGCCTTGTGCCATATTTTGACATTGTTGGATGTCAGATGAATAGTGGGTTCTTTGGAGACTGTTGGTATCTTGCATTGTGGATGAGCAGTTTCAAGGAGAGAAATTGGATAAGTATTTATGAACCATGTACATAACCATATGAAACCTACAGTATATTAATTACATTCTCTCACTTTTAAGTTTATTTATTAAAAATCACTTTAACTGGCAGAGACACTTATTTTAGAAATTTATGTTGTTACAGTAATAAATCTGTGGGGGAGGAGTTCCTGTGGCATAATGAGTAATGGCCTCAAAGTAAGCAAACAAGTTTGAAATCCAATCATGCTATGACATTCACTTTTGGACTAATACCCTTGGGAAAGGTATGAATCCTCTTATTCCTCTACCTATGCATTACTATCCTTCAACCAGGGTGGCTTTGGTATTAGATAACCCATGAAGGTTGACATGTTATAAAACAAAGAAACCAAACCAAATATGGGTAAACTATAATGTGACCATTGCAGAATTAGACTATTCTCTATTGACTAAGATTATTCTGCCTTTTCAAGAATATGTTCACAACACAATCAAACTAATTCCTTCCAGCTTTTTCCTTTTTATATAACATTTAGAACTTTGATCCCATATACTTCAGTTTGGTATGGAATAAGCAATATAAATTTTTCCTGTGCCCTATTTAACTTAAACTGTTATGTAGTATATCACAAAATGCAAATAAGTCAATCCTTAATAACCTAAAAAGAGTTGATATGCCATTAAACAAAGAAACCAATCAATCCTTAATCATACATTGTCAACAGTTTTGGTCAGTTTGTAATGCTTTGACAGTAAGTTTTTATTGTCTATAACAGCTATACTTCAATTGATTTCATTACATTGATATACAGGTTTCAAAGCTTTCAGAAAATCCAGTTCTTCAACTACTTGTGAAGATCACATTAGACTATTTTACAAGCCAATGAAATTTCTTATCTAATCCTTGAAACACATAAGAACTCCAGCATTACATTTCTTTTATTTATATTTCCTAATGAACTATCATTAATTCTGATGATTTCTAAATCCTCAGAAAAGTTTATTTTCAAAATTAGAAACCTGATATATCAAAAATACTAGTTCCTCACACAAATTAAGATATAACTGTCTTGATCCATCCATGAGGCTATATAGTCCATGCCTAAATTCTCAAATAAATCCCTCTGGAGTCTTACTCTCAACCAATGATTGAAATAAACATCACAGCCCAAACACTTTTCTTGTAGAAATGTAGATTTTATATCTTTCATTGTAACTCTTCATTTCTTAGAAAAGACAGCAGAAAGAAATTTTCTGATAGTTCATTTTCTGAGTTCCTATCCTTAATAATGAACCTGTAGTCCACAAGCTACCAAATATACCCTGCTGGTTGGTTTTTTTTTTTTTTTAGAATTGATCATAAATCTATTTGGTATTGCATTTTAACTCTCTAGAGAATCCAAAGTCAGTTTCTGTAATTCTGTCTTTTTCTATGATTTGTACTTGTTTATTTTCCTCTCAGTTGGAAGATTTCCACTCAATTTGCTTTAGATTTAAGCTCTTTTACTTGCCATCACTCAAACGATCTTATTTCTTCTGATAGCTTCAGCCACCTTTCCAAGTATCCTGGAATCCAATTTTCCATGCCTAGCAACCTGTACTGAAATTTGTATTTCTTTTGGACCTCATGACTCATTGTCCTGGATAAGATACTAACAACATTAGTTCAGGAGTTCTAGGATATTGGGAGTCATTCTTTTGTTGCCTTGCCCAGTCGGCTGGGGCTGTAGAATACACCGACTGCTTCTCTGCAGAGGGGTAAAGCCCCCCCCCCAACGAGTGTCCTGAATATGACACTGGTTCTAGCAATGCTGGAGATTTGGGGAATGCGGAGTGCCCCTTCATTGCCATCGCTCCCAGGTCCACTCTGGCCCGGAGTGGTAGCACCTGATAAGGGTCCTATCTATGGGTTAAATAGAACTAAACCGTGCTTCTTTCACTCTACTGATTTTTGCATTTAAACTGCGTATTTATGCTAAACTGAATTGTTTGAAATAGAACAGTTTTTGACGTCTAAACTGTGTACTTATGCTGAACTGAATTATTTGACATAAAACTGTTTGACATTTAACTGTGTATTGCCCAGTCAGCTGGGGCTGTAGAATACACTGACTGCACCTCTGCAGAGGGTTAAGACCCACCCACCAACAAGTGTCCTGGATATGACACTAAACAATCTGATGGTGAGGTTCCAGCAGTGCTGGAGATTTGGGGAATGCAGAGTACGCCTTCATTGCCATTGCTCCCAGGTCCACTCTGGCCCGGAGTGGTAGCACCTGACAGGGCCCTATCTATGGGTTAAATAGAACTAACAGCATACTTATGCTAAAATGAATTGTTTGAGTAAACTGAATAGCTGGAAATAGAAATGTTTTTGCCAATTAAACCGTACTTACATTTAAACTATGTGATTATGCTTAACTGAATTATTTGAACTAGAACTGATTTTTGACATTAAAACTGTATTTACAATTAACTGAATTGTTACATATAACTTCTTGAATAGTTTGAAATAGAAATGTTTTTGACAAACTGTGTACTTATGCTTAACTGAATTGTTTTAAATAGAACAGATTATTCACATAAAAATGGATTTGGCATTAAATAACCTACAAAGGTTTATATGCCATAAAACCCAGCAAACCAAACCAAACCTTTGTTGCCCTTACTCTAAGGTGCACATTGACCCTGATTGGTAGTATCTTTTTTAGGACCCCCCTGTGTCAGTTCAGTAGATCAAATTTTAAACTACATTTATTCATTGGCTCTTAAATCATTGCAACTAAATTTTCACTTGTTTAAAATGATTGGGAAGATAGATTTTTGTACCTTATATGATTGGAGATCATAATTGGTAAACTGAATTTGGTATTAAATAACCCAAGTGTTGAGAGCCTACAAAACCAAGCAACCAACCTTAAGATGATTTAGGGGAGTCTCATATATTACTGATTGATTAATGCAAGCAAATCTTCATGTAAGCAGTTGAAACTGACACTTGGCATTACACTTTATTCTTGAAATCTCTTGTCTACATTTAGTTGTCTGTAAATTAATCATCATCATCATCATCATATCGTGCTGGCAGCACGGATATCCCTGACCCTCTCTCGCCACTCCTCCCTATCGTTCATCGCCCTAGGCAGGTCTTCAGGACAACAACCTGTATCCTCACACAGCTGCTGAATGTACGTTCGTGCTGGTCGTCCTGCTTTTGCGCGGCCGTGTGTGGGGATCCATAAGAGTACATCTCTTATGAGTTCATCTCTGCTTCTCCAGCAATGTCCAGCATGTCTGGTTCGCCTAACTTGAATAGATTTCGTGATAGGGGGCAGGTGGCCGTACAGTTGGTGTCTCGTGGGGTGCCTCTGCCAGGACTTGTTGAGGATTGCACGCAGCATTCTTGTGTAATTGCCATCTAGTTTCTTCTCGAGCCGTTTTGTTAGCGTCCATGTAGTGCATCCATATAGCAGTATCGATGTGACCGCTGCCTGGAAGAAACTGCGTTTCATTTTATCGGTTAGGTCTGACATAGTAAATTAATATAAACTGTTAATTATCTTCTAATGATATACCAACACCTTATCAATGTTATAAATTAAGCCAGTGACATGTATACATTGTCATGAGAGCCAAATGCAGACATCATTTTGGGGCAGATGACATAATTCATCAAACATATTAGTTTAGCTTGGTTAAAACAAGCAATAAGTTCAAACTGACATTACAAGTGACTGGTAACTCTTACATTCTAAATACCTCTTGGAATAAAACAAAAATAAGGGTCCTGGCTAAGAATCAGTTGTTGCTGTTGTTCCTAAAGAAATGTATAAATAACTTTGGTCGTAAATTTGATTTCACTCTTGCAATATTAGTTCCCACATAAGATATGTTTAAAAAGCATTGAGATTAAAACTGTATTTCTGTCCCGTCAGCTGGGGCTGTAGAATACGGCATCTCTACAGAGGGGTAAGACCCTCCCCCAATGAGTGTCCTGGATATAACATGAAACTAGCGAGTGGGGAGGTTCCAGTAATACTGGAGTTTTGGGAAATGCAGAGTACCCCTTCATTGTCATCACTTCCAAGTTCAATCTGGCCTGGAGTGGTAGCACCAGATAGGGTCCTATTCAGTTGAGCCTACGTACACAGTTTAGTTCTATTTGACCCATACGGTCAAATAGAACTAAACTGTGTACGTAGGCTCAACTGAATAGTTTGAAATAGAACTGTTTTTACATTTAAACTGTGTGTTAATAAATGACAATTGTTTAATTGAATAGTTAGCAATACTTGGAACCATTTAATTTCATGGACTAAACTAAATAGGTTGAAGTAGAACTGTTTTTGACAATTCACCTGAGTACTTATGCTAAACTGAATTGTTTGAATTAGAACAGTTTATATGTATAAACATGGACTTGGCCTTAAATAATCTACCATGGTTGATATGCCATAAAATCAAACTGAACTTGATATGTTTGAATCACAACTCTTAGATGGGTTATATATGGATATGCAAATTATTAATCTATTATAAAATTTAGGGCCAGTAAATTATCAGGTCTGTGATTAATTCATTATAAATACACCTGTGTAATATATTTTTAAAAAAATCTGCAATAAACCTGGATTACCTAAAACTAAAGAGAATGATTGAAGCATTCGCTGTTAGAATCATTTCCATGAGATATAATGATTAGTTAAATTCATATGTCCATGATACAACCACTTTTTAATTAAATGGAAACTCAAATTTGCACTGTATCCAGCTGGTTGATGAGTCATGAATGACATCATCTGCATGAAAAATTAATACACAAATTCCAGATACCGATGGTAATGTGAGAAACAGCATAAGAAGAAGGGAAACAGAAAAGTGGTCATTCTTTGTGATCAATTTTTTTTAAACACTTGTATTTCCTTTCATAAAAAAAACTAAATCTCAGTCTTTATTGGCAGTTTTCTGTTTTATTACATGAACTTCAATGAACTTTATGCACTCATTAACTTAATCAACCAACCTCCCAGTTTTTTGAACTGCCTTGAAAGCCAACGGTGTTGAAGTCTCCTATGATACCACGTATTTGGGGAATCACAATGAACAATGAAATCAAAACTTCTTCTCTGATGCCGAAGAATTCTGCAAAATTTTCTTTCTCATGTTTCAAGTTATAATCCTTCAATATAATTAAGTTAGATACATAATGGCACTATATTGCTGAATAAAGGCACTTTTATGCTCTTGTGACATGAAGGTCATATGTACCAATGAAAACGTTGAAAATTCTTAACATGTTAATTTTGATATAACAATTAGAAGCTTCCTTTAAAGCTACATCTAAATAAGAATGTTGAATTTAAAATGATTTGATACACTCCAGTATCCTTTTTCTGCTAGCTTCCCTTGATTTTTAAACATGTTTATATCTATAAAGATGAAGAGTATCTATTAAAGAAACACATTAAAACAGATTCATTTACTCTGTCTAAAAATATGAAAAAAGATTTGAGAAGTAATTAATGTTAACATTTTTATAAACCATTGTGAGCAATAGATAGAATATCAAGGAACACATGTTGAGTAAGAAGTTATCTTCATAGTAAATGAACTCTGTTATTTGAATTCAAATCCTGTTAGCATTTCACTTTTGAGCTAATGCCCTTGGGAAAGGGTATGAATACATATTTTATCTTCATCTATGGTTGAATGATAGGGCAGACAGGTTACTTTAGTTTTGAAATGGCAATCAGTTTTGGAGAAAGAAAATGCTGAATTTAAAGCTAGCTGTACACCACTTAAAAATTGACTTTACATCACATCCTGCCTGTTGTAGGGCAGTCAAAAAAATTGATTCCAAAAAGATTGTTCATTATCTTTGCTTTCTTCAGAGTTATTTTCTGATTGATGGCAATATAAAAACTACAATTTCCTTGAAAATAAAACACACTTTTGTTGCTAGCATGATATGCTAATTACATATCTAATTTTTGGCTGCTGCTTGGATCACCACATTAAATTTTACAACTAAATCTACCTACTTGCATGACAAAATTCAGAACATATTATGAGAAATGCTGTCATATCTTATAAAAGATAACTAAGTGACACTCTTCTGTAGGCTGGCTTAGTCAGCTGGAGCTGTAGAATACTTCAACTGCATCTCTGGAGAGGGGTAAGACTACCCCAATGAGTGTCCTAGTTATGACACTAAACAATCTGATAGCGAGGCTTCAGTAATACTAGAGCTTAGGGGAATGCTGAGTATCCCTTCATTGCCATTGCTTCCTGGTCCCATCTATTGGTCAAATAGAGATGTTTGAAATTTAAACAGTGTACACATGCTAAACTGAATTGTTTGAAATAGAACTGTTTAATCACTTAACTGTGTAAACAAATGACTGATGTTTAATTGAATTGTGATACATGGCAATATTTGCAAATATTAAACTGAGCGCAAACAAATAAATAATAGTAGAAACAATTATTCGTATAAGATGGAAATAAGTGAAACCATTTAACTGTGTGGAGGAAAATGAGCTCTGGTTTGATTAAAAATTATCTAGAAAATGTTTAGAAATCATATTTAATATATATGAATAAAAAGGATTAAGCATTAAATGACCTACAATTGTTTATATGCCATAAAACTAAACCAAACCAATCTTGTGAAGGCATTTTAACATTCATAAAAAACAAAACAAGAAGCAGATTGGTAAGGAATTAGGAACTTTTTCCAGTATTTAATAAGACAATCTTCATATTCTGATATATATCTGTATATATAGATCTTCATTCTTGTATTTTGTATACATTTTTTGTGAGTATATTCCAATAAATTTATTCTTATCATGAAACTGCTTAATGACTAGTAAAGGCATGGAGAGTTATCGATAGGCTATTGGTCATAGGGAAGTCAAACCTGACTGATAAAATGAAGCACAGTTTTTTCCAAGCAACGGTCAGGTTGATATTACTATATGGATGCTAACTAAATGTATGGAGAAAAAGCTTGACAGCAACTACACAAGAATGCTGCGAGCAATACTGAACAAGTCTTGGAGACAGCACCACACAAAGCAGCTGCTGTATGGTCACCTACCACCCATCATGAAAACTATCAAAATTAGATGAACCAGACAGGTGGGTCACTGCTGGAGAAGTAGGGACGAGCTCATAAGTGATGTACTCCTGTGGACCCCTTCACATGGACATGCAAAGGCAGGATGACCAGCTCGAACCTACATACAGCAGCTCTGTGCCGATACGGGATGTAGCCCTGAGGACCTGCTGGAAGCAATGGACGATAGGGAGGTGTGGCGAGAGAGGGCAGGGATATCCGTGCTGCTAGTGTGACATGATGATGATAGTGCCTTTTATCTAGAACAGATTGAATTCATACCTTTGATCAAAAATGATTAACTACTTTAATGACTAAAAATCTCAAGATGATCTAAGTTATTCAGTAAATAAGGTGACAATAGTAATGGGTCCTTTCATGTCCCAGAAGATTCTTAGCATGACTTCCTTTATTGACCACTGCACCAATAACTTTTTCTTAATTGGAGAGTCTGTTTTCACTCTATGGACTGTATTTTTAGCCAAGGCTCACAGTGGCAAACCCAGGCTTTGCTTATTTGTACAGTTTTTTAAAACTATTTTGTTCCCTGAATAAATTGAACATTCTATTGTAAATTTCACATGGTTTGCACTTCTCAGTGACCAATCATTTCATAAAAGATTTCTGCTGAAGCCTGGAATACTATGTTTATTTGCCTACCATTTTACCCTAAAAGGTACTACCATACCATGTTAGAGTGGACCTGGAAGTCAAGGGTATTCCACACTCACCAGATCGATCTCCAAAACTGGAGCCTTGACATCAGATGCAGTTTAGTGTCATACTCAGGACGTTTTATTGTTAGTGTTATTGTTAGAATAATCATGTTCGAACTTAGTCTATTGATCTCAACATTTCAGTGGAGTTTATTTGAAAAAAAATGGTAAGGCTATATTTTGGAAAATTTCAGAAATTCTCTCATTTGAAAGACTCAAAGAAATGTTTGAATTATCCCAATTAATAGCACATCAGTTGATGAAAGACAAGAAACATAAAGAGTCTGCTAGTTGTCAGTCAAATCTATATTAGTGAGATTTCACAGATACAAACTTGAGGTGAATCTTGTGAATAGAAAAGTTATTTATCAGTAAAGATTTCAGCCGAGCAAGTTTTAATTTTATTGTTTGTGTTTATTGGCTAAAGGGAATACCAATCTACTTCTCTTTATAACACAGTAGTCAAATCATTCTCTCAGAAGTGAAGCTAACATTATGTTAAAAGCTTAAAAAATGTAAACATTATTGGAATAAAGTGATACAAGAAAGCAAATATGTTTTCTCTTTTCTACTGACACGGTGTTATTAAAATGTAGATAGACAATTTTGATCTGTTCACTCTTCACTTACTCCCATAAATGTATCATCATTTTTAACATTGTATTCATAGAATTTTCACTGCAAGAGGTTTCAGTACATCAGAGAATAATAACTATAATTCCTCATATCCAAGATTCAGAAAAAGCTTATATCAGTTTTTAAAAATGGGAATTTTTCTTCATTTCTTCTTTACATTAGTTCTTTGCTCTTGCTTTTTAACTCCTTAATTTTCTTTTATGCATCCATAAAAAAGTCAGTTCCTCTGTCATTTCCATTATCTTCCAATGATCAGGTAGTACAACTTCATGAATTATTCAGACTAGCATTTTCACTTTTGGCTGAGAGTTACCAAGACTGAAAGTTTTAAAAAAAAATTACAAATTAAAAAAAAAACAAAAAACTATAAAGACAAAATAAGAATATTTCACAGAAAAGTAAAATGAAGGGCTATGTTCAAAGCTTTAAAAAGTTAATGGATGTAGCTCAGTCTTGAAGAAGATAATGTACTGATTTAAAAAAAAAAAGAAAAAAAAGAATTTCATACTAAGTATGTCCAGAAACTATCCCTACATTTTAAACTGCTGAAGAATTTTTGGCATGGCCATGATGTAACTTGGGAACCAATCAAAATGAGCCTTTGTGAATGCTCTCCCAAGGAAATACTTGGAGATGCCAATGAGATTGAATGTTGAAATCATCACATTGATATTGATATCATAGGTAGGACTTTTAAACAAAACATCATGCTACCCAGGTCCTTCACTCCCTTTACAGACCAGATTTGGCTTACTGAAATTTCTGACATTTCCTTAAGTTAATATTGTTCTTAAAAGGGAGATTTCAGAACATAAATGAGATTAAGGAAAATACAATGAAGTCTGTCGAGAATATATTCAACAATTTTGAATATCTTTCAAATCATATCATTTGCCTGGCTTTGATTGAACTTAGGAAGCAGTCAGAAGTGGTCTTTCTATTCTTTTGTAAACAGGTTTATGAGGGTTACTCAGTCAGCTGTGAGACACCACTAAATAAAACTAATCTACTATATGACTTGTATCCATAATGATCAAAATTAGGGAGGGGCAGTTGGTTGTATACAGACTTTTGGAAAGTGAAAGTAGTATTCAAATGGGAAGCTACAAGATTACTTAAAAGAGGATTAGGGCTTTATTTCCTTGAGTAGGTTATTTTCTCATTAATATCAAAAGGGTTGATATTTTTGGTTAGATCTGATAAATTACTGAACGGTTAAGTCTCAAAATAATGTATTCAACTAGCTACAAACACTCACCATATTTCTTAAGTCTTTCTCTCTTTCAACTTCTGAGATGTTCAGTTAGGCCCAGAAATACAAATCAGCTCAAACTGTTCAACAAAAAAAAAAAAGATGCAGTGAAACTTACAATTGTCTTGATTGTGAATATATTAGATTTCCAAAAAGATTCTTTTGTAGGTGAAAAGAAAATGAATTTTATGAGTGGCTATTCTGGATAATCACCATTTTTGCTTTATACTCTTCTGTATAATCCCTTAAAAGATGGTAAGTCCCTGTGGCATAGTGGCTAATGTATTGGACTGCAGTATCAGGAAGTTCAAACTAGTCACTCTATTATGTTCACTTTCTGACTAGTACCCTTGAGTAAAAGAATCTTCTGCAATGATGGCTTTAACCCACAAATATTTCCTGGTTTATTAAAAAAGTTTTGTCACTATATTTATGAAGTTGACATTTTCAAGAATTTTAGTGCAAAATTAATAGAAGTATATTTTGTCATATAATGAATTAAAGCAAAATTACTGCAGAGGAAAAAGTGTATCCTCCCTCCTTATGGTTCCAAAATTTATTTTGCTTATGGTATTGCTGTACGCTTTGTTAAATCATTCCCTTAAACAACCTAATGTTGTTAACATACCTTGATAGAGGTATTAAGAAAAATTTAAGAATACTAAGCAGCTCTACTTTGTATTATCCATGAAATATGTATACAGTCAGCTTTCAGCATTCACAGGTATATGTCAGATATAAAAATAGAAAAAGTATGGATATTTTTAGTTTACTCTTCAAAAATAAATTTTAATACTGTTGACCATATTTAATCTATAAAAAAAACTAAAACAGTACTTTAACAGCAATATTTTGGTACATGCTCTTTTGTGGTAAACACATCACATGACCAAAGCAGTTGAAGCCATTTAAGGTACCCTCTGTGGTTGGTAGTGCTGTGAAAGTTGGTGAGTTGACATGTACTTCATTGCTTCAATAGATATATGATTTGAAAGTTTGATAGATAAATGTGGTACATAGTCTAATTCAGGAATTCATGGTTTGAGTTGAAACTGGGCTATAACACTGAAAAAGCAATCAAAAACATGAGTTGCATAAAATGTGAAGTCACAGTTGATCACAGTACTGTAACCAGACAATAGAAGAAATTTTGCTTGGGTTGCAAAAACCTCAATGATAAGTCAAGGTCAGGTAGGCCTAAAACCATGATTTCCAAGGCTGTATTCCAAGCCTTAGAAGCAAATCAGTAGAATTGCACTGAGAGAGTATCAGGCGAGCTCAGTATCCACAGTGCAGCATGATTTAACATGACCTCAACAAAATCATCAGTAGCAGCTAAATTGTCTCATGTTACCAAAATATTGAACAATTTTTGACCCACCCAAATACACCTGTAATGTAAGCTAAAACAGAGCAAATGATAGATATATTTATATTTACCAACCCCTCCGCTCGGGCAGGATATGACACAAGGTCGAGTTTTTAAGCGGAGTTTAACAGGTTTGAATTCAGAGTTTTCCTTCTCCTAGACTAGTTGCCTCAACAAGGCTGAAGAACCTAGTCCGTCCTACTATTTACCCATAGCTGGAGGGAGAATAAGGGGGTTCATACCTTTCCCAAGGGTATTTGCCCGAAAGTGAACATAATAGCGCGACTGGAGTACGAACTCGCGTACTACGATTCCGCAGTTCATCGCTTTAACCATTACACCACGAGGACACCCCTAAATGATAGATGTATTAAAGTATAAACAATATCCAATGCAATAATATGTAGTATATATTTATGGCAGTAAATGATAAAATGTCTCAAAATATAGTTGCTGGATTTATTACACACAAAAGTTTTGTTTTCTTGATACTTTTTAATCTAAGCACATTGTCTTCAATTTTCCACAGTCGTCTCCAAAACTTCCAAAAAAAAAAAGACTTCACATTTCATCACAGAGAGCAAATTAAGCATTCATCAAAAATAAAGTTTCAATAGTATCTAGAATTCCTAGAAAGTGGGGGGAAGGTTAATTGTAAATAATACTTTCTTAAATGACAGTAGTTGAATACTGGGATTTAATTGATATCAACTCTAGCAGGGAAAAATATATCAAGGCTTAGTGATGAGTTTTAAGAAATATTTGCAAATATCAAATATGATTAAATTTAATGGGCTTGTTTATTGGTTGAGGGATTTCTGTATTTCTCACAGGTGATAGTTATCAGGTTTTGAGCTGAAATAAAAAGCCAGAAAACGGAAGGCTATGTGTTAAGGCAGATAAGTTATTTCTTCATTGAAGATTAATACAATACAATCTTTCTATTCCAATTCCCTTTATATAGCCTCATATAACTGATCTTGCTTGGCAGTTTTCTCACTGGCTGTGGTTATCAGTCTTGGAACCAAGATAAAAAGCCATAATTTTGAATTCTGTATTTAAATGCATATATAACCTTTTCCCTTGAAAGATTGGCATTACACAACCTTCCTATCTTTATTTCTTTTATATAACCTCATATTAATGGGTCCGTTTGATGGCTGAAGTTGTTGCACATTTCCTACTGCTACTTGGGGCAAGTGACTGAGCCTTGATGGAAGCTGTAAATTGGAATAATGATCTGTGTTAGAAGGATCTTACTCAGTATTCTTTTCATTTTTCTCTAAAAAAAGTAATTATCTAGAATGGAAAATGTACCACTTCTTCTGACATTGAGAAATAAGAAATTTTTACAGTAAACAGTTGAAGGTAGCATTAAGGGAAATTTTGATGGATTTTAGTCTTAAAAAAATGTACACATACCCTTAAATAAAGAAAGCATACCTACATTCTTAGTGTCTGGGATCTGAAACTAACCTGCATTTGATGGTGAGTTTACAGTTCTGGAGCTTTGGAGAAAGTGGAGTACTCCTTCATCACCATTCCTCCCAGGTCCACTCTAACCTGGAGTGGTAGTGGTTGTTTGGGTCCCATCTATGTGTCAAATAGAACTGTTTAACCATTGAACTATGTGAAAACAAATGATTGATGTTAAATTGAATTGTTCATGTTACATAGCGATTCATGAAACTATTTAACTGTATGCAAATGAATCAGTAATGTTGAATGGAATTATTAGAAATAAAAAGCAATACTTGATTACTCAATTAGCAAAAGAATAGAATAGAAATGTCTTTAATATAAAATAACCAAAGAGTTAACTTGCTCTAAAATCCAACCAACCAATCAATCATCCTACATTCTTGATTAGAACTAATAATCAACTGCATATATAAAATGTAATGAAAGTTCAGTGACTGAGGCAATTAGATATTTTCTATTATGTTCAAGCCCAAGTGTCTGGATTATGAAAGCTGATCGTCAGGGCAGGCAGTAAGGCTATCCTCTTTTCATTGACAAAATCTGATATGCGATCTAATCTTCTGACTGTATATATTGTAATTATTTTTCTTTTCATATGACAATCATCATTTCTATATAAAGATTTGTATTGTATTTTAGATCAATAGAGTAAATATCTATTAATGTCTTTATTTATTAATTTTTTAACAATGAAAATTAAAATATGAATATATCAGTTAAAGTACCCATCTAAGCCAAATAAGAGTTGAAGAATTGGGTTGTAAGATGAAATAATTTATGTCAAAAGAAACTTTTTATAAATAATATATATTTTACAATTTTGTGGTTTATTAAAAAATGATACCTAACAATTACAATAGAATATACAATTAAGATATTACATAAAGATTTAACAATTATATTTATTATCAAGTAAGGGTAGTTACCCTTTAAAAATTCAGTGGGTAGAATATATTCTATTAGAGTGGCACTACAGAATTTGTGCGTATATCATTTAAAAATTCTAAGTAGGAGTTATGTTAATAATTTCTCCTGGGACCATAAAAGATGCATACCAAATTTGATTGCCCATTATTAAACCATTTGGCCATCTTCACAAAATAATCAAATGCTTCCCAGTTGATATAGATAATACTCTGGATATTACATTTAACTGCCTTGTTGTCTATAGAGGACAAACTAATGAACTCTTCATAGCTATCAATATAGCCTTGTTTTATAGCCAAAAAAATAAGATGTTCATTAAGATCAGAAATCTTTTGGAGAGTCCTTGTGTAAAAGCAACAGTGCTACACTGCAGTCTCAAAGTAGGCAAGTTCAAATTCCAGCCAAGCTATTATGTTCACTTTCAGACTAATATGATTGGGTGAGTACTGAAATCTCCCTCCCTCATTCCCTCTGCTCAGGTTAACTTGTACCACTGGTGTTCTTATAGAAGGATGGTTTTGACATTAAATAACCCATTAAGTTTGATATTGCATTACTCCCAACCCCTGTAATTGTTTATGTTCTCCTTTATCTAATCTTCATTCATTCATATATATATATATATATATATATATATATAGTCAATTTACAAATATATGTAGTGCACAGATATCAAAAATATTGCATGTCAGTGCATCTTTATAGATAGTGAATGAAGAGAAAACTTTTCCCTTCAAGCATGTAAATTTGTATAAAAATATTAGGTTATCATGATGATGACAGGATATTCTTAATGCACCAATGACTTAAGTTCTTGTATCATGTAACTTGAGTCTTGATATGAGGTGACATAGTGCACACACTTTGATGCTTTTTATGAGCATGGATGGGTTTTACTGAAGAAATATATAACCTGTCATTTGGAATGGCTTTAGTTTTCTTTGGATACTGATGAAAAGGGAGTAAACTTAGAAATATATATCAGGAAACTTGTACTATTATGCCAAACCTTTTTGGTTTCTCTTCGTCTTTTACTGTTTGAGTTGATTAAGCTTTCTTTAGTTTCTATCTGATCCTATTGTTTGTTTGTTCTTTCATTTCTGTTGTTTCAAAGGACTTTTTCTTCTTGATCTCTCTCTCCCTCTCTATCTCCTTTGTCTTTTTTTTTCTTCATACTTTTTTTCTTTACTTACACCAATTTTATTCTATTGGCATTTCCCTCATTTTCTGTTTCTTTTCACACTTTTTATTATTCAGATGCTTTTCCTCCACTTGTTTTTCATGCTTTCTTAATTTTTGTTTTCATTTTCTGTGTTTTTCTTGTTCAGCCATTTTGTTTGTTTCTGAATTTTTAAGACTTCTTCTTTTTGATATTTTCCATCCACTGTCTTTTCCTGGCTTCTTTTTATGCTTTATAATTTTTTCTTTTTACTTCTTGACCTTTATCTTTTTCTCTATTTTTCTTCTTTTTTTTTTTTTCTAAATTTCTGTTCTTCCACTGTCTTTTAAGCTCTTCTTCCTCCAGCAACTTTTTTCACAATATTTTCTTCTTTTAATATGTTCATTTACCAGAGATTGTTTGGGGTCTGTGGTTCCTTCCATTGTTCTTTCCATGGCATTTGAAGCTGGACATATTGCATCTTTGCCCTTTATCAATTTTCATGTCAAAAGTCAATCAGCAGCCTGTTTCTCAGTGCACAGCCAATCATATTGTTTGCTGAAGCATCATGAGAATATGTGGAACCAGGATCTTTGATCCACTCTAACTAGGCTTCTTATATCAGAAAGCACAGGATTCATGATGCAAAACTATTTGGAAATTAAAGAAGGACATGAAAAATAGAATGACAGTTTTGATGGCTAGGCAAGATTTTGGAAAGTAGACTGATCCTAAAAAAAAGTTTCTGTTGTGATGTTTGCAAGTAAAAATACCAACACTTCTTTCCTCATTACAGATAAGAATAACAAGTGATTTTTAAAAAAAATTTATCTAATATTAGATGAATAAAAAAAGTTTACAGGATTTTTTAATTAAAAAATGAACAAAAACCCTTGGCAGTTATCTGTTTTTAAGTTTTCAAAAAGGGCTTTCTGGGAACTTTCATTCACACCTAATATATTACTATAAATATATCTTGAATTTAATCTTTGACTCTCTGGTTCCAAGTATACTGGCTTTCATGCACCGATGAAAAATATGATGTAATTAGGTCTACTGTTCCTATCTTCATGGAAACTACCATTGTGTTATTCCTAAGTATCATTATCTTATTTTCTGGCATGCAAAGGGTGCAGAGTATGACTCTTCAGCTGACATGCCTAGTTGTGTGGGTACTTTTCACACACGAGCATTCAGTAGCTAAAGACTTAAATAGATGATTAATTGTTGAGGACTAAAAACATTGCTCTTTAATACCCCACAGCAAGAAGTAAAGGATCATAAGTACCAGCCAGCACAAAGGCACTGGATTTGGCTCAAAGCAATAGAAGCTGAAAATATATTAAATTCTTTCCACATTTACGATTTAACAATGTTACATTGTAGCTCTTTAAAGAATTCGTTATTATGAGTGCTGCGATGTGATTACTGGAAGTAAGCCATGTGGAGTTGGTTTAAAGGAACAGTTTTAGAAAGTGACCAGTAAAAGATGTTTGTAAACTGATGGCGAATTTGTGCTTGTTCTTTCTTTACTTTTTGTGAAGCCCAGAAGAGTAACTGTTGGTGAAAGTTAGTTGATTGCATGAAAACATAAAAAAAATACACATGAAATGTCTAATGAAGAATAACATTTAATAATAAAGAAATGACAATGAACTTTGCTGTAATAAATAAAATACATTTGTACAACATTACAAGGAGGACAGGAGTAAGTCATATGACCGATACATAGTTTTTACTCAATGAATATCTAAGTCAAAGAAATTAAAAAACCTATGTAAGGGTGCTGTGTCTCATAGACAAAGCTGCTGCATGTAGTTTCACTCACCATAATTGAGAAAAGAGAAGTGGTCTGAGTTAATAATATACCCAATGTATATACATTCTTGTAAACATCTGGTTGACACATTTTGATTACTTGACTCAAAATATGTTTCTTTGTTTTTATATTTAACTTGAGTGAGTTCACTGTACTATGCAAAAGTAAAAAATTTAGTGAAATCATTTCTACCAGGGTCTTTATTCTATAGATTTTGTAAATTTCATTGTATATTAAACTGTGTTTTTTGAACATACAAAATATAAGAAAAATGCAGAAATTTAATAGATCACCACAAAGCCATTTTTAGAGGTTAGCTAAAATGTTTGTTCACTTCATTAAGCAAAAAAGATATTTTTCTAACATCTTATCGTAAAATTTATGAAGCTACATATTTACCATTTTGTTCTAATATCTTTTGAGACTTTTCAAGCAACATCATAATTATATTCTCACATAGATATTTTTTAATCTTTCTGAGCAAAGAAATATTTCAGGTACCTTTTTTCTGTTTCTTAGGAATAAATCATTTTTATTAAAAGATATATGTAAAGACTGGAAAAAAAAGCCTCATCTAAAGATGAGTGACAACATTCCATCCAAATGGTACCAATACTCGCATGTTTATCAAAGAAACATGAAATAATTCTCTGAGATAATTTTGGATACTTTTCATCCATTTGTGTTTTCCTCGGGCAAAAACTGGAAGTGGCTCCAGTCGGCTGGGACTGTAGAATACACCAACTACATCTCTGCAGAGGGTAAAACTCCCCCAGTGAGTGTTCTGGATATCACGCTAAACAATCTGATGGTGAGGCTCCAGTAATATGAAGCTTTGGGGAATGTGGAGCACCTGTTTATTGACATCACTCCCAGGTCCACTCTGGCCCAGAATAGTGTCACCTGATAGTGTCCTATATATAGGTCTAATAGAATTGAGTGCTTGTGCTAAACTGAATTGTTTGAAATAGAAATGTTTTGACATTTAAATGCATGTGTAAAAAGAAAAACTATATTTATATTAATCTGAATTGTTTGAAATAGAACTGTTTATATGTATAAAAATGGATTTAGCATTAAATAAGCTACAATGGTTGATATGCCATAAAACCCAGCCAAATATAGAAAATAAACTGGGAGTATGAACTTGTCTGTCGGGCTTATAATTACACAGAAAGCTTCCCCTGAGGAGCGACAACATTCCCCCCAAAAGGTGTCCTGGGTTACTTAATTGCTTTCCACATTGAAGCTCCACTTTAGAATTTCAGGGAAGTTTTGGAGTCAGCTGTTTGTTACCATCATTTCTGGAGGAGTAGTACCAGCTGGGATTACATCGGCAGGTCAAATAGATCTGCTTTAAGATAATCAGTGTTAAATAGGAATACTTGAAACCATATTACTGTGTTTAAAGGATTATTAAATTAGAATAGTTACTTGAGATCACACCATTGTATATAAATTATTTGTATTAAATTGGTATAATTGAAATGAATAGAAGATTATTTGTGTCAAGAATAGGCAATGTGTTAAAAATAATTGTATTACAATAATTATTCTATTGATATTCCATTAACTTAGTTAAGGCCACAGGTATAAAGAATCCAATGGTAATTGTTTGTTATCAAGCAAGTTATATTTCAAGTCTGCAGTTCAATGTCCTTCTTTTTGTATATCCAAATTTCTCTGAGTTGTATGATTATATATCTATCCCATTCCTTCCTGTTCATTTTCCTGTTGGCTAGGGTTATGGAATAGGTGGACTGCACCTCTGCACTGGAGTAGCACCCCTCCTAACAAGCGTCCTGGATAAGACTCAAGACCATCTGATGGGGAGGGTCCAGTTCTGGAACTTTTGGGAATATGGAGTACCCCTTCATTTTCAAAACTCCCAGGTCTTTTCTGACACAGAGTGGTAACACCTGCTACGGTCCCATCAATGAGTCAAATAGAACTATTTAATGGTTGACTATACTTAAAATCATTTGTGGAGAAACAAATGATTAATGTTAAATTGAATTATTAATATTAGATGGCAAGAGTTGAAACCATTCAACTGTGTGCAAATAATGTTACCCACAAACTATTTGCTTACACATCATATATATATATATATATATATATGTGTGTGTATATATATATATATATTTGTGTGTGTATAAAAATAGGTACTGGCATTAAATAACCAACAAGGGTTGATATGTTATTAAAACAAATCATTATCATGTTGTGCTGCTAGCACGGATATCCCTGACCCTCTCTCGCCACTTTTCCCGATCATTCATCGCCTCTGGCAGGTCTTCTGGGCTACATCCCATATCCTCACATAGCTGCTGTATGTATGTTCTGGCTGATTGTTCTGCTTTAGCTCAGCCATATGTGGAGTCCATAGGGGTACATCACTTATGAGCTCATCCCTGCTCCTCCAGCAGTGTCCTGCATGCCTGGTTCGTCTAACTTGGATAGTTTTTGTGATGGGAGGCAGGTGGCCAGGAAACCCACTGAAAGTTACGCATGAACCAATCACCACAATTACTTGTAAGCAATTGGACATTAAACAAGGACCGTTCATGCAAGAAGAACTCGACACTATTCTTAAAAAACTTAAAAATAGGAAAGCTGCAGGGCTTGACGAGATTCCACCAGAAGTATGAAAGACCAGACAAATAAAACAAATAACCTTACCTAACTTTCCTATTTAGATCAAATTCAATAAACAATCCAATATCACTAGTTAATGATTGCCATTAGTTACTTGAAGCCATATACCAGCTAGCAAAAATGAAAGATAGACTTTGGCATTAAATAACCCAACAAAGGTTGACTTGACCAACTAACTTCACTTAAATTAAATTGGAGTAGTATTTGTTAAAATCAATTATTTTGGTCTCCAGACTGAGGTAATATTTGGTGACTTCTTACAGTGTTTTGTGAAATGGTTTTGATGAGACAAGATGCAGAAAATGAAATGGACACAAGTGTTGTCATTAGTAGTAATCTTTGATTAACCTTAATGTCTATAAAGTTAGTGTAACTAATCCCTTATGAAACAGAACATCAATCTAATGGTTATAACCCTACATTTCTTCCTAATCCCACCATCTACTTGCCTTATCCAGTTGAGATAAAGATTGGATTTTGGTATGGTTTGTGAGGATTCATTTTATTTCACCAGCTTTCTGCTGCATATCAAATTTCTATAAAATAACCTAATTTTCATTTAGAAATAAAGGATAAGAATTCCAATAACTTGGGAAACTTATCCTTCATTTCCTATCCATGTTAGTTATTGACAATCATAGAATGGCATCTGGGAGTTGTGATAAAAAAGATCAGAATAAAACAAATACTAGTTAAAATTAGTAACTGACAATATTCTAGCATAGAAAATTCAAGTTACTCTTGTAAACACAGCAAGTAAAATGAAAATAATTCTTGTCAAAATTTAATAATTAAAATTGCTTTATTTAATAAAATTTAATATAACTTGGAGTGTAAATAAAGCAACTGAAATTAAGATGAAAGGAAAGTTAAAATTTAATAATTGACTATTTGACACTTTGCTGTTTTTGCAGACTATGAATGTGTAGTAACCCCACCCTCCACCATGGGCAGGATGCAAAACAAATTGAAATTTTATGTGGAGTAAAACTGGTTTGCATTCTGAATTTTCTTTTTATATGACTAATTGCTGCAGAAAGGCAGCAGGAGGAGAAATGGATTCAGATATTTCCCAAAAGGATTAGTATGAATTGAAGCACAATCAACCACATCCAGAATTTGAACTCGGGTTGCTGTGTTCCTTTTCTATGAATTGTAATTGTTAAGAAACCAGTTTTATAGTAAAATTTCATTGATATCTGCCATGGGGCCTTTTCACTTTAATAATTATCAAAGGCCACTTATAGATTTAAGTGTAACAATTGACATCATTCTATTAAAATTAATACAAAGAAACAAGCTTTCAATCAATGTAAAGTGATCTTCAAATTTTGCCCAAATACCACCAGATGTTATCCCTGACTTGGTCAAATATGAGGTCTTTCTAAAATGGCAGTTGCTTAGAGCTGATGTCAAAGTTGAGATACATCTTGAAAACACTCTGTGTGACCTTTAGGATATATGAAAAGAGTTTATATGGTATCCAGATATAGGGAATTCTAACTTAGTGAATTGGTTTCAATATAAATCAAGAACATGATGATATTTCATGATTTTTATCAATGATAGATTTGTTCAGTATAGTTGGGGAGCAGAAAGATTATGTCATGCAAGATCTTTCATGTGGATGGATTGGATTGAAAATCAGCTTTTGAGATCCTGAGTTTAATTGATTATCATTTGATGATTGTGATTGCAGAATACAAATTTCTCATCTCTCTGAAAACAGATAAGTCTTAAGTTTTCATGAGATGAAGCATGTTCAAAAATAGCACTTGGTTTAGTTGATATCATTTTTATTTTTCATCTGAAAAAACTTTGATGAAGGAGTCTCCTTGGCATATGTAGCCTTGAAGTAAGTGAGTTCAAACTCCAATCATACTATTATGTTCACTTTCAGATTCATACACTTGGGAAAGGTATAACTCTCTTATTCCTCCAGCTGTTGGTTAAATAGTATCATTGTTGTTCTTTTGTAAAGATAGCTTTGGCATTAAATAACCCATGAAGGTTGATAAATAATGAAACCAACCAACCAAAACTTAGAATCAATACATATTTATTACTAGTATTTTATTAATTATCATCATCATGTCGTGCCGCCAGCATGGATATCCCTGATCCTCTCTCGCCACTACTCCCTATCATTCATCACCTCTGGCAGGTCTTCAGGGTTACGTCCTGTGTCCTCACATAGCTGCTGTATGTAAGTTCAAGCTGGTCGTCCTGCTTTTGCTTGGCCATATGTTGAGGTCCATAGGAGTACATCACTTATGAGCTCGTCCTTGCTTCTCCAGCAGTGTTCTGCGTGTCTGGTTCGTCTAACTTGTATAGTTTTCATGATGGGAGGCAAGTGGCCGTATAGTTGGTGTCTTGTGGGATGTTGTCGCCAGGACTTGTTCAATATTGCTCACAACATTCTTGTGTAATTGCCGTCTAGTTTCTTCTCCAGCCGTTTAGTTAGCGTCCATGTAGTGCATCCATATAGCAGTATCGATACTTATCAGAATATTTACAACCAACATACTCTTTATTATTACTACTGTTTTATAATTAATTCTATTCAGTTTTGTAATTATTTACTAAACTTTGCTTTGTTTAGCATACAGTTATTTACAATATCTTTTAGCCCAAAACTAAGTACTTAACAGGCTCATTGCCCTGTCAGCTGAGGCAGTAGAAAACACTGACTGCTTTCTTACAGAGGAGTAAGACCCACCTCCAATGTGTGTCCTGGATATGACACTTAACAATCTGATGGTGAGATTCCAGTGATGCTGAAGCTTTGGGGAATGTGGGGTACCCTTCATTGTGTTTGTTCCCATGTCCACTATAACCTGGATTGGTAGCACCTGATAGTCCTATTTATGGGTCAAATAGAGGTAAACTGTGAACTTATGCTAAACTGAATAGCTTGAAATAGGACTGTTTTGACATTTAAACTGCGTACTTAGGCTAAACTGAATTGTTTGAAGTAGAACTGTTTTGACATTTAACTGTGTTTAAACAAAAACTAAACTTATATTGAACCGATTTTTTAAAAATAGAACTGTTTGACTAAACTGAATAACTTGAAATAGACATGTTTTTGACAATTAAACTGAGTATTTATGTTTGTCTGAATTGTTTGAAATAGAACTTTTTATTTTTATAAAAATGGCTTTAGTATTAAATATCCTACAAAGGTTGATATGCCATAAAGCCTAAACAAACAAACAGGCTCATTTTACTTCACCACAGTAATCTGGAGTGAACTGATGCTTTCATTGTGACTTGATTGTAAGTCTGCTAAATTTTGATTGTTGCTTTTTATTGCAAAACTTAGTCATTTCATTTTTCATTATCATAATTATTACCATTAGAGGAATTCCCACTTGGGAGCTATTGTATTAACATGAACTTCCATGTTGAAATATAACTTTTATTTTTAATAAATTAGAAATACTGTCTAGTTAAACCACATGGATTATGACAATACACTTGGAGAAAAAAGCTAAATGGGAATTATATAAGGTTGCTGTGTGCTGTTTTGAACAAATACTGGAAGCAGCACCCTACAAAACAGTTTTATGGCCATCTCACAATCCATACAAGTAAGATAAGCAAGACATACTGGGCACTGCAGTTGAAGTAAAGACAGACTCGTAAGTAATATTCCAAGAAATCCAACATACTGACACATCATTGTTAACTAACCTGCAAAAACTTACATTCATCATCTTCATTTGGACCCTAGGTGTCGTTTAGAGGACTTAGAAAGAGCAAGGGCCAATAGAGACAGATGGTGCGAGAGAGTCTAAGTAATTCATGCTGTTGACATGCCTTGATAATTAGTTCTACTCCATCTTATTGTTGCTTCTTTCTCACATCAGTTGATAAACAGTTTGACAACTAATTTTAAGAGAACAAAATTAGAAATACGTTTGGTGTCATTAAAGTCTAAATTTATTTCCTATTCAACATGAACACATTTTTCATGGAAGTCATCTGAGTTACTTCAGCTATGGAAGTCTCAATGTCACTGTGAAAACTACGTCTTTATTTTCAATTCTATGTTTATTTTATCAGTCAAAAAATCTGTTGATTTAACATGTTGTGATCAAAAATAAAAATAGTAAAAACTATTAATAAAATAATTATAGTACCAATACAGTATCTTTTAAAAATTGAAGTTCAGCAAATTTTTTTAAAAATGAGCTAAATATAAATCAAAATAATTTACACATTCACTAAAAATACCTTCTGTGATATATTTATTTTGTATTTTATACCAGTTGTAAATTTAACATCTCACTGAATGACATTCAAACAAAAATTAGATAACAATCAGAGGAAACCTTGCTCATTCATCTTTGGAATTAGTGTCTGACAGAATCGTTTACTCAGTTTAGCAAGGGAGAAACAAAATTCATGAATATCTTATTGCATATCCTTGGTGGACAGTGCAAATAATCTTTCAGGTAATTAATTTGTCTGTTTTGTTTTTTTAACTTTGATTATGAGCTTAGTATTTTGTTTAAAAGTAGCGGCTAACGACTCCTTGACATTTGAGCTGAAACTTTTAAAAAAATGTGAAAATAAATTGAAACAACTAAAAAAAAAATCCTTGATTGAAACTCCTTAATCTTTTTTTTTTTTTAATCATTTTTGTACATTTTTAATGAAAATACTTTTTGATTTTTGTGGCTTTTTTTGCTGTAAAAGTTTTAACAGATATTTAATTAGTGATTATTAGTTGAGGCCATATAATGGCTTGATAATTTAATTTATCTTGAATGCAGCATGTAATATCAATTGTCGGACATTTGTTCTTTTTTTTATGCTGTATACTTTTTATTTCCTTTTGCCTTTCTTGATAGCTGTAAGAAACAAAAACAAGAAATTCAAAATAAAAAACAAATAAAAGCTAAAAAAAAAAAGATAAAAATAAAAAAGACTGAACTGAGAAGAAATTAAACAGCAGATTAAGATAATTAAGAAATAAAAAAAAAAAGAAAGATTTTCTTTGTCAGTCAGACTAACAAATAAAGAAAGAAGATATATCCCAAAATCTATCATTAGCAAGATAAAGGATTACTTAAATGACGAATTAATACCTACTTTATTATAAGATGACTAGATACATGTGCGTCCATAAAAGAATGGGAGCACAGTGCATGCAAGGGCTATAACTCTTTATAGCTTAGATTAGTGTTTCTCAAAAGATCTGATGTGGCATACTGGCATGATATTTTTCTAATGTAAAATAGACTAGTACCATACTCCAAGCCAATACACTGACTGCTTTTCTGCAGAGAGGAAACACCCACCCAATGAGTGTCCTGGATATGACAGTAAACAATCTGATGGTGAGGTTCCTGTAATACTGGAGTTTTGGAGAAAACAGAGTACCTCTTCATTGCCATTGTTTCCTGGTCCACTCAAGCCTGGAGTGGTAGCACCTGATAGGTTTCTATCTATTGGTCAATTTGAACTAAACTGTGTACTTACGCTAAACTGAATTGTTTGAAATAGAGCTGTTTTTGACATTTAAACTGTGTACTTATGCTAAACTGAACTGTTTGAAATAGAAGTGTTTTTTAATTTAACAGTTTTAGCATTTAACTGTTCATAAGCAAAAACTATACTTCTACTAAACAGTCTTGGTCAGGTATCCACCACATCTTCTTATCTTTTGAGAAAGATGAAGAGAGATATTCTGTTCAAAATTCTTCCAAGTATATCCTTTGTACATCAGACTTGGTAGTTTAACCCTGTTTGCAGGACTTAGAATATGCTGACTGTATCCCCTGCAGCGGCATAAAACTCCACTCTACAGAAAAATGGGTAGGTATCTTAATTGCGTCTGATGGCTATGCTTAAGATCTGGGGAATGTGGAGACCTTCTACACTACTAGTACTCCCAGGTCTGCTCTAACCTATAGTGGTAATACCTATTAGCATACCATTTATAGATCAAAAAATCTATTTAAAAATGATTTATATTTGATTGAACTACATACAAAAAGTCTTAGAAATGACTACTCAAAAATGTAAATATGAATGTACAATGAATGCAATTCCCTAACCTTTAGGCTTTAGATAACCCTTGATGCATTGAAATGCCATCAACCTACATCCACATCAGACTTAGAAATTGTCAACTTATCTCTAGTACTGACCTTTCTTAATTGTATTCTCTAACTTCCAGGCAGTCCAGTTGGCTGGTGCTGTAGAATACACTCTGCAGAGGGTTAAGACCCCTTCCCAGTGAGTGTCCTTGATAGAATACAAAACCATCTGATGGTGGAGCTCCAGTCCTGGAACAAAGGAATTATTGCCCTTGTTCCCAGGTTCATTCTGACCTATAGTGGAAGAACCTGATTGTCCTATCGATGGGTCAAATAGAACTATTTGACATTTAAACAGTGTGCAAACAAATGACTTACACCTAATTGAATTGTTAGAAATTTAACTGTTTGATCATTTAATTGTGTGTAAATAAATGACTGATGTTTAATTGAATTGCTAATGATAGATAGAAATACTTAGAATTATTTAACTGAATAAATGATTGAGAAATATTGAATAGAATTATTAGTATTAAATAGCAATACATGAAATTCTTTAACTGTGTGCCTAAATTGAATTATTGGTATTACATAGCAATACTTGGAATTATTTGAATGAGTGCAAATGTATGAAAGTTGTTGAATTGAATTATCATCATCATCATGTCGTGCTGCCAGCACGGATATCCCTGACCCTCTCTCGTCACTTCTCCCTATCATTCATCGCTTTTGGCTGGTCTTCAAGGTTACATCCCGTATCCTCGCATAGCTGCTGTATGTATGTTCAAGCTGGTCATCCTGCTTTTGCTTGGCCATATGCGGGGGTCCACAGGAGTACATGACTGATGAGTTCGTCCTTGCTTCTCCAGCAGTGTCCTGCGTGTCTGGTTCGTCTAACTTGTATAATTTTCATGATGGGAGGCAAGTGGCCATATAGTTGGTGTCTTGTGGGGTGTTGTTGCCAGGATTTGTTCAATATTGCTGTCAACATTCTTGTGTAATTGCCGTCTAGTTTCTTCTTCAGCTGTTGAGTTAGTGTCCAAGTAGTGCATCCATATAGCAGTATTGATGTGACCGCTGCCTGGAAGAAACTGCGTTTCATTTTATCGATCATGTCTGATTTCCATATGATCGAGAGCCTATCGATAGCTGTCCATGCTTTCGTTAGTCGTGTGTCGATGTCTTTTTCTGTTGAATTGAATAATTAGTGTCAAATATCAGTTCTTATAACCACCTGACTGCAAAAAAAATTAATAGTATTTTAGAGAATTAGTTGTGTTAGATGAATGAAACTATTTAATGGAGTAGAAACAATAACAATACATGTGTACAAACTAATCATCACATTTAAAAATCAAATTACCTATAAACTACTCGCATAAAAAATCATATATATATCCATTTAAATGTATGCCAACAAATGATTGAAGTTCAATTATTACTGTTTCATAGTAATACTTGAAACCATTTAACAGTGAGCAAAAACAATCAACTCAGACTAATTTAAAAATGTTATCAACAAAATATATTAACAAATCCTATGTCTAATATATATATATATATATATAAAATTTGACTTTAAATTAGCTTCAAGTGTTGATATACCATAAAACCCAAATAGCCAACTCCACTGCCTGGCACAAAGACTGAACTTAGGGCTTTCAGTAAATGCTTCTATCTTCAAGACCATCTTGTGGGATTTTTAGAATATAAAGTTTAAGGGATTTTCTTTTTACAAAGGTGTTCATTTCTATACTTGTCTTCATAATTCAATCTTTTCTTGACAGTTAACTTCTTTCTATATCAGTACTAGGCTTAGTAGTTGTACTGCCGAGTTGAAAACATTTTTGATTCTATTCCTCCCCCATATCTACTAAGACAGACTCTGTTGGTGCTAGATAACAAGCTACTTAGTGGGAATTTATTTCATCTCAACAGTCACATGACTAAAAGGGAATGGGTTAAAAACCCACTATTTGAACAAAAGGCTATACTCTCCTCCTAAATCTGGAAAATAATAGAATTAAAAATTCATTCAAAATATCTCTTAATTTCTCGGAGTTTTAAAGGTATCAGGCATCTTAAAATGAACTGTCTTCTTTTATATGATACTCTTACTGTAAACAAGGCAATAATCTGTTGTTAATAGATAATAAAAACAAATAAAACATACTTTAAATCTGAATAATTGTCCAAAACTTAAATAAAAGCAAATCTATATTGTTTATTTTTAATGATGATCATCTTTCAGTCTGTATGTAATATAACATAGGGAAGTATTGCTAGTTAAAATAATGCTTGAAATTGATAATAGATTGAAAATAATGGAAAGAGAAAAACTGAATTAAAAAGAAAATCAAACAATTCTTGCTGGTAATAGCTGCTTTGAGCAAGCAAGAAAAGAAAATATCTAAATTAAATAACCTTTATTTAAATCTTATATGTTTTTTCTCAAGTCAATCCCAAGTTTGAAAGTGAAAACAGAGTTAATATAGTTTAAAAAAAAAAAAAAAAAAGTCCTATTGACTAAACAATTTCTTAAAACTAATGAAGTTGGGTCAAGTGCAGACTTAGCTTCCTAGCATACTTTCCTCAAAAGAAATGCAATTAGTCATATGTACAAAGAGTGAAAAAATTTGGAAAAAATGAAACTATAGTATATCATCAATGTCTGCAAATTTAATGAAAAACACTTTTGAGATTAAATTATAGGCTAAATGTGAATAAACAATTTGAAGTTAAATTCTCAGTGCAACATGCTTGTAGGTTGAATTGTAAAAATTGTCTGTTTCATGCAAAATTTCTAGAATGTGAAATAAAGGAAAAATATTGTCTTGTGTTTGCTCAGTGTTGTGAAAAGTTTCAATTTCCATCCCAAATTTGAGAAGTAATTATCATTCTTGGAGTTGGTTGGATTATTGATCTTATTTTTGTTTCTTTTCTTGGTAACATAATGTTATGACCAGTCTATTATATAGCCCTTCAGGTATACAATCTGTTAGGAAGATATCTTCTGTAATTTTGAGAAGAGTCATTTCAAATGTTGTTTGGACTATTGATCTATGTTGTTTTTGTTGTTAACACACTATTTTGACCAATCCATTTGCTATAGCTTTCTTGAGGTGTACAATCTATATGAAAAAGACTGCTTGAAATTTTGAGCTTTTCAGGAGTTACTTTTGGTCTCATCTATTTTGTTGCTAAGAATGTGTTTCAACAAGTTCATTCTAAAGCCTTCCTCAGATGTATAATTTATAAGGTAAAAGTTATTTTTCCAGACAATGACTGCTAAGACTATAAAAAAGAAAAATCTTGCATTGATCAGTTGTGTGTAAACACATGATAGATGTTTAATTGAATTGTTAGTGATATATATTAATACTTGAAACCATTGAAATGTGTGAAAACAAATGACTAATAATGAATAGAATTATTCATATTAAATTGAAATAAGTGAAACCAAAAAAATGAGCTCAGGTTCATTTAAAAATGTTATCTACAAAATGTGTTGAGAAATCATATTTAATATAAATATGTATAAAAAATATTTGGACTTAAATAACCTACAATGGTTGATATGCCATAAAACCAAACCAAACTTACTGTAATAGGTTAACGCTCATAGTTTTTTGTATGATATAGCTAATTTCATACTTCTATAGGGATATAAAATTTGGCGTAATGGTTTGGTTCAATTATTCCACTTATTAATCAAAATGTTTTTTGATTATTCTCTTATTTTGAGCCACTATTTTCCAAAAAATTGTTTAGATTAATACACTTATTTTTATCTTGCTCTTCTATGAGAACCACCCTTGTCTGCCAGTGACTGCTAAATGTCACTGTCAAAGCCAAATGTAAGGAAAATGCACAAAGTCTCATTCTCTTTTATTTGGAGTGTGTTTTGTTTGTACACTTTTATGTGTTCATGTCAATACTTCTTGTATTATGTATGTATTAATTTTTCTATATGAGTAATTAAGCTTAACTTTCCTTCCATTTATTCAGCATTACTGTATTATGAATATACTAATGCTCAAATGGAATCTTTGTGAATGTGGACTTGACTAAAAATTCTGTCCCTTGCACCAACCAATTCAATATCTTGAAACAAGACAAAACTCATTCCTCTCTGAGAGATATTTTTGTTTTTGTTGAATCTTATTTTGCATCACATTACAGAATATTAGCATTATGGCTATCATCATAGAAAAGGGAATTAGTAACCTGAGTTCAAATCCTGGATGAGGCCATTTGTATATTATTTCAGACTAAAGCCCTTGGGAAGTTAGAATTTCATTTTTGTTCCTCCAGCTATAAGTAAATAGTTGACCGGGTTCTATAGTCTTGATATGGCCACCAGACTCGGAGAAGAAAGTCTTAATTCAAACCAATTGTACTTGACATAAAAACTGACCTAACATCACATCCTGTTTCCGGCAGGTGTTTGTGCTAAGCTTATTGGATTACACACAAGCATATTTAATTCCACTCAACTTAAAGCTAAGGAACACTTCTCAATGTAAGACTCTGATAAAATGGAACTTTTCTTGGAACTTCACATACACATCTCCATTCATTGATTTTGTATTCTACTAAGTTTACTGAGTCAATAATGTATTTTGTTGTTAATGGTATATGTTTGTTCTTGTAGTTATTCTTGAGTGGAAACAAGTAATATTTTTATTACTAATGTTATCTCTACACACTGTAGAGAATAAGGTTGTGGTCCCTTTTTCCCCTCAGTATCGTAAAGAAGAAATCTTCATCCTCATCAAGTTATGCTTGACAGTAGACAGTTCCCAGACTTTCTCTTGTCATCTGTCCCTATCATTCTATCCCTCCTGGCATATCTTCTGGATTGCATCCTGTGTCTGTTGAGAGCTGATGCAAGTAAGTAGTGCTGGTCAGCCAACTCTGGTGTATCGATGTGCAGGAGGCCATAAATGGTGGCAGATTTAGAGATCAAACAAAGCCATTCACAGTAAAAATGTGAAATAAATTTTTCCTATTTTTATATTCAGAGTTGCTCTGTAATTAGTCCAGCCAGTTAATATTTCTTTCATATGTATGTGTATAAAAAATATCCAAGTGTTTTTATTTAACAGTATTAAGATAGCCTTTTATAAATATTCTTTCAATCTCAAAAGTAATCATTAGTGAATTTACTCTGGAAAAATTTTAATATTTGAAATGTTACTAATTTGATCTTTCCTAAAGAAATTTTGTGACATCTTCTAAATGATTGGAACTCTGAAAGAAACTGAAATGAGAGAATATTTCAAATCTCAAGATGAAAAATTTTTTTAGAATCTTTAAAAAAAAATGTAGAATCAACTTTTTGTCACATCTCAAAAGCTGATATTTCTTCTTATACGAGTAGTATTACTATGACTGGAATCATCAGAGACCATTTTTTTGTTGTTGTCAGTTCTCTGTATCCTAATCCTGGAAAGAGACAATAATATTTCATTGATTTTTAAGGTGGTCTTTGTTTTATTTCTACATCCTCTTGATTTTGTTTTTACTCACCACAGTTTTTTTGATTGCATATATCAACTCAGTGTTTACCAACTGGAGAGGAAAAACAATTAGGCAGGGAACAAAAATTCAATCAGAAATGTATTCTCTTGTCAACCCTCATACCATTGTCCATCATACTTTGGTCAGTGAACCACAAAGTACCTTATTTTGCTTCTAATTTCTTTTTTTTTTCTTCCTCTGTAAACTCAATTTTTTATCATTGTTGTTTTTTGTTGGTGTTATACAGTATATTAGTTACAAGATTAGATAACACTGTGTTAGATTTCACATAAATTTTCATGCATCCTTATCACAAAGAATGAGGAGCTGACAAAGAAAAATTGAATTTGTATTCAGAACCATGGAATCGAGCAAGTAAAAAGACAAATTGGAACCAATCAAGAATATAATTAAAACTTGTCGTGCTTTCAGGTTGAGTTCTTTCTTAAAAATGCTTATTGTTCCAAACCAATACACACTCATGAGTTGCCTTGGTTTGTCATTCCTTGTACATACCTTGAGTATTTCTGTGATGTTAAGCCAAAACAAAGGATGTGTCCTCAGTCAAGTGCTGTTAGGATTTATAAAAGGAAATAAAGTTCCACACTCATGTTTTCTTCAATTAGAATTAGATGGAAAAAATTATGTTTTATGATGAGAATAGCATTAATAATCTCCCTGAAATTGGTTTTAAATTTGAAATCTAATTGTTCTGCTCTGAATAACAGAACACTAGCACAGAAAAGGAAAAGAGATTTTATTTCCTGTTTGTAGAAAAGAAACAGTAATGAAAACATGGGCTGTCAAGTTTATTCATCATTAATTCCTATGAAGAAATAGTACCAACTACAGTTTTGCCAGTATCACAATTTTCAAGGATTTCAAAGAGGATATGATTTATATCAAAAGCAAAAAGTGTGAACCCATACACAAAGATGCACACAAATATACATTTACATATATTTTAACCTAAGTTGGTTCTCTCAGAAAGTAAATCTCTCAAAAAGTTGAGGTGAAGATAGATTAACACTTGATTTTAATGATAAAAAAATAGGCAGACATTTATTCTGGATGTTAAAAATTCTTTTTGGACTGGTCTTATAAACAGGGAGATGTGAGGTGTTTTTTTTCTCTTTTTTTTTTCAGTTGAAGATGAAAATATCAAATCTTTCATAAACTATTATCCAACCACATCTGTTTTCCTTAGCATCTAAAAGTTGACTGTTTACGGTCTTTTAATCTAACTTTCTTTTTAATTCACATGCGATCATCCACAAGTACATAAATGATTTTTTACAGCTGAGGATTTGATAGTTGACCAGTCACCTTTTAATCACTCTAACCAAATATTTGCCTTAACTGAGAGGCTGATGGGGGGAAAAGTCATTATATATATATATGGAAGAGAGCGAGCAATAAGAAATTTTAATTTTATGCTAACATTTGAGGTTTTCAGTCATTTGTGTATCGGTTTTTATGAACACATTCATACAATCTGGTCTCTTCACTAACTTTACATAAATTCTGTTATGGGAAGATATTTGTTGTATCTTTTATCTTAGTTCCCTAATTTTGTCAATTTTAAATTCTGTGTGTATATATATATATATTAAAATATGATTTTATCATCTTTTAATTTTATATCTTAAGAATTCTGAAAGAGTCATGTGATTTCTATAGGTACATACACTGCACATATCCTCGGCAGAATGCACATGTACTACATTCTGATACTAATGAGAAATGTCAATCCATGCATAGTGTCCAAACTGATAGGAACAAGATTGGTATTTATACATAAATATATTCCGGGAGGTTTAGGGTTTGTGTGTCATGGCAAGCATTTACCATTTAGGGAGTACAATGAGAGCAGTCAAGCAAATCAGTATTCACCTTCTCTGAAAAATATCACAGGTGAGAAACTGAGCAGAAATCATGTGTTGAAAAGACAAGATAGTTTTTATTTTTACGTAACTGAAGACAGTACAGATTGATAAGATATTATTACATGTGATAATGCTCAGTTGCACCAAAAAATGATACACATTTGTTAGACTTTCAGAAATATTTATCAGCAGCAGCCAGATAAGAAGAAAAAAATTCATGGATCCATCCACTATCACCTTCCAAGTTAAAAATTTGAGAGGGAAATGCTGTGAAATAGAATTGAACATGGAAATTATGAGACTTGATATATATTTGTAGACCAGTGCAGACACCCAAGGGTGTGCCATTTGTATGTAGCTGATAATTAAGTAGTTGTGAAACCAAAGCAATCTCAGTGAGTGTTGAAAGAGAAGCATGCATTGATGGGAAAGAGCTATTTGGCTTGCTGAGGTGGTTTTCACTTCTGTTTGAACATTTACATGGGACAGGGAAGGAAAAGAGCCTTCATTTCCTGACTGACAGTTGTCTCATTAAGTTGTGTCAAGAGAATTGAGACCAACTAAGTTTGAACTGTAACTATGGGTCACATGAATTGGGTGGGGGCTACAGGAAGGAAAGAAAGATCAGTTGGAAGGACACTGAAGTGATGTTGGTTGATGTAAGGCATTAAAGGAAATGAGGATACTTACAAAATGACCATAAACTGAGTAAATGAATACAGACAATGAAGTAGAGAAGATAAAACATAACTTAACTCACTATGGTGCTTGGTTGATGATGTTAGCAATCAACAGATAAGCCTCAACAAATTCTTGATAAGGCAGTATCCATTTATTTTTCAAATCATATTTAAGCCTCTTACATAAAGTCTGTCCAGAAAGTATCTAGCCATTTCGAATATTTCCAGAACGGGATGTGCAGCCTTGATGTAACTTGTCATTTTACTTGTTTTTGCTTAATCAGGCATCTATGCTTAGAGTACCAGCTGCTCCTCATAACTGAACAGACACATTGCTGTTTGAGTTGGGTAATCTGATTTGAACCAGTGCTTCAAGCATAATTAGACTTCAAGCCTTCATATAATTTTGCAACCAATCTGGAAACTTACTGAATATATGTTAACATGTTTTATGGTGAGGTTATACATGTGACATTCAACTGAACTTAGGTACAATTTAACAATCATATTCAGAGTAAGTAAGGAGATGAACAAAGTCTCATCAAGGTAGGAGGGCACTCTATTGTTCACAGCTGTCAACCCTCCTTCAGTCTATATCTGGCTCTCTATAACTTCAGGCTATCACTGTTGAAAAGGAGATGATTTCAAACCATGGAAAAGATTAGCAAGGATATGAAGAAGCAGTTGATGGTATCCTCAGAAGAGGATTCGACAGATTTTTTTGAAAATTGGAGGGGATACTAGGAGAAAAATGTAACATCCAAAGAGGACAAAGCTTATAAAAACCTGTGGAACATTTTTTTCTCAAACCGGGAAAATATGCCTTGACTGCTATCATTCTAAATATATTAATTGGTTATTTGAAGTCACTGGTACTTTGAGAGCATATAAAGATTATAGAAGAAGTAACTGACATCATCTCTAGAGGGTGGCTTTAAGACTATATATTGAAAAAAGTTAAAATAAATATTGGTTCTTAAGCATTGTTCCAAATTCTTTTGGTTGAAAAATTATCTATGTATATATTCACAATGGAAAAGTATCTTCTAAGGAAAAAACATACACAAATCCTTTATTCAACAATATCCTTTTGGGTGTGATGTGCAACATGTTTTGTTAATGAGTAGTCCAATGCATGTTTGAATAAGCTAAGGAAAAACTATGTACACCTCCTGCAACAATTCTTATCCTGGTATCATAATTTTCCAGCTTTTTCTTTTTTGAGTGCTAGCAAAGGTGCAGCCACTGTGTTGGAATATCCAGAACAAGGTTCACCTGAAAATAAGGTCACAAATCCAAAAGACTTAAAAACTGAAAGCTTCTTATCTTTACATTGTCTAAAGTGACAACATCACATCCTTAAGCAAGGAAAAAAAAAAAAGAAAAAAATCACAGGGTCCCACCACTCTGTTCTATTAGCAAGAGTGAAAACCAAATCATGGAACAGTGGCTGAAATTACAAAAGCACTAATCAAAAGATAAAATTATCTCAGCAAATACTGTTTAGAGATATTTATTAAGCCTAGCTATATCTGACACAAAGTAGTAGGGCATTTGATTGAATCAGGTTCACTGCTCTAGCTGTGAGTTGAACTTATTGACTTCAACCATCAGGAAACAGCATAATTGGTTGGAAAAACCAATTTTCAGAATATTCTGCAGTGAATGAAGATGTTGCAAGAAACATCTAAAGGATCTAGTGTTATGAATAAATGTCATGAAGCAGAAAAACCTTGTTTAGGCTTTATTCAACATACATAGATTGTTAGTAAAATGAATTATTTATAAGCAGGAGCAGTCCATTTTCCGATGAAAAGCAGGGGGGAAGGAATATCCTCTACTATCTCCCCAGCAACTAGAAATTGTTAGTGGTAGTTATTCAATGGACATTTAGAAAAGATTAAATCCTAGAGGGATTTATTAAAAAGTTTTTTAAAACTTTATCCAGTCTAAGAAAAAAAGGAAAAAATGTTTACTCCTCCAGTCCAGAAGTTTATGTGAATGTTCTGACGACATAAAGGAGTTGGGATTTCATTTACTAGTGTAACTATAATAGATATAGTCTTGTTAGGTGCTGGAGTCTTCCATTCATGATCTAATATCTCAGTTTTGATTGGAAAAGTCAGTCTTGTATTTCAGAAGAATATTTTACACCAAACCAGCAGGGGCAAGATCTCAGAGTGATATTGCAGTTTCCTTGCTATTTTGAAGACGAATATACACATAATCAGGATTAACTTCTATAAGTGCTGCCTCCTCCACAATAGGGTCATACTTTGATTGTCTGACATGTCATTTCAGAAGAACCTTTCCTGGGGTTGACAGCCATATTGGATCAGTAAGGAATAGCATTCTTGGCTATTGAAAGTAGTGTGTAAATTGAATGTAAAGCTTGCTACAACACATTCTTCCATTGATGTATTGGTAGGCATTATGTATGGAGTGCTAGAGTTAATGCTCTCCCCAATATGCCATTTATACATCTCATACTGTCCATTACCTTCAGGCCCATATAAAAAGGTTTTCTCGTCAGTTGATGTGAAGCTGGAACCCCTATCTGAATGCACATACATAGGCATTCCAAAGATGACAAAGAGCTGGGTGAGGCATTTAATAACTGTTCGTGACAATATATCAAGACAAGCAAAACCAAAGGGGAAGCGAGAATATTTGTCTATTACTGTAAATAGAAACTGGTTCGGAGAAGATAGCAGGGGGTCCTTTGAAATCAATGCTAAGCCTTTAAAAAGACATGGTTGCTTTTATTAGGAGCATAGCATCAGGTTGGTAAAAGTGAGGTTTGCCTTCAGCACATATAGTGCAGAATGCAGATAATCTCTTTACATCCGCCATGGAGAAAGGAAGATTCCTTGACCTAACAAAATGCATCATTCATGTAACACTGGGGTGATAAAAAGAGTTGTGTAATTTCCCTAGGCTGTCCAAACTTACAGCTGAACAATAAGCTCTAGATAACATATCTGCATTAACATTATCTCTCCCTGGGCAGTATTTGATATTGAAATTATAACCGGTAAGTTTGACCCTCCACCTTTTGGATTTTATCATTTTTATGTTCCCATATGAATCCAACATTAATTCTACTCATCATCAGTAAGTAGAGTGGAGTGATGTCCACTCAAGTAGTACTTCCATTTATATAAGGCTTCCACAATAGCTTGGGATTTCTTTTCTGTAGAAGTGTTTTGGTTTGCTGTTACTTAAAGTCCTCGAAAAGAAGGCTACTGGTCTACCAGATTGATTCAGTGAAGCTGCAATACTATGGTATGAAGCATTCGTCTCTAAAGGGAAAGGAACTGCTTCATCAATAGAATATACTATTGCATTTTCTATTTCAGCTTTTATGTATTTGAAGGTTTTCTCTGCAGTTTCAGGTAGTGGAAAGCAATTGGCTTGTATGAGGTGAGGGTCACTTTTTCAGAATATTTGGCAATCCATTTGAAATTGTAAGAGAACATTGCTAAATTGCAATGAAGAGAATTAATATCATGAGGTAGAGGAAGTTGTGTATGTAGTCATAGTCTCTCAGGGTCTGGTTTAATTGTACCTTCAGATATTGTGTAGCCTAAAAGATCCACTGTAGAGTTAGCGAAAGAGCATTCATTATGATTGTAAATTAAACTTCTTGGCTGCTTTTACAAATTTATTGAGGTTCTCATTGTCTTTTACCTGATTCTAACCACTGATAGTTATATTGTCAAAGTAAGAAAATGTATGAGGGAGCAAATTGTCAGCTATAAACTGATCAATTATTCTTTGAAAGTAAGCAACTCTGTTGGTTACTCCAAACAGTACCCTGCAGAATTGATGTAGCTTGCCATCATGTAGCTTCTAAGGCAGCATAAATTTAGTCTTATTTGGATATTTGAACCTGGTGGTAAGTGAATTTCAGATATATGGTACTATAGATTTTGTATTGTGCCACCTTTTTTTACCAATTCTTCAATCTTGAGTAAAGAGTAGGCATCCAGTGTGAAGAATAGTTGACCACCATTTTCTTCTTATGACATTCATTAATGGTTACTACAAACGGGGCTCAAAAGTAGTCTATTTACTTCAGGGGCAATGGATTCTTTATCTTGCTTAGTCTATCTTCTAGATTTTACAGCTATGGGTTAGCAATTCTCAGCAAGATTAGCAAAGAGTTGGGGTGGAAGAACAAAAAAAGGAGTCAGTCCGCTCATACTTAAGGGCAGAAGGCCTCTTTCCACCAAATTTCGCAAAGATACTTTCATGTTGTCCCATAAAATCTTGCCTAAGAATGACAGCAGCACACAAATCAGGAACCACAGACAGTTTGACATCAAAATACTTTTGCCTTTCCACTTCCACATTTACCAGGCAACATCCTAATGTAGGAGAGCTCAGAGAAGTTGATGCCACTGACACTGTATTTCCCAATAGGGTAGGCAGACCAAGTTTTTGAGCTAGCTATTTACAAATGAAGCTCTCAGTACTCTCACTGTCCATGAGAGCTCTGACCTTCTTGCTATTTATTTTTATTGGGGTAGTCACAGGAAATAAATCTGTAAATGATGCTGCCATTACCACAGAATTCGAATGGAGAGCAGTGGAAGTCTTTGAACAAAATATTTGAGGATAATGTCTGACTTAGCCACATCTTGAACACATTGCATTCTGAGCTGGACTGTCATGGTGAGACTACTTATTGTTTTCACAAAACAAACACTTATGAGTTCTAGAAGCTGCTAAGGATGTTATGTTTTCATTCAGGTCACAGGGGTTACCCTCAGATGAAGCTGCTGGTCTAAAGACTGTTTTAGAGGTAGAGTAGGACTCAATACTTTCCTGAACTTGTTCAAGAACTCTGGCTTAGCCAAATGCAGTAGTGAGGTTCAGGGTTACATTTTCAAGAAGTCATTGTCAGATGTTAAGAGAGAATTCAACTTACAAAGGCATCTTTAATGCCTTCAGCTGCATGTTCCTCAGTACCGATAGCCTTGTTTTTGTAAATCTCACCTAAACACCTCAGTTTTTGAAGATGTTTATCAAGCATCTCTTCAGGTTTTTTCTTGGCTTGTTGATAGTATATACTTAGCATGGATTTCATTCTTAGTCTTGTCATATAATTGCTGGATTTTATTGACATCTCACTTGTAATCTGGACTTACATTAAAGGGCCTATAAAGTTTAGGAGCACCATTTGTCAATTGAGGGCATATTGTTCTATACTTTGCAAAAAATTCTCAAAAGTAGCAAACCAGTGCCTCCACTCTTTTACAGCATTACTCAAACTGGGAAGAGTTTCAAATATCTGAGGATGCAGAATTTTGTCCACATTTTAAAAGAGGATGTATGTCGAGTAAATAGTTATGAATAAATGACATGCAGCAGAAAAAACTTATTTAGGCTTTATTGAACATAAATAAGTTAAACGGGAATTATGTATTAGCTGGAGCAGTCCATTTTACAATGAAAGGCAGGCAGGGCAGGAAGGAATGTTCACTACATCTAGTTTGTATAATATTTGAATACTTTCCGATATAAAATTTAGAGGCTGACTTGTATTATATCATTTTTTGCTAAAATCTTTCTAACTTATCGTAAATCTTGTTATAAACCAAGATTTGATGTCTTGCTAACATTATAACTTGGAATAGTTTTAGAAAAAAATAGTTTTTGTTCTACAATGTATCATCAAATGGGTTCATTGCTTTGTTGAACAAGTTATTAGGATATGTACATTTATATGAAGTGTCTTTTCTCTAGATTCTGAATTCAAGAGATTCCACCAGACAAAAGTACTTGAAACGCTATTTAATTATTGCAGTAAAACACAAGATGTTGAAGTGAGTATCAATATGAGGTCAATATTTTATTTACATGACACAGAGGTAGAGTTTTCATCTATGAAATGTATCTGTATACTGAGTGAATGTAAGTATGAAAATCAGCAAAGTTTTTATTTTTGTTTAAAAACTTGCTAATGTTAGAATATTCCAGATGTTAAAAGGTAATTGATTCCAAAGCTTGGGTTATCAGTCATGTTCTTAAAAATGTAACTGTCTAAATCTCAGATCTCATTAAGAGCATATAGAGGTGCATGACATTATAAATGTATCATCTGGATGACTAAACAACTTGGCAGCCCAGTTAGCTGGGGCTGTAGAATAAGCTAATTGCATCTCTGCAAAGAGGTAAGTCTTCTCCCACAGTCAGTCTCATGGATATGACACAAAACTATCAGATTGTGGGGTTTCATTCTTGGAGCTCTGGAGAACATGGATTGCCCCTTTATTGCCATTACTACTTGGTCCACTATGGCCCAATGGTAGTACCTTTCAGGGTTCCATCTATGGGTCAAATTGAACTGTTTAACAACAGATGACAGATGTTAAATTGAATTGTTAGTGTTACATAGCAATATTTGCAACCATTTAACTGAGTGCAAACAGATTATCTACATTTTATAGAATTATAAGTGTTAGATGACAGTAATTGAAATCATTTGATTATGTACAAACAAATGAGCTCTGGCTTGTTTAAAATGTTACCGACGAATTTTGTTTACAAATTATATACATTTGATATATATACATTTATGAAATTTTTTTCTCACTGTAGGTCCAAAGAGGAAGAAGTATGTTAAAATGAATAGGTCAATGAAGAGATTTGTATTTCATGGACCTATTCATTTATATATATATATATATATATATTGAATATGGCAGTATACAACCTGTAGGGGTTGATATGACTCAAACTTAACCAAAACAACTTGGTAATTATTTTAAAAAATCAGTTTGTTGCAAGCTACAAAAAATTAAAAAATGCTATATTTTTATTTATTTTTAGAGGAAGTTCCATTAATCCTTATTAATAATTTAGACTAATATCATCCTTCGCTGTCTTAATTCTAGTTACTTTTTTTTTTATTGCTCTTCACTTGGGTCATCACTTGTATGTCAGCATTGAAACTAAGAATAAAGAATAAATGGTTGTCTGAATTTTAAAGAAAGTTGATTAAAAAAAAAAGTCTGTGTAAATCCTATGATTGTACATCTGCATATAAATTCTGTCGTAGTACCTGTTGAGGTTCCATCTATAAGTAAAATAGATTTGTTTGAAAATGATAAGTATTCAACAGAAATGCCTGAAACCATATAACTCTTTGCAAACAAATGAATATTTTTATTACAGAGAAATAATTACTTGAAATCATAATTATATGAATTATTTGTTGTATAAAGGAATACTTGATACTCTAAAACTGTGTGCTAACAAATAATGGTTATAATAGTTATAATTAGTTGTAGTATAGATAAATAAAAGGTGGCGTAAAGATGATTGCAGCGCTAATCTGAAAATAAAGTTATGATTGTATTTATTAATCAATCGAATTTCAGCACTAAATAACCCATAAGGAGTTGATATGCTGTGGAATAAACCTAAGCAAAATATTCACCAGATTTATTCTTTTGTGGTTACTTTTCTGGGGATATCTGAAGGTTTAAGTAAGTCACAGATAACTGAGACAGACGGAAAGGATCTTATTTGTTATGTACCTGCAGCAATATCAGAGGCAAGGATTGGATTAGAGCTGCAGAAGTTCTGGGTAAGACTTCAGAAATGTATAACTATTGAGAGAAAACAATCTATAAAACAAATTGACAAATATTGTTCCTATTTAGAATAAAATTAAATTTTGGATAAGATCTATTTTTTTTTTTTTTTTAATTAAAATTCTGAATAGGAGTCATAATTTGATGATTTTTAGATTATGATGGTATTCTACATAATAATTACTCATGCTAATTAAGGTCACTGGTGAGATTTCTTTACATTATTTGATTTTGTCTTAGAACAATCATTTACAAGGAAAGAAGATATTAAGATATCTTGTTTGTGCATCAAGAACAATTTATCAAATGCTCTAACATCAAAGAACATGAGAACTTTAACAAATATGGCGCCTGTGAACAGACAGTAAATGATTTTCCAGGAACCTTTGTGATTAACTGAGGCTGCTGCTTGGCATTTTTATAAACTGTAGATTATATTTTTTATAACTTTCTTTAAGTCTTGTTAATTGTTTTTTATTAATAAAAAAAAGGCCTTAATCTTTTTTGAATTTTCTATTTGTTTATTCATTTTTATAGTTCTCTGCTCTTGGATAGTTGCTTGATGCTTTTTTGTTTCATTTGACATAAAACATTATTATTTTAAGTATGAGTTATTTTTAAACTTTGTTAAAGCTGTTTAGAATTTATTTATTTATTTATTTTTTTTTTTTTAGATTTAGTTTACGAAGAAGAAAAAATAGTGCTGTCTTTTAAATAAAAGCCATTACTTAAATTTAGAAGTTCATTGTGGACTTGAGTGACTGACAATTTGAAACTTCATTCTTCATCTTATATTACATGCTGTTATAACAGCAAATGCGTGCAGTGACCAAAAACAGATGAACCATTAACCCATTAAGTTTCCTTTGTGTCCTCAGATTATATTGATACTTCCCTTTAGGAAGAATGGAAAGATTTTAATGAGTACTTCATAGTTTTTCATTATATCAATAATTTGAATGACCAAAAAATGTTGTGCACAAATGCATAACCCTAAATAATCATTCAGTTGTGAATTAGAATGGAAATTGTTTTATTCTTGAAGAATTCTTGTGCAAGAGCATTTAAAATATTGCCATAATGTGTTGTTTTCAAGGAGGATTATAATTAGATTTTAAATGTACTAAACTTGGCTGAATATCTTTGGTATAGTAGCCTCTCTCAGTGAAGGAAAACTCTAATCCCAGTGAGGCATGATAACTTGCCATGGTGAAGTGACAAAACCAGGAATTAGTCCCTAAGGTGATCTGACATGATGTTCATTCAACTTTGTTCTGGCAACTCCTGCATTGACACTAATGCCAAATTGTAGAGCCTCTTGACCTTCCCTTGGACAACATTAGTGTCCATACAACCTTGTCCAGATTTATGCCAAAATCCAGGCATAGATCTACAATTTCAGCGCCATGAAACATATATATTCACACCTTTAATCTCCTACCATTGTTTTTAAATAGATATTTACAAGAGGTTACTGAATAATTTGTGGCCCAACCAGTAATTGAATGACCCAGAGCTAATGAAATATCTTTGCTATTCCTATTAGTCTATTATTTCATAACTTTGTTTAATCCTTCTAAAAAAATAAATAACTAAAGTAATAAAAAATTGTTTGAGCTCAATTTTTTTGTTACCTTCACAATCTAATTTTAACTGATTCAGGTACAAGGCACAAAACTTGAGCATCAGTACAAATCAAATCCTGTCCATTTTTCTAAAAAAAGCTTATTAAATATAAGTATGCTGTTACCACTAGAAAGTGAATATTTTTTAATGAAACTTGAACAGTATTAAACTCTTTTTTTTTCTTTAAATAAGTCTGTGTCAATCTTCATTTGATTGGAATAAGGAAGTACATGGACTTGTAATTGCAGAAACTGTGGCTTGAACTTTTATACCATTATTCAAGTTCCTTTTAATTAGACTCGTTTTTCATTAAGTTTAAGCTGCTGTTTTCTAGAACTATACATTTGTGGAAACCATTTCATATTAAGTTGGACTGTTTCATATGGTACAATGGTAAGGAGGTAGTTAAATGTAAATTTATCTTTACTGGGATGTCAGAATATAATGAGATAGAAATATATATTTCCATTTATTTTATGAAAGTAATGAAGATTTTCTTTACTTAGTGGATTCATGGATGGCAAATACACACCTGCTATTAAGCATGGAGGCTCAAAAGTATGCTTAGGATATGAATGATAATTATGCAAGAAAAGAAGTTTATAGAAAGTCAAAAGGATACTTGAATAGGAAGGTATCTGAGATATATTTTATTGAATGGAAGAAGAGCAGTTGACAGGTAGAAATAAAGCTTAAATAGGGTTAACCTTGACATAAAAATCATTCTAAGTCAAACAAGATGAAAGACAAACCAAGATAATAAGAGATTGAATCAACTAGAAAACAAAGCTGTTCATTGAGCAAACATAGGCATTAAATACTTAGAAGTATTTGCAGAACTTGATCATTTCAGTAACATTTCTAATTGTGGAAGTTGAAAGAATTTATTTTTTCATATATATAATCATCATCATCATATTGCGCTGGTAGCACGGATATCCCTGACCCTCTCTCGCCACTCCTCCCTATCGTTCATCGCCCTAGGTAGGTCTTCAGGACAACATCCCGTATCCTCACATAGCTGCTGAATGTATGTTCGTGCTGGTCGTCCTGCTTTTGCACGGCCATGTGTGGGGTCCATAAGAGTACATCTCTTATGAGTTTGTTCCTGCTTCTCCAGCAGTGTCCTGCATGTCTGGCTCGTCTAACTTGAATAGTTTTTGTGATAGGGGGCAGGTGGCCGTACAGTTGGTGTCTTGTGGGGTGTTGCCGCCAGGACTTGTTCAAGATTGCACGTAGCATTCTTGTGTAATTGCCGTCTAGCTTCTTCTCCATCCGTTTTGTTAGCGTCCATGTAGTGCAGCCATATAGCAGTATCGATGTGACCGCTGCCTGGAAGAAACTGTGTTTCATTTTATCGGTTAGGTCTGATTTCCAAATAATTGATAACCTATTGATAGCTGTCCATGCTTTCGCTAACCTCATTTCGATGTCCTTTTCGGTTGATTTGACGCTGCTTCCTAGGTAAGTGAATTTGTCTACTAGTTTAAGAGGGGTTCCTTCTAGAGTGGAGATGTCCCCCATTTGATAATAGCACATATATTCCATTTTGTGTGCATTAACATAGAGGCCTATGTTTGCTGCTGCTTGTTCCAAACTATGCAGTAATGTTTCGGCTTGGTCAGGTGTATTTGCCAGTATCGCTATGTCATCAGCGTAGTCGGCGTCGGTAATTGTTGTTGCGGGGTACCTTCTGCTTCTTTTCTTCGTCAGTTCGAAGCCATTCTCTTGGATTTTGTCAATCTATGTTCTAAGTACGTAGTCTAGACAAATGATAAAGAGGTACGGAGCCAGCGTGTCCCCTTGTAGTACTCCTGCTACAATGTCGAAGTATTCTGTGTCTCCATCTGGTGATCGTACTTTTACTTTAGTGTTTCTATAGAGAATCGTTATTGCCGCTACGGTTTCTTTAGGTATGCTGTACGCTAGTAGGATTTGTTCCATCTTTCCTCTGTGAATGGAATCGAAAGCCTTGGTAAATTCAACAAAAATTAATGTCGCTTGTAGGTTTTTTGCCCGTACACCTTGAAGGATTCTACGGATGGTTAATATTTGTGAGGTCGTGGATCTATTTCTTCGGAAGCCATTTTGGTTTTTGTGTGGTCCTACTTTATACAGAATTCAGTCAAAGAGAAGAATTCAATACTAATGCTTGTCTCTTTTACAAACTGAATCTGATCAAAATATTTTGTAAGTATGAACACAGCTGAAAAGTCACTGCATTAGTTCAATTTATTTTCTATACATTGGAAATAATTTTTAAATCAATCTTTTTTTTACCCTTAAATATATTCTGCTTCATTTCTTGAATATATTATAGATAAGCTTATATCTGTGTTCTAAACAAATGAAAATGTTCTTTTAATATTTATTATTGATAAAAATCGAAATACCAATTGTGAAAAGGCCTTGTGTTTAATATGTGTTAACCTTTTGAATACTTTTCCAGCAGAGATACTAAACTTGAGCTCACAAAATTTTAAAACAAAACCCTTTTAGTGCAAAATATTCAAACTTTCCTGCATGGTGATGTTCAGTCATTTGATTTAAAGAAAGACTGTCAAAAATTACTATACTGAGACTTTTATAATTTGAATTTGACATAATCTTTTCTAAACCTGAAAGATCTGGGCCAGAATGTATAGCACTAAGGTTAAAAGTTCAGGGGCCTAATCGGGTGGGGCTGCTGAATTTACCAACTGCATCTCTGCTGAGGGGGTAAAACTCAGCCAGTGAGTGTCCTGAATAAGACACTAAACAATCTGATGGTGAGGTTCCAGTAATGCTGGAGCTTTGGGGAATGTGGAGTACCCCTTCATTGCCATCGATTACAGGTCCACTTGTGCCTGGAGTGGTAGCATCTGATAAAATCTATGGGTCAAATAAAACTAAACAGTGTACTTAGGCTAAGCTGAATTGTGTGTAATAGAACTGTTTATATGTATAAAAATGGATTTGGCATTAAATAACATACGATGGTTGGCCCAGTCAGCTGGGGCTGTAGAGATCACCAACTGTTTTTCTTCAGAGTGGTAAGACCCCTCCTTCAATGAATGTCCTTTATATAAACCGAAACAATCTGATGGTGAGGCTCCAGTAATACTAGACCTTTGAGGAATGAGGAGTAATCTTTTATTAGCATCACTCCCTGGTCCACTCTGGCCTGGAGTGGTAGCACCTACCAGGCCATTGGCCTAATGGCCTAATGAGTAGAGTGTTCCCCAATGATTCAATCACAGGTCAAGTCATACCAAAGACTCAAAAAATGGTACTTGATGCAGTCTTGCTTTGCACTCAGCATTATAAGGTTAAGATCAAGGGTAAAGTGGAGCAATCCAGGGAAAGGAGTAGTGCCCTCCCCTACACCTTGGTGTTGTAGCTATTGAAAAGGGAACCTTCGGATTGCCTTCGACTAAGATTGCCAACTTTACTTACTTTACATTTAACTGTGTGTAAACAAAAAACTACTTAGGCTTAACTGAATTGTTTCCAATAGAATTGTTTATTTGTATAAAAATGGATTTGGCATTAATAACCTACAATGGTTAATATGCCATTAAACGAAACTAACCAGCCAACCTAAAATGGTGGATATGTTATAAAACCAAATCAAACCAAAAGTTCAGCTTATTTGGTTGGTTGGTTGGTTGGTTGGTTTTATGACATATCAGCTCTTGTTGAGTTATTTAATTCTGGAGCCAAACTTTTTTCAAGCAATTAACAGTAATCATTAGTAAAGAATTATAGGTTCAAGTAACTGTTATTAATACTTATAATCTATACACAAATACATGATTTTAAGTAACTATTCCTATTTGATAATGATTTGTTTACATACAGTTATAAGTTTCAAATATTCTTAATTGTAATGATTTTCAAAAATACCTATTTTGACCCTAAAAAGTACAACCACATCAAGTCTGAACAGACCTTGGAGTCATGGCAATGAAGGTCAAAAATTCAAGTCTGACAATCAAATACAGTTAAGTGTCAAACCCAAGACACCCCTTTTTGGTCAGAGGTTATGCCCTTCTATTGATGATGCTGTCACCATATTTTAAGCCCCACTGGCAGGACATCTAAAGTTCAGACTTACAGTGTATAGTAAAATGGCTCTCAACCTAGAATATCAAGTTAATGGCTTCGAAGGGTTAAGCATTATCTTAGTCAATTATTTATCTAAAAGCTTTTTAATAACTTTATATTTTGCCTTGTTTTTGTTTTTTTAGATTCCAGTATTGAAAACTAAAACTCCAATTTAACATAGAGCTTACAAAAGACAGTTAAAATCTTATGATAATTAATCTTCAAAATGCAAAAGCTAATTATTTTCTAAGAATTATTGAGTACCCAAATTAGGCAAATTACTTGAAATATTCAGAATCAAATTAACAAAATTACAAAACTGACTTTTGAAATATCTCAGGTAGTTGTTGAATAGAACACACACTCACAAAAGAAAATTATAAACACCCTATATAATTGAATATTCTTGTGGCAATATTGATTTTAAAGTATCAGATGGTATTTGCAAATAATTCTGTTGGTCTGTAATCAATTTTGGCAGCTGTGGATAAACTAAATGTGTAGAGAAAAATAAACATAAGAGAAAAAGGTAAAAAAGTAACTGAAGAGTAATAATTAGGTTTGTGGTAAGTTGGAAGAACTTTTTTTTTGGTTATGTATGAGAAAATTAATCCTGTTTAAGGTGTTTACATCTATGATAAGAAGAAGGAAAAAAAAAGCTTACTCTTAATTTGACTCTCTGGCTGTGAATAAGTTTAAGCTGTCAATAACTTGAAAATAAATTTCTCCTGACAGTCACTTTTCAGAAGTTGGAAGATGAACAGAATAATTTTAGCATGTTTGAGAAAATGGACAACACAAGATGGATCAACTTGATTGTCTATATATGTCAGTCTATTTTGTTAATTATTAATGTAATTTTAGATGTGTAGGTACACTTGTATATTTAGAGAGATGGAGAGGCAGGTGAGTACGTATATGGATGTATATATAGATATGTGTGTATATATATATATATATATATATATATATATATATATATATGTAGAGACAGACAGACATGTATAAAGATGTGTGTCTATATAATATATAGATATCAAGAGAGAGTGATGTGTAAATATAGATATACAGGGACAGTTGTGGATTTATACATGTGTCTATATATGTATAGAGAGAGAGAGAGGCAGACAGTGGGTGAGAGATTAATATATACATCTGAATATGTATAAATAAATGTTGATTTTGGTGAAGATGTGTCTGTTGATTTATATATAAATTGATGCATGTATATGTGGTTGTATGAGAGTGTGTATGTGTACATACATATATATATATATATATATATATATATATATATATATATATCACCAAGTAGAATGATCTTATCATCATCAGGAATATTGAGAAATAGTTGTCTTAACTCATCTTGAAAGGAGAGTACGTTTGTTTAAGGGGAGTCCATTGTCGGTGCTGACACGATTGTGACAAAACATTTTTGTCGCAGAGGGAGGCATTAAGAAATATTACGTTCTGATGAACCAAAAGTAAGTTCCTGCAAGTTTTTTGAGAGGGAGGATTTGATGGCAAAACCTACACCGTGTTCTCTTGCTTCATCAGTAGGTTTCCCCTTCCAAAAGAAAGTATAACTGGAGCCTGTTTCTGTGAGTTGACCAACATCAGCAAGATGTGTCTCAGAGACACTGGCAATGTCAATATCATACAGAGAAAGCTCTCTGGCTAACAGAGCAGTTCTGTAGTGTGGCCTTTCAGACAACTCCTTGTCAAGTAATGTTTGTATATTCCTGCATGCAACTTTCATGCCAACAGAGGTTGAAAACTGATTTGTATGCTTGTCATTTCTTGATAATGCTGATTTATTGTCCTTAATTTTGTTACCACTAAATGAATAATCCGCCAGCCATGGCTACTGGCTAGATTATGAGGCAAAGCATTTGTTTGGGATACCTTTTCTAATCCCTGCATGAAGCAAGCAGTGCTCTCCTAGAAAGGCTGCTTTGACACCCTTAACTCCACCGAATCATGCCTTTCACCTCAATTAGACATTGAAGCGATGTTAAGATAAGTTAAGAGTTGCCACTGTGGACATTTTGAGCTACATACTCCCAGTTTGTTAGACCTGTATGCGTTGCCAAAACATGTATCACCAGTGGACTTGGGACTCTAAATTGAGTGATACTTGTAAGAATACATCAAGAGAACACAAAAAAAAGGTCAAGGAGGTACCTGTGTGTGAGTTTATTTATAGTGAGTTGCACTTGCACAGCACACAATCCACTTTCTGAGTGTGGTATAATTTTCTAATGGCACAAAAAATGGGACAATTGGTCTATACCAGATACTCAGGTTTGATAATTGGAGTTTTCCTTCTCTTAGATGGATTGCCACTACAGTGGCTGAGGAGTCTCTATCTACACCATGCTAGTTGGCCATTGACTCCATAGGAGGGTTCATCTGCTCTTTATAAAGTATAATTTTTCATCCTCCTAGGAGATTAGCCACTCTCCTCACCAGACAGAGCTGGTAGGGGCACCAGTTTAGTCGCTGGATACCAAACCATGTGGTAGGTAGTACTGGGTTACATGGTACCAGTAGCATAAGACGTGATGATTTGAATACAAGAGTGGGGAGGGATTCTTGAACTTGGAAATGTTTAGGGTCACGTGGATTAGGAAAGGCAAATAGCTATGGCCTTCAGCTTTGGCAATTTTGCAACAAGCATGATCTCATCATTGGAAACATGTGCTTTTGTCAAAAAAAAACAAATACAAAGGTACATGGCAACACCCACGCTCTAGACACTGGCATCTGATAGATTATGTTATTGTTTGCCGGCGTGATCTACAAGATCTGCATCAGGTTCAAGCCATTAGAGGTGCTGAATGTTGGACAGACCATCGCCTGGTAAAAGCCAAAATGGAACTCAAAATTCACCCCAAAGCATGACATACCACCACACCACACTTACCTCTATTGAACTGAATGGAACATATTTATGGGAGGATTTTAAGGTGAAGGTATTTTATGCTGCTCAAGACACTAGGATTTCGGAAAAGGAAGTGCCAAGACTGGTTTGTGAAAAGTTATGAGGAAATTGATGCACTCCTTGAAACAAAATGCAATCTTTTCCGAAAAACCTTGTCAACAAATCTGTCCAACCAAGCAAAAATGGAAGCTACAAAAACATACAAGGATTTTCAAAAAGTGGTGGCTCAAGAAGGCAAAAGAAGCACTACTTGCAGCAAACAGCAAAAACTCAAGATTGTTCTACCAGATAATCAAAGAGCTCTATGGGCTGCAGCAATCAATTTTTGCTTCCCTGAAATCAAAAGATGGTGCCACCTTGAGATGACCAGAAGATATCAAGAAGCGATGGTGTGAACTCCTTAATATCCATCAAGTCATTGACGAATCAGTATTGGATCTCATTAAGCAACATGATCTAATCATGGCTCTTGATGAAGTGCCTTCTAGAGGTGAGATAAAAGCTTCTGTCAGTCAAATGAACAACAATAAAGCACCGGGAATGGATGGCATAACAGCAGATATTCTAAAGAATGATGGTGAGAAAATGATTGATCTCCTGGAGCAAGTCATCTAAAGTGTATGGGAAAGTGAAGTACCTCAAGATTGGAGAGATGCGATACTTGTATCTTTATATAAGAAGGGTTCGAAGTCGGATTGAAGCAATTTTAGGGGCATATCTCTGCTGTCTATTGTTTGAAAATTGTTTTCGACGATAATTTTAAATAGATTAGTCCGCACAATTGTCAATGGAATTCTTGTGGATATGATTTTCAGTGCTCAGCAATTGCAGGAGAAGTGCAAAGAACAGAAACTTCCATTGTACCAATGTTGCATTGACTTATCAAAAACTTTTGATACTGTCAACAGATCAACTCTTTAGAAGATATTACTGAAGTTGGGCTAACCTGAGAGATTTGTCGGTCTGATTCGTTCACTTCACAAGGCAATGAAGGTCAGAGTTAGTTTCAACGGCACTCTATTTGAGGAAATATATATCAACAATGGGGTCAAACAGGGTGACATTTCTGCACCCATGTTATTCAATATCTACTTTGCCATTGTCTTTCTCATAGCCTTTTATGGAAACTCTGATGGTATCTACATCAGATATCGGACATCTGGCAGTGTTTTCAATGTCCATAGAATACTCTCTCAAAGAAAAGTCTCTTCTTCATTGATGAGGGAGCTGCTCTATGTGGATGACTGTGATATTGTTGCACATTCTGAATATGAGTTGCAATGCTTTATGAATCATTTTGTATCTGCATATAACTCATTCAGTTTAAAGATCAACCTAAAAAAGACAGTCGTCACGTACAGTCCAGCACCCAGATCAACTTATATAGAACCAATTATCTTCGTTGAGGGTAACAAATTAGATGTAGTGCACTCTTTTGTATATCTAGGCAGTACCCTCTCTGAGGGATGCAGCCTAGACAGGGAAATCTCCTTCCGCATTGAAAGGGCATCACGTTTTTTTTCAGCACTTAATAAATGTGTGTGGTCCCAGCATGGTATCAAGTTGCATACAAAAATCATTGTGTATAAAGTATGTGTTTTGATGGCCCTCCTGTTAGCAAGCAAGACTTGGACACTCGATAAACACCAACTCAAACTCCTGAGGGTTTCCATCAATGGTGCCTGAGACAGATACTTCATATCAAATGGCAGTCCTATATTTCTGAGACAGAAGTATTAGTGAAAGCAGGGCTACTAAGCATCCAATCATTGGTAATGTAAAGTTGTCTCCAATGGATTGGTCACATTGTGCGTATGAATGACAGCCGTCTGCTGAGGCAATTATTCTCTGTTGAAATGTGGGAAGGAAAGAGAAGTGCATTAAAATGGAAGAGATTTAAGGACACAATAAAATATTACCTGAAACAATCTGGACTGCCTGTGGATCAATGGGAAAAAATGGCTTCAGATAGAAGTAAGTGGTGGAAACTGATTCAAGAAACCATAGAATCCTTTGAGAATAGCCGTATGCAGTTCAGTGCTTACAAACGTCTGATTCACAAAGGCGAACAGGGTCCAGCACTGGGTCCACAAAGTCACCACGCTAACTATGACATATATGGGAAAATTGAGTAAAAAATGAGTAAAAAGAAACCATTTAACTGAGTGCAAATAAATGAATCATATTAAATAGAATCATTAGTATAAGATAGCCATGCTGGAGACCATTTAACAGAGTGCAAATAATAAGTAACAATACTTGAATCTATTGAAATTCATGTTAACAAATGAGCTTTGGCTCATTTAAAAAAGATGTCATCTCCCATTTATTTGCTTACAAATCCTATATAAAATATATTTGTATATGTATAAACAGAACTCAAAAGGGTTCCTATGCCCTAAAATACAATCAATTCCAACAATTCATCTAAAAATCAAAATTTCTGTCTACAAACCTCTCATTCACAAATTATATAACAAAACCAGATTTGGCATTGAATAACTCACAAGGTTTGATGTTCCATTCAACAAAATTAACTTGCCATGATTTTATGTTATCCATTCATAGATAAAATTCAATATTATCAGTCTATAGTTCCTATATCTGGGACTATACTGACAACAATACTGACAAGTGTAAAATGAAGGGTGTTAATTTATTGATTACTTTAGTTATTAACTAAATAGACCAGAGAAATTTAGATGGCATGGTCATATGAAGATTGGCCCAGCGGTTAGAGTGTTCGCCAATGGCCCGGGAGACCTGGGTTCAATCCCAGGTCGAGTCATACCAAAGACTTTAAAAATGGTACTTGATACCACCTTGCTTAACACTCTGCATTATAAGGTACGGTTCAAGGGTAAAGTGGAGCAATCCTGGGAATGGAGTAGCGCCCTCCCCTACACCTTGGTGTAGTAGCTATCGAAAAGGGAGCCTTCGGGTCACCCTCGACTATGGTCGCTAACTTTACTTACTTACTTTTAATGACTATAAAAGCAAAATATTTGTATCCTTGTTTAATACAACCGAGTCTGACACATGATTACTATGATTTGTCTCTTGGTGAGTATCAAAGTTAGTACAACAGCAAATGAATTAGCTGGCTATTCAGTTTGTTTTTCAATTTTGCACTAAGCTAAAAACTCAGGAAAGAGTGATTCAAAATAATTCTAACAATAACTAGCTTATCAATATTTTCTCTATATAAAGTGCTCTAAGTAGATTCATTTGTAGCATAATGGTTATCATTGTAGGAAGTGGACACAGCAATCTGAGTTCAAGTCCTGGGTGAAAGTGTTAACATTACACATAATGCTACCACTTTTAGGAAAGGTTTGAATCCAGCTTTTTCACCTTCCAGCTATGGGTAAATAGAAAAGCAGACAAGGCCATAACCTTGGTATGGCAGTCTAAAAGAAAAACTCTGAATTGAAACTTATCATCCACTAAAACAGTTACAAGCGCCCTTTTTGTGTGTATCTATTTAAGCAAATCTGGTACAGGATGATAATCAACGAGTACCAAGTATTGATCAAACTCACTACATGAGCAAATAGTTTTTATTACAATTATCAATCAGACTAAAATAAAAGAAAATAGGATAACCCTCTAATAATCAAACCCCTAAGCAAACTAAACTCCACAATTCATTATAAAAAGATCATATTATGCTAGATACCAAACCATATAGGAATCCAGGGAAATCATAAAGCTGATTTAATAGCCATATCTACAGTCAATATGATACCAGAAAAACTCCCAAATACCATACCCTGACTTAAAGCCTAACATCAATGAAATACTGACAAAAAAATGGCAGCAATTATTGAACCAAATTATCCACAAAAAGCTCTACCAAAGAAAACCAATATTAAAAGAGAGAAAACTAAATCCCAGTGAGACAAGAAGAGAAGCGACCACTCTTACTTGGCTATGCATATGCAGTACCAAAATAACTCATTGTTTTATCTTAAAACAAGAACAACCAAAATGTCCTCGTGGAACACCATATAAAGTGAAACACATTTTGATGGAATATAAAAGTCTTGCCCACATTTGAAGAAAATTCTATAGCATAAAAATGTAAGTGAACCATTTGAAACAATAAATCCTAATAACAAATAAATTCCTGAAAAAAATCTGGAATCTTAATAAAAGAATATAAGTTCATGCACCAAAATCTAACTGACAAGTAGATGCCTCCACTTGAGTGTACAAAACTTCAGCAGAGATATTGACTTCTCCAGATTCAATATCTGATTCAATTCAACTATACCAAATATTCAATTAACAAAAGAAATAGCACCAGAAATGATATACAAATAATTTGACAAGTAATTACTATACCCAACAAAGAATGAACAAAAATGTCTTCAGCATAAAATGACCCAAAGATTGACATGCTCTATAAAATGCAACTAACCAATCAGGTTAAAATATATATATATATATATATATATATATATATATATATATATATATATGTGTGTGTCTGTCTCTCAGGAATCAGTGTGCGTGTGTCTCTTTTTTAGTATTCCGATAGTCAAGGAAAACCAGATGACTGGAAAAAGAAAATGAAGAAATATATGCCCAAATATGAACCACTACTTTATATACATTGCACCATATTTCCTAAGCCCTCAAATATGTCTTTATATCAAATGACTTGTACATTTTCCAATCACCTATGAGCAAATAAACATTAGAGGTTCATTTTAAAAACTGGTTATTGTTGTCCTTGGCTTGTTCACATAACACTAGATAATGCTTGCCTTACCATAATTTCCCAAATAATCAGTTCTCACTGTAGCACAATGCTGCAAGTAATGCTCTCAAGGAGAATCAAGAAATCAATCAATCAATCAATCAATCCATATTGATAAAATGAAATATACAGGATAGTAATTCTACCTCATGTTCAAGAGAAAGAACTAATAATGACTCAATGATCTCTGGCAGAGAGCTATTCTTTTATTCTTGACAATTTTCTCTGATCCTATCAAAAATGGTTATTCATATGTAAATAAGTGGATTTTTATGGCTACTATGCTGGTAGTATGATAGTAATGGTCAGTACTGAGGTATTACATATTTTAATAAATCATATAAATGGAGGTGTGTGTGTTGTGTAATTGTTACCATTGTAGATATTGGACATGTCAATCCAAGTTCAAATCCTGGACAAGGCTGTTTCCATTTCCCATAGCATTAATATCCTTGGGAAAGATAGGAACCCAGCTATTCTCTCTCCAGCTATGAGTAGATAGTTGGTCAGACAGTATGGAAACCAGTCTAGAAAAACAACTCTGAATTTAAACTTCACTGAAAAATTGACCTGGAAGTCCATCCTGCATATTTTTATTATTTTGGAAACAAAGATACTTTATGAATGAAGACATCTACAGCTTAGAAAACCAGTAAGAATTTAACACAATAGCAACTGAGTAGACATTTATAAAGCTTAGCTTAATTTGGCACAGCCCAGTCAGTTAGGGTTGTAGAATACACAGATGGCATATCTGCAGAAGGTTAAGACAGCCCCTCTCAATGAGTGCCCTGGATATGACACAAAACCATTTGATTGTTAGGCATCATCCCTAGAGTTTTGGGGAATGTGGAGTACTCATTTATTGGCATTGCCTTTAGGTCTACTCTGACCCAGTTTGGTAACTCCTGATAGAGTCCTATCAATGTGTCAAATAGAACTGCTTGACCATTTCAACTGTGTGCAAACAAATGACCTATTCTCTATTGAATTGTTTGAAGTAGGACTTTTTGACCATTTAACTGTGTGTAAACAAATGACAGATGTTTCATTGAATTGTTAGTGATGCATAGCAATACTTGGAATAATTTAACTGTGTGCAAATAAAACTAGTGTACAATAATTTAAACCATTTATCTGTATTCAAAGTAGGATTATTGGTATGAGATAGCAATACTTGGAACCGTTTGACATTGAATAAATGAACAAATAGTGTTGGATAATTGAAACTACTTCACTGGGTACAAATAAATGATTAATATTAAAAAAGAACTGTGAGTGTTAGGTCACAATAATTGAAACTATTTAACTATGTTGAAACAATAGCAATACTCGAGTATAAACAAATTAGTCCAAACTCATTTAAAAATAAATCTATCTCCAAATGATGTATGTACAAGCATAACTGTGTGCAAGCAAATGACTGAAGTTAAATTAGATTGTTAGTGGTACAAATTAATATTTGAAATCATTTGATGGTATTCAAATAAGTAATTAATAAATAGTAAATAGAATTATTTATATTAAGAAATACTTAAAACTATTTGATTGTGTGCAAAAGTTTGAGCTCAAGCTCATTTAAAAATGTTATCAACAAAAATGTGTGAATAAATTATATATATTTAATACATATTAAGAGGATTTGACATTAAATAATCTACAAGGGCTGATATGCTGTAAAATCCAAACCAGGCAAACCAAATTAATTTGGCTGAAAACCTCAAATATAAAGCACCTGTTCAAGTGATATTCACTTACAAGGGTCTGTTTATCTCACTTAAAAATCATTAAATCAAGTAAAGTTTCACAATAGCAGTATATATGGAAAGTTTTTGCATGACTGTGTCTGTATATGTGTTATATACCGTACCTAGGAACATAAATGGGTATGTCCCATTCCTCATGAATATCATGGATACTATTGTGAGGCAGGTGAAAATCTACTAAGTAGTCACCACTAGCAGCAGTTACCTTCTTTACACTGCTGGCAAGTATTGTATTTTGTTAATGTTATAAAGATTTCTATTTCATTTTCAACTGTCATTATGATTATTTCTCATTGAGTAACATCTTTTAAGGTTACAACAATATATTAGGCATGCAGCAAATAGAATTGGCTTTTTACATAAAATGAATATTTTAATTTTTTAAAATAAATTTCAACAAATTTGTGTCATCTTTTAAAGAATACTGAGTAATTATTTAGTACTATAAAAAGTCAAAAACATTACTCTAAAATATACAAAAATAAAAATGTTCATGTACTAGGATCATTAAATAAGTTTCCAGACTTTTTTTTGTATGGGCACTTTAATTGATAGTACACACATGAAACTCTAGTCCCCCTTCGAAGTAATCTCCTCCAGCTGCAATGCACTTGTACCGTTCCAACAACTTCTGCAAGGCCCCATGGAAGTCCACTTGTGTGAGTGTGTCAATAACCTTCGTCAAAGCCTCTTTCATCTCCTCAATTGTCTCATAACAACAACCTCTGAGCTTGGGGAATAACCAAAAGTCACAGGGAGCAAGGTCTCGACTGTAGGGAGGGTGAGGAACTGTCTTGATGCTCAACTTGGTCAAATAGTCTCTGACAAGGATGGAGTTGTAGACTGGTGCATTGTCCTGGTGGAAATGCCACTGACCCAATTTGAAGAGTGCTGGCCTCTTCCCTAGGAATCTCTTCCTGAACTCCCTTAAAACCTCAACATAGTAACCCAAACCCTAACCCAAAACTCAACTCTGGTCTATTGACTTCCTTATTCCTCCCACACCTCTCATCATCCCTCACAGACTCCCTTCCTTCCTTGAATCTCTTATGGCACTCAAAAACTGATGCTCGATTCATGCAAGATGCTCCGAAAGCAGTTTAAAGCATTCCATACATTTCTGTGGCATTTTTTTCAAGTTTAAAATAGAATTTTATTGCATATCATTCTTCTAAAGCGTTGTCACATCCAGATTGCATTTTTGGACTTCACCAGCTGTGACAGTCAGGCTTTAGTAGGGTGTATTCCAATTGCTGCTGTAGCAGTTCATTTGAACCTGAAATCATAAAAATTGGTCTGTCATCTCATAAGATGTATAGCAATAACATACTGAATTTTCAAGAGTCTACAACCATTTTAAATGGCTGTACAAAAAAAGTCTGGAACCTTACTGAAGGCGCCACATATATTTTGGTGGTCAATTATATTAACATCATGGCTATAGACTTATAGGACCACATCATCAGGATATAAGACAATATCATTCCTACTCAACACACTGTTAACAGTCCAGTTTTAAGGAAAAAAATTTCCCTAGGCAATTGTTTAGTTTCTTGTTTTTCCCAAGAATGTGTAGACCCAAGAATAGAAGAATGATTTCCTTGAGACTAAATTGTATCACTGGGAAGCAGTTATTAGTCACAGCAGAATGTGGAGGACAAAATGAAGGCAATCAAGTTGTGAATTTCAGTAAGGGAGACATGAATTAATGTTGTTTGGCACTTAATAGGTTTACTTGTGAGAACATCAATTAGCATTATTTGGCACCCACCATGTTGTCAGATGAAACGAATTACAAATAGATACAAGAATTTTCCATCGAAATAACTTATGTGGTACTCTCACCTCAACTATCATTGACCTCAGTAACTGGCTACATCAGATATAGAGAGGTCAAAAAATCAATTGCATCAGGGGCTTGAAGCAGGCACAGAAGATTTTGTGAGAATCAAAAAAGTGAGAGTTGGGAACTGTGAGGAATTAAGTCAACTGATTTGGGACTTAAGTGAAACAACCTTTGATTTTGTTGGAACAACAATTTAGAGATGAACAATTTTTTTCTACCATTGACTGAAAAAACTATATATTTTCTTACTGATAATATCTGAAATGATTTTTTTTTGGTGAAAGATATGTCCATCTTTCCTCTCTGATATTAAAAAAAAATGATAATGTTTCTTCTGCCTTTTTTGCACCTTAGATACATCTAAATACACCAATGATAGTTGGCAAGAAGTCCCCATGGTCTAGTGCAGGAGTGAGCATACTGTAGACCACTGCACTCTTCTGTGCAGCCCACAGGAACCTCTAAAAAATGAACACTTGCCCTTAAATTTTTGATTTTAAAAGATGAGGCCCTTTGATAATTCATAACCAAGTTATGTGGCCCTCCCACCAGAAAGTCCCCCCCCCCAGTGCAGTGGCTAATCTGCTGGGCTGAGACATTGTAGTAAGTGAGTTTGAAATCCAAGTGTTTTTGTGTCAAATACCTTATGAAAAGATATAAATCCTCTACCCTGCCAATTGTGGATGAACTATTTTCACTATTATTCTTCTACAAAGATGGCTTTGGCATTAAATAATGCATGAAGATTGATATGCCATTAAATAAAGAAATCAAACAAAACACTGATAAGACATGCTAGAACACAAAATCACCATTGAATTGAGCAAGTTTTCAGCTATGAAACATTACCTATCTACAGAGGCACCATGACTGGCCATGCATTTTTGTAACTTATTAACAAATATTTGCTTAATGCACTCATAAAACAATCACTTCAAGACTAATAGCTTCTTTTTGAGAGGCAGATGTTATCAGCATGAGAGTACAGGTTGAATTTCTTCCAACAACCCATAATTCTGTTTGTCTATTGAGTGATAACAGCTTATCAGCTATCTGAGAAAATATTTGATATTAAAACAGATCTATGTATTCACTCATTTCCTCTGTTATGGGCAGGAGGCAACACAAGGTCATTTTTTTAAGGAGAGTTAAGCTGGTTTGAATTCAGAGTTGTCTTTCTACTAGATTGGTTGCCTTAATAAGGCAAAAAAAAGTCTTCCCAACTATTTTCCTGTAGCTGGAAAGAGAAAAGATTGATTCATTTCTTTGCAAAGGGCAATAGAGTAAAATGAAAGACAGCTTCGTCTAGGATTTGAACTTGGTTTGTTGATTCCATTTCTTGTGATAAGATATCTGTTAAACTACATATACCTCCCTAAAAGGAAATATATATCATAGAATTAGTCAATATAGCAAAATTATATCTGTTGATATTCAACAATACTTGCTGGATGTTTACAGGGACCAAACAGTGGATGTGAGCACAGTTATATGGGGTGAGGTAATGTCATGAATGAAAGCAACAAATGATATTCAACAAAGTATCAACCCTTGAAATGAAGAGTGCCCCAATCAACTAATTTGTATGGATGGAACATAGACCGCACAGACAACATTTTCCTTATTGGAATACTGGCATCACTGCTGTGATATTACTGATAATCTTCAATGGTGCAAAGATTTCTGAGTGCTGGCATGCAGGCTGTTTTCATGTTACTAATGGTATGACTGTATGAATAAATAGTATCTTGTTGCTGAAAGCTCAGTGTATCCAATTGTATCTCATCCTGTTGACAGGGCTTAGATTATGCGATCTGTCTCTCCTGCAGAGGGAATGAGCTCCAACCAAAAAAAAAAAAAAAGAAAAGAAAATCCTAAGTTGCCACTGATCTGTATCTGGCAGTGATTTTACAACTTGAGTGCTTTGAAGAATATGGACTATTCCTTCATTTCCCATTACTATCAGCTTCATTCTGACCTGGTATAATAGTAACTCTTAGGATTCCATCTGTGGATCAAATAGATCTGATTGAAAATGATTAATATGACACATAGATACTTTATGCCATATAACTGAGGGCAAATTATTTGTATTAAGAATAGTTACTTGAAGCTATAAGTATCTACAAGGGATAATCACTAGAAAAGTTTCAAATAATATAATTGTGTGTAAATTATTAATATTAGATAGGAATACTGAAACCATTGTGCAGTGCAATAAGACTCCCCCATTGAATGTCCTGTTTATGACATTAAGCAATCTGATGGTGAGGCTCCAGTAATGCTGGAGCTTTGGGGAATTTAGAGTACCCCTTCATTGCCATTGCTCCCAGATATTCTCTGACTTGGAGGGGTAGTTGCTTCTGATAGGATCCTATCTATGGGTCAAATAGAACTGTTTGACATTTAAACTGGGTGCAAACAAATGACATGCTAAATTGAATTGTTTGAAATAGAACTGTTTGACCATTTGATTGTGCATAAACAAATGACTAATGTTAAATTGCATTGTTAAAGATACAAAGCAATGCTAGGAGTCATTTAACATTTTTGACTTAGGCTAAATTGAATTCTTAGAAATAGAACTGTTTGATCATTTGACTGTTTATCTACAAAATGTATTTATAAATCATATACTTAATATATATGTAAAAATAGGATTTGGCATAAATTAACCAACAATGGCTGATATTCCATAAAATCAAACAAACCTGTGACCATGTGTGTACAAAAAATGAATTTGAATAGTTACTTGAAACCATCTGATTGCTTGCAAAAAAAAAAAAACTGACGTTAGTATTAGATAACCCACCCAGGTTGGACATGCCATACATCCTACCAAACAAATATGGTTTTATGCTGCTGGTTCTGTCACAATTTCCATCGAAATAAAAGGGAAGCTTTACTTTAGAAGTATCTGAATATATACTCGCATACACAAGTGAAGATAAATGTACATTGCATATTATGAGCTTTCTTTTTTTTTTTTTTTTTAATTTCTTTCTTTCTGAAAGGTATATGCACGTGTCTCTTTTTTTTTTCCCAGTTAAATAAATGGTTTCAGTCTGAGATAGTTGTGGTATTCACTTCTTCAAAGATTACAAATAGAATATTAATGCAAAGATATTTGTTGGAATGGTAAAAATTGAAGATAAAAGAATCAAAGAAATTTCATTTGCCTTTAAGAAATAGATGCTGGAGAATTGATTATTAATTCAAGGCTAAGATATTTCAGTAAATATATTTTCTTTTTCTAAGAATACAAAAAGATATGACCAGAAAGTTTGCTCATAAATTTTCTCAGATGATACATAGGGTAATTTTTAGAAATATTGTTATCATTCCAAGAGTTATTTGGACTATTTTTCTCTAGTTACTTGAGTCATTATCATATTGTATCATTTGGCAGATACATTGTTGCCTTCTCCAGATATATAAATGGTGTGAAATACAATAAAAAGGAGGAAATAAGTAGTTCTGTTATTGGAGATGACTTTGAAGCTTTCAGGTATTTATCTTTTCTTTGATTACATTGGTGGACACCATAAACAAAAAAAAAAGTTGATAACTTTTATTGTTCTCAACTGTGGTCATGTTGTTATTAATCTTGACCTTTACACAAACTGGCACCCTTCCTCTTATTGTAAATCAATCAAACCACCTCTAATCTTTTCTTAAAAATAAGTATATTTACCAACAAAATTGATTTAGTTCACAAAAAATTCTTCCATTCCCCCTACCCTTTTGTTTTTTCTTATAAGTTTATATTACTCTTATATTTATTAGGCATATGTATTACTACTAATTCATGAAATTTTAGAATAAAAAATAGTAAGAATAATCAGATTATTATTTAAATTCTTGCAACTATTTGGCATATATTATTTTTACTGACAAGGCCTTTGGCATTGTGGGTAGAGGATTTGCCAATGGTCTGGGGGACTGAGTTTCCATCCCAGGTTGAGTCATAACAAAGACTAAAAAAAATGCTGTTTGATGCCTCCTTGTTTAATATTCAGAATTATAAGGCAGAGATCAAGGGTAAGTGGAACAATCTAGGGAAAGGTGTAATGCTCTTGAAAAAGGAGCCTCCGAGTTGTCCTTGACTATGGTCAGCCTACTTGCTAACATTGTATTTTTACTGATTCCCTTTGTGAGTATATATAATATATTCACAGTTTAAACTCTTAGTTCTTCAGCCCTCATATAGACTTGATATAAGCCCAGAGAATAAATACAAAATAAAAAATAATGAATAACTAATTGTTGGCTCCAGAACATTGTTTGTTGAAAGTTATCACATCCTTCCATTAAAAGATAGTTAAGAAACAATCACTATATTAAGCCTTTCAGATTTTGATATAATCTCCAAGTGCTTGAAATAGTGAAGAGTGTATTGTAAAATAATAAAAAAAAACCAAAATATTGAACTTGAAGGGTAAAATTATTCAGTATAAGAGCAGAAGATAGGAAAATTTTGTTTTTTAGTATTTTTGAATATTTTATCAAGTTTTCTTTTAGCATTATCAAGCACTTGAAACCCAGTCTATAGACAAGAATTTAACAGAAACCAAAATAAACTATTTGATTATATAAAATAATATTTTATGTTTCTTTTAATCATTTGATTGTGCTTGATCACTGTCATTTTTGATAAGACATAAAAATAGCTTTTCTTCTGAGTTGGTTATGAATTTAAACAAAAATAAAAATAAAAACTTGAGTGAATAAATGATGTCTGAATGGTTCAACTTGTCTATCCAAATTGTTCTGACAGAATGAGTTAAAGACTTTCTATCTAATTTCAACTTTGGCGGACTTTTATCTTTTTATGTGTTGAAGTAATTTTAAAATTTCAAGCAGCAAGCAAAATTTTTATAAATTTTTTTTTTACTTACTTTCTGCATACAAAAGTAACGACTAGAAATATTTTCCAATTCAAATTTGAAGTTTGCTGATTCTTTGAAAATGAAAAAGAAAACTTTCATTAATATGAAAGAAAAAAGTAAATCTTTGTTTATTCTGAAGGCAAAGATTATTTTGTATTTAAATATTTTTAGCATAACTTTTTGCCAACATTTTTATCAATATCTGTTAGTTTTTCAAAACCAAATGGGATGGATTTATCATCTTCTTTAAACTATAGCCATTTTGAGTACGATGATCCTTAAGATTAGAAAAAACAAACAACAAAAGACATTAGTCACAAATTATTTGTTGATTTTATAGCAAAATTTTTTTATCTTAACTTATTTTTGTCTTTTAGATTTTATCTCCGAGTTTCTTCCATTTTGTCATTCTGAAAGTAAACATTTGAAGGAAACCTGATTAGATGAGGCCTTTCAAAATGGCAATTCATTGTCAAAATTATCTGTTGAGTTTTATTTCCCTTCTTTCAATATTTTCTTTTTATTCATTAAGCTTTTCCTGCTCTCATTTTCATTGAACTTTTTTTTTTCTTCCTCTGCAAACTTGTCATCAGCATTGTGATTTTTTTTTTTTTTATTTAGTTTGATAGTCAAATGATATTTAAAAATTATTTCATTTTTGATTCCATTTGTTGTTCAGTTTCCTTTTCTTTCTCTTTTTCTAATTGACTATTTTTTCATCTTTGTTTTAGTCATTCTACGTTTGTCTATTTCAAATTTTTCATTGAAATTTTTTCTTTATCTTTTCATTGAATTCTCTCTTTTTTTCTTTTTGTGTTAAATTTCATTTTTTCATTGAATTTTTATTTATTTTCTGCTGAGTTTTCCTTTGTATTTTCCATTAAATTTATGTCTGTTTTTCTGTTCCACTTTCTTTCATTCTTTTTTATTTACATGATAATTTTTAATCAGGTGCCATCATAAATAATCTTTCTGGAATCTATATTTTTATCATCATTCTGAATAAAGAATCAGAAATATACTCAAGCTGAGTAAACATATTGGCACTGAATTTTTATGTAAGACCTCTACCTTAAAAAAATTAGAATAAAAAAATACATGACAAAGTAAAATTAACTACTGGAGAAGGAAATTGAATCCATAAAAGAAACACAAATCTTGAATTGTTAGATTTCATTCTTGCAGTCAGAAACCCTTTCTTTTTAATGAATTTAAAAAGTTGACATACTGAATTAGAATTTTTATAAGTCCTAGTTTTCTTTTTAAGTGTTCATCTTTTTGCCTTCTGTTTAGATTTTGTTTTAATGAACCTATGGATTTGTTTTTGTTAAAAAAAAGTAGTGATGATCTTATACCAGACAACTCACTTGTACTTAACATTGAGGTCTTGGTTTTGATATAAGTGTACCAGATATAAAGCATCCGATGGGGATGAAGCCCAATGCTCAGTAGTCATAATCTAGGCCAAGAATTTGTTTATCATTACTCAACACAATGTCATAAAACACATGATTATAGAGCATTCAGTGAGTATTGAATGAAGTCAAATAGATTTTGATTCTAGCTTGCTAATAACTATTCCATATTAATGTATCCCCTACCCTGATATGAGTTACAAGTTTGAATGCTGTCACTATAAATTCTTTGGTTAGTATTGTAGCAGTGGATTCTGTGCTTGAATGACACTTTGACAGATGATATTTTTATGACTGAAAAACTTGATGATGAACAGGAAACTTTGGATTGCAGAAAAAAAAAATTGAACAAGCAACAAAAAAATGAGCTTCATGATAGTCAAGAATCCATTGTTGTAATCAACCCTCAGGTGGATCAATAAGGAGCTTCATGGGTAGTTATTGCAATTTTATTTTAATCTATTTACTTTTAATCTGAAATGTTCACTGAGTAATGTTTGATCTACAGGATTAGTATTCAACATTGAATCAAGTCCATCAACAAAGAAAAACAGAGTTGAAAATGTTTGTAAAATAAACAATGTTTCATGATAAGGTAGCATCCTTATTAGTGTAACTTCTATAGGGTAATTTAGAAAAATGTCAACATCCTTATGGGATTACATTTATGATATGATTTCATATTCACTATTCCTCTCTGCACTTTCTTGGAATCGACCACAGGTGATTAAAAAATGTCAATATTTCTATGGGAGTATCTTTATAAGAAAAGCAGAACTAATATTACCTAGACAACCAGTAATTTAACACTTAGTTTTTATCTTCGCCTTTAAAGTACTTCTTTGAAAGAGATGATGGAAAGGAGAATTAGTATCAAGTACTTCTTTATAGTTTTATTCACTGAACCTTTAGGTTATATATGTTCAAAATATACATATATGTACATATACATCTGATTTTCTCTGTACCCATATGCACACATAATGTGTACTTAGAAGTATGTATTCTGACAGTTATCAGCTAAGTTTTGATTAGAAATTTTCACATTATAATGTTTTTGATCTGTAACTAAAATTCCCCACTGAATTAATACTGTGAAAAAGCATGCTCCCAGTTCCGGATCCATATCGAAGCAGTGATTGAGGCTGAAGGCGGCTACATTGAATAGATGTCAGCTCTACTACATAATCAAGTTATCTGAATTGATTTTTTCAATAAAATTTTTAAAATATAGCTGTAGTGTCGTTTTCTTTAGGACAACAATTTTATAATTCCACCCTGTATTTGATACTGCTGTAAATATACTTGACTAAAAAGTTAACTCAGATTGAATTGTTGTTGGTGGATCTCTTTCATGAAGTGATTTAATTTCTCTTTGGAATTATCCTTAAGCTCTGTGTTCTTTAGGGAGGTGATAAGGGGAAGAAAAACATTGATTTAAGGAAAACCAGAGAGCTTAAATAATTATTCGAATGAATTATTTTTGTACTTGGCGACCTTACTATTGTATTTTCTTCAACTTGCACTGAAAACAGCATTGAGGATATATTTTTTCACTCTGCACAGTAATAAAATGGTTTTCATATAATAAAGCAAAAAATGTTGTTGTTCAGAGTGGTTAATCCCAAAAAAATGAACATGGGACTTAAATACTTTTTGCAAGGTTGATAGCATTGTTTCTTTTTTTTTTTTTTTTAAATCTAGAATATAAACAAGTAGATTTTGAGGAGTCATTAAGTGTGCACAAAAATTCAAAGTTCCCTTTTTGCAAAATAAAGACTGAATACACAGAAAAACATTTTTTTTAATGTTGAAAACTTTAGCATAGACATAATAAACAAATATTTTTGAATTCTTATTTTACTTCAGTGAATATATCTTCTAGATGTGCTGGTTTAGATCCTCTGTGATATTCCATAACTGGGTTCATGGGAGGTTTCAGATGTTCCATCATCAGACTCCCTCACTCAACCTTGACTGATCAGGAAATGGCCTGCATCCTGGAAGCAGCAGATCACCATTTATTCATAAAATGCTAAAACAGACTGCACAGTGGTCACTATTATTGAAAACTGCTATGTTAGAATGTAAATGAAAATCCACAGTCTATTTCAGCAAGGAATACTTAAAAAAAATTGTTAGATGATGTAAAGAATATTAGTCCAATTTTATCCATATTTTCTATTTGGCCCAGTTTGAAATGAGTTTTTTTTTTTTTTTTTTTTTTTAATATTTTCGGCAAAATAAAAGGTTCATCTTGTATGGCATGATCTATCATAATAGATGATTTTCTGACTAGAAGTAAAGGTATGAACCTGCTTATTTCCCCATTAACTATGGGTTGAATAGTACTATTATAGTTTTTCTGTGAGGATACTATTAGCATTAAATAACCAATGTTAGTTGATATGCCATCAAACAAGCCTAACCAAACCAAATTGATGATAAATGAATAATATGTGAATCTTTGATCTAGAAGAAAATTTTAAACATCAGAAAATAGTTACATAATTTGATTTATTTAATTTTGCTTGGTAACTGACAAGAAATGTGCAATTAAAATGAATTTCAATAATGAAATTTTACAATTCTAAAATTTCATTTGTTCATTTGACAGTCTGGTTGGATGATGCTCCTTTAGGTGTTCACTATCTTTCTCTCCCTCTCTCTCTCTCCAACATTTAAAAACATTTATTATTGTCAGTAAAAAAATACTATTGGTTAACTACTAAAGGTTTGTGGGTGTTTTCAAATAGCCCGCTCTCTCCTAACTCAGCTAGACCTCTAGCAGTGAGTAGAAAATAAAAACATTTGGAATTGTTTTTAAAGTACAAGTTCACAATCTATCTAAAAATAAGTGATTTTGAATTTTCATATAAATTAATCATTTTATATGATCTTGGTATTGAATCAAGGTGTAAATAGATTGTATTTTTATTTCTTAAATCATTAAATTATGCCAAATGAAACATGGATGAAAAGATTATTGACCATTTTTTTAGAATAATCATGGATGATTTCAGGTTATTTGTTAAAAAAAAAAAAAATGAACATATTTTTTTCCTTACTGATTACTTAATTCCTGGGGATCCATATCTCAGACAACATCTCCCTTTTTCACTATAAATGAAAGGGTCCATAGGCATGTTCAAACATCAGCTGTATTATACCAATGGAATAGGGAAATTTTTGCATGAGTTCACCCAAATGTTTCTACTTTAGAGGGCCTTGAGCTACATTTTGTCAAGAATCATCTTTAAAAGAGATGGGAAGATTTTTATCATTTATGTTTCATGGCTTAAATCCTTTATCATTGGCTTGTTTTGCTTGGCCTAGCCTGATATTAAAAAACAGATGTTGTATAATACTCGAACAATTTGGAAGGCATGAGGTGTAAATCAAAATGGCTTACAATACAAACTTTTCAGTCATCACTTTTAGAAAACACTCACAAAAAGCAGAGAAAGATTTTTTCTCCTAATGAATTTTCATAAACAAGAATTCTGTCATGTCATAAAATATTACATAAAACATATGATGTGCATAATTGCAAATTGCAAGCATCAATAAAAGAAAAAGAGAAGAGACATTCACTATCCTTATAATTTTAATTAAAAATACACTTTTTGAGTAAATGTTAGGAAAGGATTTTTCCTATTAAATGACAGTACATTTTATATTCAAATTTAGTTGAATTGGCTTTTATCAAGTTAGATATTTACTTGCTTCTTATGGGTAATCACCTGTTTCACTACGGAAATTTGACAATGGTTTGACTTTGTAAAATACAATCTGCTTTGATTATATCAGAATACGATCATGCCAGATTAAATAACTATCAGTGCATCACTTTTCAATATGTATTTTTCTTTTCTGGTTAGAATTATTATCTTTAAGGCGCCGTATTCTTTGAGTTGGTCATAATCTGGTGAAACTATCAAATCACTTATTTTGCTTCTGAGTTCAATGTAACAGAGAATATATCAGTATTCTGATAATCTGTTTCAGTACAGGGAAAACATGAAATTTATAATTCATTACAAAAGCTGGAAGAATAAATTCGGGTAATTTTTCTTTTTTTCAAATAGAAAGCATGAGGCATTGTGTCGAATATTGTACAAGTTACTTTACATTTTCATCTGAATGTCTGATATGAGAAATTATTATTACTAACTGTACTCGTCCAGATTACACAAAGGCTGTAAGGTGGTCATTATTAAAAATAAAAGGTTTAGCATTAATTTTAAAGCTTATGATAATTCTTTGTATTTAATGGATGTTTATTTGCTTTAATCATTTTCCTATTTTACTGCCTTTTTGACAGTGAGCATGACACACAGAAGAGAGCTTCAGGTTACTAATGAAGAAATATATCAAATAAATAAATATTTCATTTCATTGTTTTTCAGGATGAAGAAGTAATATTAACCTATGTATTAAAAATGGGGTTTCTAACCTTGTTTTTGGCTGGGTGACCATTAAGATGAAATGAATTCCCTCTCAGTGATTGAAAATCAGGATATGCAAAAAAACATTTGATGTGCAGAGAAGGAAGAACATTATTGATTACCAAGAGACTGAGTAAGCATTGTGATATGGACACCCTTAAACAGTAAGGGAACAGTAAGATATTGAAGGTGATAGACTGACACTACCTAAAAACTAATCACAGCCAGATCTTCTGGCGTGGAGTCCCCATGGTGTTGTGGCTAAAGTCCTGTAGTGCAACATCATAGTAAGCAGGATGAAACTTGAGTTGTGTGCATAGATTCACTTTTGGAATACTACCCTTGGGAAAGGTATGAATCTCTTTATCCTCCCAGCTATGGATTAAAAATCCACTACTGTTCTTTACAAGTATGACTGGTATTAAATAACCCACAAAAGTTGATAGTCCTTTGAAGAAAGAAACCAAACCAGATCTTCAAGTTTAAAACATTTCCATACATGAAAAACAATTCCTGAGAGTTGAAATCATGCCCAAAATGATGGAGTCTTGGTCATATTGACAGATGAACATTTGATGATTTATAAGAAGATTTTACTCTAATGTACTGAGATGAGTATTCTAATTTTGCCTGTTGTATTCATCTGCTGTTGTACCTTCTGCCCTCTCTTCAGAGAATTTTTAAACTAATACTATTAAGCCATGGAAAGAAGTTTTTCTCATTCTACTGCTTCTCTTTAAGGGATGTGCTTATTATTTCAAGTTAATGAACAACCTCACAGATAGAGCATTACTTGAAATGTGTTTAGTTATGGCAGTCAGGATGTCAGTTCCTGGGTTGAGTAGCCCATAAAAAGTCATTTATTCTTGTTCATCTTAAGGATAAATTGGAAAAATTAACAGATTCCATATAGATTTAAAAGAAAGAAGAGTGAAATAGCGATCTACTCCAGTAAATAAACTGTTTGAATTTAAAATACTCAGAAGGTTACCATTCACTTTTAGTCTCATACCCTTAAGAAAGGAAGGAACCCCAAGTAAGTGTTAAATGCTATCACTACTGTTCTTCTAAAAACATACCTTTACTATAAAAAGCCCTGCAAAGGTTGATATGCCATGAAATAAAGAAACGAAACACACCCATATATATAAATACATCATCATCAAGTCAAGCTACTTGCATGGATTTCCATGACGTTCTCTCTCCATTTATCCTCTAGACAATATTCTATGTCCACAAGTTCTTGTTGGTCAGCCAACTCTGCTATGTCCATGTGAAGGGGTCCAAAGGAGAACATTTTTTTTTCATTAGATCTATTGATGTTCTAAGGATGTAGTCTTGGCAGATAATAAACAGATATGGTGCTGATGGATCCCCTCATTGAACTCCTACAACAAAGTCGAAGAAGTCTATGTCTCTATCGGGTGAACAAACCTTGACTTTTGTATTACTATAGAGCATCATTATAGCCCTAAAAGTTTCGTTGTTGTGACCATAAGCTACAAGTATTTGCTCCATCTTCCCTTTGTGTATGGAATCGAATGCCTTGGAAAAATTTACAGACAAGAGTGTCACTTCAAGGTTTTTTGCCTGAACTCTGTGATTTGATGGATTGTTAGAATCTGTGAAATTGTGGATTGATTTTTCCAAAAACCATTTTTGATTTTTCGAAGAATTTTCTCAATTTTTGGTTTCATGCAATTAAGAAGCAGAGCATGATAAACCCAAGTCACTATAGAAGTAAGAGTTATGCCTCAGAGTGATTCTGAGGTCACCTTTTTTAGGGAAGGGGAGGATGCAGCTTTGGGAAATGCAAATATTAATATAAGAATTATGACATTTTAATATTTTTACATTCTTAACACCTTAGTGGTATCATTTGAACAAAATGTTATTCATTATAATCCAAGAAACAAATTAATATTTACATAAGATTTGTCTGGCTTTAGTATTTGTGTAGTAGATATACATTTTTAGTCCAAATTTTGTCAATTTTAAAACAGTTAAATATAAAGCTTTAGCAACTTTAGAGTAGCAACTAGTATTAAAACAATAACAGAATTTCTCATAACTATGTATGTAGTGAGAACATTTTTGTCTGCATATAGACATATATATATATCACTCAGTTTATCCCTTCGACAACAGCAAGATATCGTTAATATAGAAAACAAAAATTAAGAATAACCTCCCAGTGATACTCAATGATAAATGAAGATAGTTTTTATTTTTTCTCGATATTTTGCTAATGTTCTTTCTCCTTTCATGATAATTTTCCTTTGTTTTAAATAGTTCTAGCTTTCAAATTTAAAGATGTCTACAGAGAGAAATTATCTTGCAATCATTCCAAAAAAATGATAGATAAGTTTTCAGTCAGTCTTTGACACTTCAATTTTAAATTATCCATCGCAAGAGAAAAAGCTATACTTAGAGAAAGTTAAAGAGAGCTCAACTGAAACTTTACAAAGGAAATAACACAGATGATTTGTTTAAATTTTTTTACTCATAATTCATTTAAAATTTTGATATTTACCAATCAAAGCATTAGGAATACATATGCTTGGTAGTTTTATATTTTAGCTCCTGTAGAAAGACAATAAATGATTGACTCCCTAAAATGGAGAGGGGCATGTCCTTTGGACATCTTGTGCTCTTGTGAAAATCCCATTCCATTAAACAATTAATCCAGAATGTCTTTACTGTATGATGTATTGATCAACAAACTGAAGTGAAACTTTAACCATTTTTGTACCTCTTTCATATGCTGCTCGTGCACATTTTATCTGCTTGTGTATTCTTGTTAATATTTCTTTTATGTGTATTATGCATACATTAGATATTCCTGTATATGTAAATGAACATGTCTTTCCTTCTATCAATTTACTTTTGGTATATCATTATATGTACTAATGCTAGTATTGAACCTTGGTGATTGTGGTATGACTAAATATCCTCCCTACCATCAAATCAATCCAATAATGTAATCCAATTAAAGAAATATCAATAACAAAACTTATTTTTCACAATCTCTTGAATCAAGGTTTAAAGTAAAGAGAGAAAATGTATGAAAAGATTTGGTACGTGCAAAAGAGCCTACCTTCAAATCAGTCCAATAATGTAATCCAATTAAAGAAATATCAAGAACAAAACTTATTTTTCACGATCGCATGAATCAAGGTTTGAGGTAAAGAGAGAAGATGTATGAAAATATTTGCTATGTGCAAAAGTTCCTAGTATCTGATTCTTTGAAAATAGACTGAAAACAGAACAGAAAACCTTTAACAAATATTGTGAATTTTTGCACAGACCTAATAAAATGTTATTCATTGTCAGTTGGAAAATCTGACTGGTCAGTTTTTGTAGTAGTCAACTTGTCATTTGGGTAATTATATTTCCAGCTTTCTTGGTTAATTAAACAGTGTTTAAAATCAATAATTTGCATGTGGTGGAAGACTCAATTTCCATTTCTTTCCTGTCTTCAGTGAAGAAGGCTTGTGGATGATGAAAAGGCAAAAAAAAAAAAAATGGCTTTATTTGAAGAATCTCATAAATTTCTTAAAAGACTCATTATCATTTGAGGCTTTTCAACTTCCTTGAATTGTTACAAAAGAAGAAAGGAAGGTTCTTTGCAACTTCCTTGTTATGTTAGTGTATTGCTCCTTAGAATACTTTTTTTTTTTTGTTTAAATTGTGCATAACTCCATATTTCTATGTAATTCAGAAAGTTTGAATTTCTGAAGCCTGAGCAGATATTTTGCAATAACATATAAAATACTGCAAGTTACTAAAAACTGTAATTGTTTTTTTTTTAACTGAATAGCTTTATTCCTAAGAGAGAATTTGGAGACAAATTAAGATTGTATTTGCAAATGAATTAATTCTATGGTATATTTGCTGATGGTAAAAAAAAATGTTCTGATTATAGTCACTTGCAAAATAAAAATTGATTTTTTTCGTTTTATTTGTTTTTACACAGGTCATTGTGGTGTAATGTCAAATGAAAGTCAACCTTAGAAATACTTTAAATCACTACTTATTGCAAAGGTGCTTGGATATTGAATGTCCATTGACATTCATGGTTGACATGTTTGGGCTATTCCTTGGTGTGTACGTGAGGTAATGTGACTTGATCCCAAAAGGATAAATTCTTGGAATTATATGTGCAAGGCAGTTGAGGCAAGTAAAAAAGTTACTCTGTAGAATTGGCATATGACCTGTAATGATGAGAACTCTCCTTCATAGAATAAAGAAGAAACTTCTTAGAAAAAAAAATGGTGTCAAGAATAGTAACTAAAATATAAACAGGGTCAATTCATTCTAGCAGATCTAAGTACAAAGGCAATTCCAAATACTTGGATAAGATAAGAAATCAGTTTTGGTGTCTTTATTCCCTTGACTCATATGCAGGTATAACATTTTTTTCAATTTTACAATGAAACTCTTTGTTCTTAATCTGGTTGTAATGTGTACTATTTTCCCTCCAGATAAAATCAACCATATTAGATTTTTCCATTTAACTTTGCTTAGAGCTTTCTTCTATTTATTTTGTCTGGAGGGGACTGCTGGTTTCCAGCCTTCTCATTTTTCCAAGTATGCACAGCATGTTGTAAATACAGACTTTAATCAGACCCTTCTATTTTAAGGGGTCAACTCTCATAAGAAGATTAGAAAGAGTAGTTTTGCTGTTCAACTCAGCACTAATATGGCAATATTAAGAGATTCTTTGTATCTCTGCTGACATTGCTCAGAGTTAAGACAAATTTGCTGCAGTGGGTGTCCTCATGGTGTTATGGTTAAAGCGAGGGACTGCTGAATCGTAGTAAGCGAGTTCATACTCCAGTCATGCTATTACATTCACTTTTGGGCAAATACCCTTGCAAAAGGTATGAATCCTCTTATCTTCCCAGCTATGGGTTAAATAGTACCACTACTGTTCTTCTAGGAGAATAGTTTTGGCATTAAAAAACCTACAAAGGTTGATATGCCATTAAAACAAAGAAACCAAACCAAATTTGCTGCATCTGCACTGTGTTGATGCTACTAGAGCTTCTTTTTTTTTCTCTTTGAAACAATCAAGGGCAGATAACATCTTCCAACATTAAAAAAAAATACTTAATTTCCTTTAATTCTTTTTCCATTTCACTAAAAAGAAACAAAACTTTTAAAGATTCTAAATGTATGCTTAAATTGTAATATATATATAGTGTGTGTGTGTGTTTAGATTTTCTATACATGCTGGTAACTAGTATATTCAAAAAAGTTTTTAGTAATGCAAAACCTGGTTAAGTCCTGCAAATGTCAGAAAATTAACAAGAGTGCCGAGATTAGCATGCTGATCTTACACACCTTTGACAGCTTGATAGTTGCAATTAGATCCATATATATAACACTGAGTCATCTTAAACCCATGTGACTAATCTTCTTAAAAGTGAGATTTATCTAACATAAATTTCTTCCTTGAGGAATTGGTTTGATGGGAATTAATGTAAGCCGAATTTATGAGGAAGATAACTTGATCATTTATACAATGTTAAATAAAGAATTTTTATACAATGTTAAATAAACAAAATAAGTTCTTTCAGATAAAAAAAAAAAACTTGATTGATTCTTTACTTATTTCAAAATGTTCTTTTGCTCATGATTTACATAATAAAGTGCTGCCTGATATCTAAAACTGGCGCAGTTAGCTGGGGCTGCAGAATACACCAACTACATCTCTGCAGAGGGGTAAGACTTGCCCCAGTGAATGTCTTAGATATGACACTAAACCATCTGATTGTGAGGCTTCAGTAGTGCTAGAGCTTTGAGGAATGCAGAGTACCTCTTCATTGCCATTGCTTTTTGGTCCACTCTGGGCCAGAGTGGTAGCATTTGATAGGGTCCTATCTTTGGATCAAATATAACTGATTAATATTAAAACTGTGTATTTATGCTCAATTAAATCTCTAAAATGGAACTGTTTCATCATTCAACTGTGTGTAAACAAAGGACTGATGTTTAATAGAATTGTTAGTGATACATAGTTTAATGTTTTCCAAGTGTTGCTCTGTGCAAACAAATGATTAATAGTAATTAGAAATATTTGTATTTGAGAAATATAAGTGAAACCATTTAACTAAGAAAAAAATGAGCTCAATGTTATCTGCAAAATGTGCTCATAAATCATATATTTGATATATATGAATAAAAAGGATTTGGCATTAAATAACCTACAATGATTGATGCCTGCTTGCTTAACACTCAGCATTATAAGGTACTGTTCAAGGGTATAGTGGAACAATCCAGGAAAAGGTGTAGTTCCCTCCTCTACACCTTGGTGTAGTAGTTATCAAAAAATGAGACCGTGTCACCCACAACTACGATTGTTAACTTTACTTATTTATAATCATACAGAGTATGTTCAAAAAGTATTCAGACTAAAGTTATAATTACAAGTAATCCAGAGTATGACAGTAAACTGCATCTAGTAGTGAGGCTTCATTTGTATAGCCCTGGGTAGAGTGGAATTAGTTTTTCATTCTCATTACTCTCAGGGTTTCACCTATGTGTCAAATAGATCTGTATGAAGATTGCAGTGAAATATCTGAAACCATATAATCATGAGCAAAATACTTTTATTTAGAATAGTTACTTAAAAAGATAACTGTCATAAAATTATTACCCCACCCCATATATAACTTGCAAAAAAGACTTCTGCATTAGATAACTAAATAAGAGTTGACATGCCATAAAATCTACCATTGTTTACCTAGACAGAAATGAACCATGAATGAAATGATAATTTTTTAAAAAATAGACCCTTGACATTCTACCCACTTATGACACAAATTCATCTGAGACCTATTTTCGATAAAGTTTAAAGCTTCCTTACAACATTTCTTTTAAGTCTCAAACTAAAAAGCAATCACGTACATATTTATAAAATCTTAGGGAATGTTACAGATGAGAAATATCAAATCAATTTTTATTTGAGTTACCATATTTTCTTAAAAGCAAATGTGTATGAAGATTTAGGGAAAAGAGGAGTCTTACATAATCTTTACTTCCTGGTTCAAGTGCTTTCAACTATTCTCAAACCATTATCAAGAACTAGATTAAAACATGTATGATGTTATCCTTGTTCAAACTGAGATGTTGAACTTTGCTTCTCTCCTGGGAAGCTAAAATCTTAATTATATTAAGTGAAGGAAATCTAATGGTTGTTTACATGACTATGTCTTGACTTAATGACCTAGAAATTTTGAAGTGGTTTTCAAAGATAGATATTTGATATATTAATTACCAAATCATTCTTACACCACATACGAAGCTATACAATATTCATCTCCTAACACTCCCATAATACTTCTATATGTTTCTATGTAAGTAAATAAGTTTTAAAAATTAAGATATTAAATAAATGAATAACAGGAAAAATTTATGCATAAATGCATGTAATGCAGAAAAATTCTTTGCCAAAGCAAGAAGGAAACAACATTTCTATTTATTTTTATAAAGTTTTATTGGGAAGTGTTAAAGGAACTTGAGAAACAATGTTTTAAGTGTGTTCAGAAGTAGGATGAATATATGGTATTGTATGTACATTTTGTGGTTTTTGATTATTCCCAAGGTTGGGCCAAGACCTTATCAGCATCTTTTTGTCTCTGTGTGTGTGTGTGTGTTTGGTTTGGTTTTATGGCATATCAACCATTGTAGGTTATTTAATGCCAAAATCTGTTTTACATATATATTAGATATCTATGATTTGTAAACTTAAGTCAACAAAGTTAAATAGTTCCAAGTATCAAAAATAATTCTGTTAAACATCAGTCATTTGTTTACACACAGGTAAATAATCAAACATTTCTATTTAGTCTAAACCAGTTGTTTCTAGGTCAAACAGTTCTATTTGACTTGTAGATAGGAGCCAATCAGGTGCTACCACTCCAGGCTAGAATGGACATGTGAGCAATGGCAAAGAAGTACTCTTCTTTCCCGAAAGCTCCAGCATTACAGGAGCCTCACCATCAGATTGTTTAATGTCATATCCAGGACACTTGTTTGGAGGCGGGGTCTTATCTCTCTGCAAAGATGCAGTCGCTGTATTTTACAGTCCCAGTCAACTCAACATTCTGTGTGTGTGTGTATATATATATATATATATGTGTGTGTGTGTATGTGTGTATACATAAAAATATGATTGCATTTATGAATATGTAAATATCATGTATGTGACTATGTATATTTTTACTTACACAACTCTCTGGAAATTTCAATCTCTGCCAAAACCTGACACAGAAATTCCCTCTTAATTGTGATGGTTCATGATTGTCAAAGTTCTGAAAAGATAAGCCACTTTTCTTTCTGTTTCTCTCTAGGTTATAGAAAAAGATGCATGTATTTACCGACCCCTCTACACAAGTGGGATGTGACACAAAGTCAATTTTTCAGTAAAGGTTAACAGGTTCAGCGTTTTCCTTCTCCTAGACTAGTTGGTTAACCAAGGCTAGATAAACCAGTCTGCCCAGCTATTTACTCATAGCGAGAGGGAAAATAGTTGGATTCATACTTTACCTAAGAGTATTAGTGCTGTATGAACTCCAGTCTTGTCCAGGATTTGAACCCAGGTCACTATGTCCATTTACCACAGCAATAACCAATACATCATGAGCACATTGTATATATGTATATGTACAAATATAATGACATTTATGCATACATAAATATAATATACGTGGGTGTATGTATATGTGTATTTACTCTTAACTTTTTGCGCTTATTACTCGGTAAATTTTAGTCTCTATCAAGAACTGACGTAGTAATTCCCTCTTAACTGTGATGACCCATAATTGCCAGTCCTGAAAAGGCAAGTCCCTTTTCCTTCTATTCCTTGTTAGATTACAGAAACTAATGTTAAGCAAACCTATTAAAAAACAGAAAATCTTGGAAAATGGCACCAAAATTATAAAGATGTACAGTATCAATTTTATTCATATCTTTTGAAAGTGTCAGCTAAGATTGCTATGTGAATAATGTCAGTATCTGATGGATATTGTCAAACAAAAATAATAAATGAAGATGTAGATGGTAGATTGTTGTCTCAGAATATCAGCTCTTCAGAAGATTCAACTATGTAGTTCAAATTTATCTTGCTATTTAAATAAGTGACAGAAATAAAGAACTGTTTAATATATGACTTAACTGGAAGTAAAATTCGTGTCATCAGAATGTCACAAAACTTTCACTGAAATTGGAAAGATGACAAAATTCCTCCAATATTCTTGTCTGGAAATCTATATCCTTATTGGTCACACCTGGCCACTAATTTTAGGCTTTTTTTTTTTTTACTGTAACAATTATTATGGAGAATGTTGTGAAGTGTATCTGTGAACCATTGGCACTGTTTTGATAGTTGGTGCTATCATGATTTAATCACTTCCTTTCCAGTGGGATTCATTCTATTCATTTCTCCTGCTTTTCACTGGAAAACATTTTCTCTGATTTGTAAATAGAATACCAAAAAGAATTGAAGTGGAATAAAAACAGAGCAAAAAAAAGTACATTAGGGTTTGGCAAAGATATAATGGTTGATTTAGGCTGGTTCCTCACGCATAAGTTCTTGGATCTAACAAGATGGCATATATTTTTCTCAGGAGTTCCTATTTTCATTTCATGGCACAATATGAGGCAACTCAGGGTTTCAGCTAATTCCAAAATAAATCATATTTTATTTATAATTAAATATTTTTCTTTAAGTAAATAAATCATCTTGGCTCATTAATTTACTTTTTTTTTTTTTTGGTTTCAGGCTCTCTAGCTGCCAGGAACACATAGGGTATTTGCTAGTTTTTAATTTTTTTTTTTAATGCTAATTAGTATAATGTACTATAAAAAAAATGACATACATGATTAAAACATTGAAAATAGACAGTATTGTTTTTGCAATAGCCGGGGCTCTAAATCATCACAAAGGTAGGAGCCTGCCCTGTTCTTGATTAAACTGTAGATACAAATATGAATGTGTAGGGTGGACATTAAAAATGTTATTAAAGAATAAATGTATATATAGGAGAGGCATATATATATATATATATATATATATATATATATATATAAGGTGTATTGAAAATTTCTTGTCTCAGTCAAAAATATAATCTTTAACATTTTTATTGGAACAAATTAAAGATCATTTAGAAATTTGTCGAGTGTGTTGTACTGTAGGACGTGTATATTGAATTGCATGTCTGTTTCATTGATCTAAATTATTCTTGGTTGGGACAAAAACTTTTAAGATTTCTCTTCATATATCTATGTGATTATATATGTGTATGCATAAGTGAGTATGTATATTTACAAATATTTGTGACTGTATATATGCATTTAAAAAATTTTCCTTCATTGTTGAAATGCAAGATTAAGCTAAGATCTATAACATCTAATTTCATTTTTTTAAAATAAAAAATGGTATTTATAAAGATAAAAAAATGTGTTAGATATAATTACATAATTTATTTTTATATTTGCGATTAGTATTTAAAAAGTTTAAAATTACAGAAGCTGCAGGAGTTATTTGCCCTCTGGGATCCTATTTCTAAGCACAAAATATAATTTCACAAATATTCTTGCTTTTTCTTTTTGTAGTTTACCCTTATGCTGGATTAGGGCATTCTTTAAAGCCTCTTTTTCTAAAGAGTTTGATTGTTTCCTTTTAGAGCATTAAGTCCAATCAGCTACTTTTCTTTGGGTACTAAATGACTTATTACATTTTGACTAAACAGATTACTTTTTTCTATCTTCTTTATAATACAAGTAGTGACTCATTTATATTTTAACCAATTTGAATCCAACTCATGAAAATGTTTTTATCAATTTCATATGAAATTCTAATAATTTATAAATATCTTTATTTTGATAATGTAGTGGGTTCCAATGTTGTGTAATTTCATAGTAAAAAGTAATGGTGTTTCATAGCATTATGGGCATTATAGTAATCTTGTTAAAACTCCAGTCATGCAATTACATTCACTTTTGGACTAATACCTTATGGAAAGGTATGAACTTCCATATTCCCTCCTATCTATGGGTTAGATAGCACCACTAGTTTTTCAACAAGGATGGCTTAGGTATCAAATAACCCATGACTGTTGATATGCCATGAGATAAGAAACCAAACCTCATAGTTAAAAGGAAAAAAAAATTCCCACTCTTACCTTGATTAGGTTATTCATGAAATTCTATAATTTTTACATAATATTATAATGATAAATTTTTTTTATTCTAGTAATTTTAAAGATGAAATCTCCTGACACTTTAAAATTTTTTATTCTACATAGATTATAACTTAGAAGGCATGAATCTCACCAAAGTATTATTTCTTTTATGGATTTTTATTATATCCTCTTGAATCTTTATACTAAAGTCTGATGCTTATTAAATTTTGAGTCTTTACAATTTTGTAGCAACTTTATTGTATCAGACAAGTGAGTAAAAACAAGAATGTAATGCTTTCTAAGACTTTTCAACAGATAAGAAGGTAGATATTCCATTTTCTCTAGGTATTCTTTTTTGATCCCTCTTAATTTTTTTTTCAAAAGATAAATTCCACTGTCTAATGCAAGCAGCATTATATCCTTTACATAAGTATAGAATCAAGTGACTGAATCTGATAACAGCACACCTGAAACAATACCTATTGTTTTAGTTCTTTGGAGATTGAAAGTGTGTAGTAACTGGTTAAATTCTTTGGATTTTCTCACTTATCTAACCGGGGTACAACTACCTCTCCTTTGTACAAAGTGTGATTCAGGAACAGTAGTCTCCATGGTAATTTATATTTCAATTAACTTGAATCCAACTTGGGACAACCTTTATAGTCTTTTAATATTAAATTCAGATAGATTATCAATATCTATGCTTTTATAATTCTTTATCTTCTTTTCTTGTGTTGCATTCTCAATGATTGTTTTATCGTCAAAAGGAAAGGCATTCTGTTGGGTAATAGCTAACATGTTGGACAGCTGCATCAAAGTAACTGAGTTCAAAATTCAGTCAGGTTATGTTCACTTTCGAACTAATAACTTTGAGAAAGTTATGAACTCATCTTATAACCCTTGCTATCAGTTAAATAGTATCATTGACGTTTTTGAACAGGGATGGCTTTGGCATTAAATTACTTATGAAGGATGATATGCTATGAAACAATGAAACTAAACTAGTGTGATTCCCAATGACAGTAAATGCAGAAGTTTAAGTCAGACAAAGAACAGGCTTTTAGTTTGGAGATATTTACCAAACTCTTCCGCTACAGACAGAGTACAAAATAAGGTCAGTTTTTCAAGTGAAGTACAGCTGGTTTGAATTCAGAATACTCCTCCTCGTAAACTGGTTGCCTTACCAAAGCTAAGGAACCCAGTCTACCCTGGAGAGAGAATAGATGGAATTATGCCTTTTCTAAGGTCATTAACACAAAGTGAAATGCCTACAGCTGCATCCAGGATAGTTGATTTAGAAAAATAAGACACTGAAACTGATCATACTACAGCAGCTTTTCATATATTCTCATGCTAAGCAAGAGACAAAATATACACTATCAGAGGGGTCTAGAATATACTGATTGTATCCCAAGCAAGGGGTTAATTCCCCAACCAGATTGTCTGTCTTTGGTATGAAATTAAACCATATCTGATTGCAAGGCTTTAGATCTGTTGCTTTAGAGAGTGTGAAGTCATCTCTTCATTGACATGATTCTCTGGTCTACTCTAACTAAAAGAGATGGTACCTGCCAGGGTCTCATCTTTGCATGAAACAGTTTGTTTTTTTTTACTTTAGATACAAATACTAGAAATTATTGAACTGTGTGCAAACAAATGATCATAATTAAATAAGTATAGTTACTTGAAAGCATATAACTGCTTGCAAATTTTCAATTAGGAATATGTGAAACCAAATATTCATGTACAATTTATTTGCATTAAGAAGAGTTACTTGAAATTATAATAGTCAATAAATCATTATTAGTTACTTGAAATTATATAATTGCTTGAAAAAATCCAGGATAAAGCATTAAATAACCCAACAAGGGTTGATCTGCTATAAAACCAACAAAGAACATAAATGCAAAACAGTACTGAACAATTACCAATGTAATACATTATTAGGCAAATCAATTATTCTATACTGGATTAACTTGATTATCAAATATGTAGGATTATATTTGAACTTGGTTTAAGTGTTTGAGGTTACATCTCATTAAAAAAAAATCCCTTTCATTCTCTATATTTCATATTCTGCTCATCACATATAATGTTGATATGGAGAGATTTATTTGATTAACTTGATTAAGATCAGATCAATTAATAATCATCTGATCTTTTTCAATCTTGGTATATTTTAATTAAATTTTCTTGTTCTCATTTAGAGAAAGATAAAATCTTCAAATTTGAATTTTATCAAAAATATTTTTTTTTCTTTTCAGGTGAGTAGTTCATATGCACCAGTCAGTTTCTTTTCAAACCAAGCAGTTTTGAAAAAAACAGATAAGTATATTGTCCTATTTTTGAATGACAGAGATGGAAAAAAATACTAGTAGTCCAAATTGAAAGTTCAGTAACGGTAACCCAAAGCTGAACATTTTTAGACCTTATTTTTCTACTAAAAAGTTTTGGTAAATGGACCAAAGCTTTGACTGATTGCCAAAATATTTCTCAATCCCCAGTGTACCTGCATAAAAAAGTAAGGATTAAAATGTTCAGCATCAGATTACCTTACTCTGTCTGATATTAAATGTGTACATTGGTATTATTTTAGATTTTGGAGGGTTGCTTGGATTGCAAATGCTTTATAATTAGAAACATAAATGTTCATCAAAATAACAAGAAATCAAAAGTCACACAGTGAAAGGTATGTAGGCAAATCAGTATGATAGTAAATCAAATTAAAAAAAAAACTATTTATTCTACATGATCTCCTTCTGAGTCAATGCACTTCAGTACTTAATGCTTCCTCCTTAATTATATATATTGCAGAGTTAAAGATAAAATATTTCAGATGAAAATAGTTATGTGGCTACAGACTTAGTATTTGATTGTCATTACATGAATTTATTGATCTATCTTTTTATGAATTTGTTAAAATAATCTCTGACTATATAACATTTAATTTTGAGTTGGTTTATCAATTTCAGTGTCTAGATGACTTTGAACTTTATATGAAGGGATGATTTCTTGAAGCTGGGAAAAATTTTTTTGATTTTCTCTTGCTATGATAAACTTACTAAGGTAGCAAATATAAGAGATTTAAATCATGGAGTCTGTATCCAGAATCAGGTCAGATTAGCCATTGGTTTGGGCACTTATATGTTAGCATTATGGATTTAGATTAGACTATTACAACATAACAAAGTTCTTCTAGTTCACTGAGTATGAACTTATCTTTTAAAAATTGTAAATAGATAGAAACGTGTATACTTTGTGTATACTTAAAAAAAAAATGATTTTGATCAAATTTTGGAGGTGTTAAATCCATGCCTACTAGAAGTCAGATAAAATATGCATTAAAAGAAATAGAAAAAATAGTAAATGCAGATAAATTTTAATGTAAACTAGATTTATGAATCCATTGAATTCTTCTTAAAACAGCAGTTCATAAGTATATTGATCTTTCTAGTTTGGAAAGAGTCAAGGATTCTAATCTGCATTTCACAGTTATCTCCCTTACCAAAAAATTTTTGGATGATGAAAAAATGTTTTAAAAAATCATTCAGTTGAAAATTTCTAATAAAAATGTCTCTGTGATGTACCATTGTGCTGGGTTATGGCTTATATATATAACTATGATATAATAGAGGGAAGTCTCCATGGTATTATGGCTAAAGTGCTGGACTCCAGTTTTAAAGTTAGTGGGTTCAAACTCCAGTGAATGCTATTATGTCCATTTTCAAACTAAAACCTTTGAGAAAGACATGAAACCCCTTATCTCCCAAGCTATGAGTTAAATAGCCCCACAACTGTTCTTCTACAAAGATGACTTGACATTAAATAACCCATGAATATTGATATGCCATTAAAAACCAAAAAAAAAAAAAAACTTAATAATATAGTTGGCAATATTGATAGTCATCAATATCAGTGATAGTGTAAATATCTAAGGTAGGCATGTCAATGGCACTTGGTGAGTGTCAATTTCTTACCTTCGTGTGCATCTGGCCAAAACCTGGTCTGATCACTGTATTGGTGAGAAACTGACAGTTACCCAGCAGAATTGACTCTTTGTCAACATTATCCTAACTTATATATATATATATATATATATACATACATTCATACACATACAAAGATAATGGGAATTTTAATAATGTAAAAATAAATCCTTAATGTCAATATAACAAATAACACTTTCTACTAAATTAGATTGTAATAGAACTTGTGCCATGGAATGGTAGAAATACACGAGTATATTATTCAGATGAAATTTTTGTTGGTGTTCAACTGCTAGTTGGACAAGAGATTTGGAAAGGTAGCATGGATTGACAGAGTAGAATGCGAATATCATCTTTGAATCACATTTTCATTGCATTGAAGAAAGGTCACATGTCTGTATTTTTTTTTGTATTTCCTTTTGTAAGATATTTTAAATATTTCCAGAAATATAATTATAATAAACTGAGTGTGATCATATTCTATCGTATTTCTGTTTATAGAAATTTTAATAAGTTGTATCTGCTAATTGATCACATCTAAAATTCAAGTTGGGTAATTTTAATTACTAGAAAATTAGTAAATGAATTATAGACATTATGCACTTCTTAGTTATTGATCTAAATTGGACAGATTTTTCCATAGATAATTAAGATTCTAGATTGTTTCTATGTCACTAAAATCTCAGAGAAAGAAGTCAAGAATAATTATTATTTTATATTTATGTATATTAGCCTTGTGGGTTGAGTGTTTGCCAATGAACCTGGGTTCAATCCTAGGTCATCATACCAAAGACTGAAAAATTTGTACTTGATAAGTCCTTGCTTAACACTCAGCATTATCAGGTGCATATCAAAAGTAAAGTGGAGTAATCCAGGGAAAGGAGTAGCACTCTCCCTACACCTAAGTGCTGTTGCTATTAAAAAGGGAGCCTTCAGGTCACCCTCAAATCTAGTCACCAACTTTACTTACTTTAATATAGTTGAAATTATTTTACATCGTTTTCAAGCAGCAATCAAGCTTCTCATTATCATATGAAATATCATTAAATATGTTTGGTTTTCGTAAATTCAAATGCACACTCTGACATTTATCAGCCTATTAGTCATGAAATAAGTGCTCTCTGATGTTTCTCAGAATTAATAAAAAAATTGATAAAACTAACTTACTGATGCTTACATTGACTTTTTTTCATTCACACATACTGTCACCACAGATATGTATGTTTAGGCAGCAATTGTAACAGAATAAAGGAAGTCAGATCTGGTTTTCACACAGCTTCCAACTTGATTTTGAACAAAAGTATTTTGTGCTGGGTATCAAAAGTCACCTATGACTTGTGCACCTCAAAATGACTCCAAGCCTGCAATAGAGGTGCAGCCCCTACTACAGACTAGAAATGGCAAACTATTTTCCCCAATATGAGTGTCAGACTGAGTACTAATGAGCTGACAAGGATTATGCATGTGACATTTAAACGAGTTAAAGACAGATTTTTTTTGCTTAAATTGCCGAAAAGTTACTGGAAATTAGAAATGGAATGTTTGAAGGAAACATACTGATTATGTTCATCTTAAAAGTTTTTTGTTACCAAGTTAATGGTGTTGGACCATTTCAGTCTATCTCTCGCAACAACTTGCCAGTCTTGCTCATGAAGTTTTAACTTGCTAAGGTATGACTTCAAACTGTCTTAATACTCTTGGCATTGATGGAATTCTTTCACCTGTAAGCATCCTCCATATGGACAAGATAACTAAACCAATGGAAACAGCTTATATGATGGACTCCTCCATTAATCTCGATATATGAGACCTCAAGTTCCATTGGACAACCAATTCACATGATTTCTAATAGGAGTGATATCTTGTGTAGAACCAACCTCACTTATTGGATAAGCTGATAATGGTGGAGGCAGCTTACACATATATAATGTGTGTAACTGTAACATGGTAGAAACCATATATTATAGTGAAATTTTTATTAGAGTGGTATACCTAATTGTATCAAAGAGAATAAATCAATTTTTTGTAGAATTTGCAAGAGAATAACTTGGTGGGGTCTGAATTCATGCTAAATTTTTATAATCATTCAAATTGTTTATTAAAGGAGATAACATTGAAATACAAATAAGCATCCTTCACTCCTTCGGGGGGTGTCCTCGTGGTGTAATGGTTAAAGCGATGAACTGCGGAATCGTAGTACGCGAGTTCGTACTCCAGTCGCGCTATTATGTTCACTTTCAGGCAAATACCCTTGGGAAAGGTATGAACCCCCTTATTCTCCCTCCAGCTATGGGTAAATAGTAGGACGGACTAGGTTCTTCAGCCTTGTTGAGGCAACTAGTCTAGGAGAAGGAAAACTCTGAATTCAAACCTGTTAAACTCTGCTTAAAAATTGACCTTGTGTCATATCCTGCCCGAGCGGAGGGGTTGGTAAATTAGATCTTTCACTCCTTTGTGAAAAGAAGTATCAATATCTTGATGGGTTATTGTTATGATAATGCTTCCATAGTCTTGTAATTAAAATTCAAGTCTTAATTAATGCTATTTGATCTATGTATATATTTACAAAAACGCTTTTGATTAAAAATTAATCTATGTTTTGCAAGGTTCTTAAAGAAAACTGGCTTACCTCTTAACTAGAGATTTAATTATTGTCATATGAAATTTTGAAGATTTTTCAATGAATTTAAGGTTTCAAAATAGAACATAACCAATTACCCGTTGTTTTCCAGTTTATAGTGCTTTTCATTCTTGGATTTTAATTCCTTTAAATAATTATCTTGATAGAAAGAAAAGCTTCTTGAATATTGTTTTATTTCTTATCTGAAAAACCTGTTTACCTGGCACCTTACTGGGCATGTGAGTGGCTAATGATTTTTTGGTTGGGGCCTTCACTCAAGCTAAAACCGCTTTGCAGGTATGAGTTCATTAGTCAGTGCCTGAGGCACCTCCAAATAGGAATATTGAGAGAATCTGGCAGTTTTTGGTCTAGCGGCACATCTTGATTTTTCTATAGCTTGTGACAATAAAATGACCTTGTGTCATCTACCGACTTCGCAGGAAGTTGGTTAAAGACCTTATTATATGAAAAAATTTAAAAAGCAGAGGGAAGAGATGGTCATATCTTATCTCAATGTTTATTGAAGCATATAAAAATTACTTCTGAATATTCAATAGAGATGGCTAACTTAGTGAGTAATTATTTAGTTCTTTTGTTCAAACAGACTTTAGCCCAAACCAGTTTTCTTGAAAAATAAAATAAGATGATAAAAACAATCCTGTCTGTACAGAAGTTTATATCAAAAAATTGAGACATTAACCAAGACTGATCTGATTATAACAATATATATATATATATATATATATATATGATAGTCCAGATAATGTCTGTACATATATAATAGTGATAAAAATGTATATGTGTGTGTATATATATATATATATATATATATATATATAATAGTTCAAATAATGTCTGTACATATATTACTGTTGAAATAATGAATATGATCATGAAAATTCTTGACCATCAAACTTCAGAGAAAAGTTTTAAAAATATATACTAGCATAATTCTGGTAAACATGGCATGAGCGTTTCTATATGGATTGACACTCTTGCTGTTTATCAGTGTATAATAGGTGTGTGCTCTGCCTCAAATCAAAGGATAGCTCCCCAAATTTAAGGCTGAAATCCAAATCAAGTATCTCCCTGCTTTTCAAGATTCATGAAAAAATATAAAATTCAATAAATTTATAAAATGAGAATTTTTTAATAAAACAAATGAAAAAATATTGAAATGAAAATACTGATTTTCTTGTATTTGTTGTGTCTTCACATTCAAACAATTTGGAAACTGAAAGAGATCTCTTTTGCAATGTATTAGCCATCTGAACTCATTTGTGCTCGAGTAATTCTCTTGTAATGGTTATATTCATATAACCATATAGAAAACCAAATAATATTTTGCTACCATACCAACAGATTTTCTCGTCACTTAGTAGTGAAAAACAATGTTTTATACATTCATGAGTATATATTTTATTTGGCTAAGCAACTGTTGTGATTATAATCTGTGTGATGAAAATGTTTTTATACAGTTAAAGAAACTATATAATTAATAATGACCTGTTAAAATAGAATTATGGTTGATAATTTTCATGTATTTGTTATTTTGCTTACATTGACCTTTCCCTCTCCTAACACATAACGTTTAATTCCTATCTTCATGAAGTCATCAATTTCAGAGAGATAATCAGAATCTGAAAGTGTAAGTCTTGTAATTTTAGATACAAGCACAAAACTATTCAATGTAAGTTTTACTAAGGCCCTGATTATACCAAGTATAGCAAAAAAATGCTATGTTTCACTGAATTATTACTCCAGTAACAGGGATCATATATGTAGTCTGGTTAAAGAATAAAGGAGTCAAAGACTTTAAAACCTGTGATATCCAATCAATAAATTGGTTGAATGAATATCACAAATTAGTTTTCAGTTCTTTGCTCTGATTTTGAATGATTATAAAAATGATGTAACTTGATTTAATTGTTTCATATTATCTTATTCTCTAATAGTCCAGGCCCATTGATGTTTTCAAAATTGTTGGCAGAAACGCATTTCCATTCTTGCTATCACTATTCTCCGTGTTAGCCCAAATCACTTGACAGTTTTGTAGAGATCTTCTGACTGGTTCTTTCCAGTCTCTTGGATACCACTCAACAATTGCACAAATCCATCTGTTGTCTGTGAACCTTGTGACATATCCAGTCCAGCAGAACTTTTTCTTTTAGTACTTCACAATCATGTCCTTCACTCCACCCAACTCTTGAATTAACTAACATTGTACATGCTCAGGCAATGATATTCCCAGTATGGATCTTTCCATTGCTCTCAGTACCAAGACCAGTATAATTAACTCGTATGCAATTATCAACAAAAATTCTGTATTTCACTTCCTCATAATTTAATTCCAAAAACAACTCATTTTTCTCAAATTCTTTCATTGACAATACTGCATTTTTTCTCATCCCATTCACCTAGAAAAGGGCTCCAAATATTTTAACCTTGCAAAACTAGGTTCACAGGATGAAAATTCTTCAGTATTTTTTTAAGCAACTACATGTAAAGTTTTCACAGGCGATAAAAGAGGACACCCACAGAGGATCAGAAGCAACCTTGTTGAGTTTCCTAATTTCTGTTATAAACCAAAAGTTTAAAAGCCTTGTTTACTTATCTAGGCTAAGACTTTTTTGTGTAGATGAAATAGCTACAACACTTTGTCTGCTTTCAATTATGGATAATCTGAATTGAGGCATAATTGGAGCTTTGTTATAACAATAGAATACCAAGATTTCAACCTAAAAAACAAAAGTTTCTACTAAAAGAATCCTGCTGAATGTTCTATTAGTTTAACAATAGTAACTGATGAGGCAAAAAACTTTTCTAATTGTCTTGCACAAAGATTATCAAGTTGGCCAGTATTGAGAAGTTTATTGAAAGAAGTTTAGCTGGCTAATTTCCAAAATCTTTGGCACAAATAAGATTTTACATGTACAAAATTGATTTTTACAGATAAAAAATATATCAATATTTGTCAGAAAAGAAGATCCCAAGATGAATGTGGTGGCATAGTTTTGACTTCATTAAGGAATATAGAACTCTGCTGAGGCTGCAGTTTCCTTCCTTTTGGTTAGTTAATACGAGACACTCAAGGCATAATGGTTCTCATTGTAGGAAATGGGCATGGTGACCCAAGTTCAAATACTGGATGAGGTTGTTTCCATTTCACATTGCACTAATACCCTTGGCAAAGGTATGAATACTGTTCATCTCTTTCACTCCAGCTATGAGTAAATAGTTGGTCAGAATGGTCTCCTTAACTATGTTATGCCCACTGGTCTAAGAAAATTCTGAATTCAAACCAGTTGACTGACATTTGGAAAAAAATTGACCTTGTGTCATATTCTGTTCATGGCTGAAAGATTGGGTAAATACATACAAAGAAATTATTTTCTTTTAAATGACATTATTTTGAAATTGAATAAACAAATTATTTTATTCAAAAATTAACATATAGTTTATTTTACCAGTCTAGAACCATCAGTTGAAGATGATATAATCCTGATTTCCAAGCAATGCTCATTGTATAACATGCCATAGTGAAATGTGCAAAAACAAATTATTAGAAGTAAGATTAACACAAGATTTATTGAAATAGAATTTAAAGGAACAAAGAAATGAAAAATAAGGTGTTGGCCTGTAGTCAATTATGAAATTTGCAAATATTTCACTGGAATTTATTTGATTTATCTCAATATTGAAAAAAAAAACATTTAATTGAAATAAAAAAAATAATCTGTTCACGCAGAGACACTTTTAAGAATATACAATAATTTTGATTTTATCCTCATAACAAAATAAAATAACTAAAAATAAGTAAACTAATGCCTACAACTCAGTGATCCAAAAGGAAAAAAAAATCATAACTCATACAGTCCTATATTCATGAATGATATCAGGACTGTCACACCTTTACTCTTGCAATCACCCTTCCAGAAAAGTATTAATGTATTTTTGTTGGTCTGTAATTAATTTCTCTGAGTAAATTCATATGTTTTAAGTATTTGAGTTGCCAACTAATTCAAGATAAATGAGGTGAGTCCTCATGGTGTAGTGGTTAATGTGCTTGACTACAACATCATAGTGAGTTCAAACTCAGTTCATATTATTACATTCACCTTAGGACTAATAACCATGAGAAAGGCATGAACTCCCTTTATGCTTTCAATAATTGGTTATTCTACAAGGAAACAGCTTTGGCATGAACAAACCCTTGAAGGTTGATATGTCAATAAACAAAGAAACCAAACCAAACCTCCAATGAGTGTTCTGGATATGACATAAAACAAACTGATGGTGAGGCTCCAGTGATGCTACAGGTTTGGGAAATGCTGAGATTCTCTTCATTGCCATTGCTCTCAGGTCCACTCTGCTTTGGATTGGTAACATCTGATTGAGTCCTATTTATGGGTTAAATAGAACTGTTTGAGATTTAAATCGTATGCAAGCAAGTGACTTGAGCTAAATTGAATTGTTTGAGATAGAACTGTTTGATCACTTAATTGTGGGTAAACAAATGACAGATGTTTAATTGAATTTGTAGTTATACTTAACAATACTTGGAACAATTTAACTTTGTCTTATGTCTACAAATCATATATATCTAATATATGTGTATAAACAGGATTTGGCATTAGATAACATACAATGGTTGATATGTCATAAAACCAAACCAAACCAGATTAGCTAATATGAAATCAATGTTTGATCTAAAATGCCTTTTTGATATTCAAGTCTCTCCAACCTTTAATGTGCAATGTTATCTATTATAACACAAAACTTTGGCCATCATTGATACAAAGTTGCTTTATTGGTATCAAATTTGCTAACAAACATTTTTATTCATTAATATTTTTTGCACATAACACATGTCTGGACAGAGGTTTTTCTTTCACATCTTTTACTTAACTGTTAGAACTTTTACCCTCCCCTTAAGTTGAAGGGGTAATCTTGAGTTGTCTGAGGTGGGGAAATGAAATATTTGCATTATTCTGAAGATATATGCAGAGGTACCATAAATAACCAGAAAGATTTATTTATCTCCTGTTAAATCTTTGGAAAGAAACTAGATCATTTCACTTCACTCAGATTGTGGTACACATTCAAATAATGATTTTTTTTTATCCTCATTTGCAAACAAGGCACGAATTCTGTGAAAATGTGTTTAGTTTTAAAATCTTCTTTTTATATTCTCTGCCATGAACCCCCAAGATGAACCAGCCTCCTTTGATATCTCATCAATAGTCAGAGGATGATCTTCATTGATTGTGTAGTGAACTTTTCAATATTTTTTTTTGGTTTGTTAAGGGTTAGTGTGATTGCAGTTGATCTTTAAGTGACATTTCACCACATCTGAAATATGAATACTACTTGTACATTTTCCTCCTGTCTAAAGCTTCTATCTTAAAAGCTTCTTGGAGCATTGCAGTAATTTCAGTAGATATTTTCTACAAAAGAAAATAAGATTTTATGCTCCCTTTGTAAATTTTTTTTATCAGCCATCATCATCAAAATTGTCAAATATGCATGCAAATGCAAGAAAAAATATCCACAAGAAACAAATGACTTAATCCATAACCATATCTCATAACAACAGACTGATTTAGAATAATGCTGACTTGTAAATCTAGTGGGGCAATGTGCAAATAGATTCAATTCACATGCAACATTCAAATCCCAAAAATCTTAGGGCATATCCTTGTATAAAATCCTTTTCTTTTATTTTACTCTGACCTTCCTATTTTCTTTGCTGTTTTTCACAGGTCAAATTTACCTTATAGGAAATCCTAGACTCTTAGAAATTCCATGGATATTGACAACAAAGATTGTTCATTATCACATACCTCTACTCAGCTCTGACCTTTTGCCTATAACTTCTCATATTCCTCCCAGTCCCTTCATTTCTTCATTAGTTTCAGCTTGTATTTTTTCATCTTTACTAACAAAAGGCATGAAGTATTGCAAATTATTATTTATTAATATAACTCCTTTGAGAGTTTTTCACACTGGCTTTAGCTGATGGTTTTCCACTAGAGTTTGAATGACACTAAGTCTCTTATTTCCAAGTCTTCCAGTCTCTTTACCAAGCTATTGAAAATGGTTCTGAATGCACCAATTAGAATTGGTATCACCGTCACCTCCATTTTCCATACTCTTTTTCAGTTCTCTAGCAAGGTCTAAGTGTTTATATCTCTTTTCCCTAAATTTTAATTTTACTCTGTGGCCTGCTGTGATGACAGAGTCCACAATTTGTCAAGTTCTCTTTTTCTTTTTTTTTTTATCTGGACCATCAATAGGTATAGTCTGATCTTTATCTCAAAATCCTAGAGAATTTTGTGACTCATTCTCCAGGACAGATTATGGGTTGTGCATAGACAACTTGTTCATATGGTCAAATTCAAATTTCTTGCACAATTCCCAGTGGATCACCTTCACATTTTCTGATGTTGATCATTTATGTTCAAACTTGCAAGTAACACAGTGGCGATAAAAACTAAATGTAAGAGATACATGAATTTCCCTTCTCTACAAGGTGAAGGATGTTATTTGCCCTTAGATTTTCAGAAGATAAGAGAGAATACGAGATTTAGTTAGATTCCTGAAGATTACCTTTTCAGATACCAAATGATAAAGTTCACATTGATACCCATTCTGATAGCCAGTGCTCTAGGAATGAGGGTTATGATTGCATTTTTGATTTGTCATGGATTTCTTTCTTTCTTCATAAATGATCACAGATGAAAAAGTGTGGGAATTAATCAAGACAAATAAAACAAAAATGAATTAATTATATATATATAAAACAAAGTAAATAAAAGGACAACAAGTAAGACTCCCATAATGCCTCAGACTGAAAGAACCCTTGGGGCATGAGCAAAAAAGAGGCCCAAAGTCCGGTTGCCGAAAGGATGCTCAGCATTCAAACTTTTCGACCCCAAGACTTCTAAAGAGACAAACCTTGGTTGGCTCAGGAGAATATCTCCCTTCCAAGAAGTAGTGTGAGTTGAAAAAATAAAGAAAACCTAACCCAAAGTTACCCTTACCTTTGTTCCTTTGCTTCTCTTCACAAATTCCCTTTCAGCTAATCAACCAACAAGAAGGAAGAACCAAAGTACCAATGAATCTCCATAAAAGAAAACAAAAAACAAAATGAAAGTTGAATGAAAGATCTAATAAAGTGGGTATTAATAAAAACACTGATCAACAGTTTTTAAGTCGTATTCAGGATCAAGTTAGAAACTGTCACTTTGACAATGCCACACATACTGTAATCAGTCCACAGTTTATATTCAAGAGATGATCTTAAAAATTTGTCACAGAAGTTTTTAAATGAATGTTTTTCTTAAAGTCTGTAAGAGATTTCAATAATGATAACAGATCACTACAAGTGGGTGAAAACAAAAAGACTAAGAAAGGGAAGGGTATTGATCTATAATATTTTTGTTTCATCATAGCATTCTCAGTTAATACATTCTTACACTACTTGTGTAAACAGAGCAAAACTGAAAATAAAAAAAGCATGTTCCAACTAGACTTGCATCCAGCAACTAGGGCAACTCATCTTTCAGGGACATTAGCTGAACCATTTCAACAATAGAAGCTTCAGTGATTATCCTTAAAATAGTTTGGAGTCAGTTCTCTTTCCACCCCATCTCAGATTCATTAGGGTGCCATAAATCCACCAGCCAGTTTGGTATTGATGGGTGAAAAGAAATGACCAAAATGAGTTCCAAGATAACCTGTGATAGTATGTAAACAAAGATGTTAATGTTTAAAAGGAATACTGAAACTAAAAATGAGAATGTTTTGATGTTTCACACATGTCTTCAGCCTGCATATAAATTCATCAACTTAATGGCATGGACAAAAAGAAAAAAATGCTGAACAAAATAGGTGAAAGTGATTGTACACCAGGAATAATGATTTATCAATTTTAACAGTATATCAACCTGTCCAGGGTTATTTTATGCCAAAAAGTTAGGAAATCACATTCATATTAACATTTTGTGTAGTTTTTAGGACTTTTTTGTTTTTGTCACACAGTTCTATTGAATACAAATAATTCTTAAACAGATTTGACCCATAAATAGGACTCAAACAGGGTTTGCGTGAACCTAGGAGAAATGGTAGAGCTCCAGAACTGGAGCTTTTCCATTAGATGCTGTTTATTTATCCTATCCGGAACAGAGACTAGGAATAAATCATTACAGACTTGAAGGAATGGAGATCTATACAATGGTCAAAGCTCTGTAAGTGAATGGAAGCCAGACTCTGACTGGAAGACAGGACAGTCAAAGAAGACTAGAGAGCAAATGAAGTGATGAATTCAAAATATTACTTCATCTGAAATGAGTTTCAATTCTTGTATTCATCTAAATTGAATTGTAATACTTGGATTCTATCTCACTTATAGATTCTAAGAAAATAAACAATGGAAGCCCGGGGTGTCCTTGTGGTGTAATAGTTAAAGCGCTGGACTGCGGAATCGTAGTAAGCAAGTTTGAAAACTTTCAGACAAATGCCCTTGGGAAAGGTATGAACCCCCTTTATCTTCCCAACTATGGGTTAAATAGTACCACTACTGTTCTTCTATAAGGATAAATTTGGCATTAACCCTCAAAGGTTAATATGCCATTAAACAAAAAACAAACGAACAATAGAGGCCATGTTGGACTGTTAGTTTCTCAGAATTTCCTCATAGTTATATAATTATCCTACATAAGAGATTATCTCCATCATTTTTGTTTGTTACTGATATATATTTCATAATGAAATTAAACTAGCAATAAAATAAAAATAAGAGGAGTCCTGGTGGCATTTTGGCTAACATGATGTACTGCTACATCCCCATGAGTTTTTCAAACTCCAGTTGTGCTATTATATTCATTTTTGGACTAATACCCTTGGAAAAAGTATAAAGCCTCTTATTCCTTTTCGTATTAAATAATACCTCTACTGTACTTCTGAAAAGGTGACTTTGGAATTAAATAAACTGAAAAGGTTGATATACCATGGAACAAAGAAACTGAATAAAAATAAAGACAGAGAAAATGGTTCATCAAAAAAATATTTAAATAAATTAGTTTCTGCACGTATTTGTTTTATTTTATCTTATATTAGGTATTTTGCTTGAAAAAATTTAAATGTAGGAATATATATTGATTTGAATCAATATTAGTTCTTCTATACACAAACTGAATCATAGAGATGTTTGTTTTTACTTCTTATTGTCCATAAAAAATGCACAGATATATTTGAATTGTTATAAGAAATTTAATTTGATTTTTTTTATATACCAAGGGAAAAAAGTGTCCTAAAAATACATAATTAAAATATTCTATTTTGAGTAAAATTCTAGTTTTTCAGAAGGCTCTGTTCCCATAGAAACTCTTCATTACTGAATAAGTTTTTATTGTATGATTTTGTTGATTAAATCCTGCTGGAGTAACACAGTGAAAACTGTGATATCTTCCAAAAGAATTGCATGAATTATTATCAGAAGAAAATTTACCTCAGAAGAAATTAAATTATATAAAAAACATTTACAGATATCTAAGAAATTCCATAGGATTTGACTTTTTAGAAATTAAATCAAAAAGTTAAAAGATTGGCAGATTTTTTTTTTTTTTAAGGGAAAATTGTATCGAGTGTGTATTTAACTGACTTTCTGTCAAGTATATTTATGACAAATCATTTTATGGTGTGGAGCCATAAAAATCAAGATCGATGTAGGGTTAGACCAAAAAACGGTTGGTATTGTTGGCATTCGCCTTTTGGGATGCCTCAGACACTAAGCAATAAGCTTAACCCAGCAAAGCAGGTATAGCTTGGGCAGAAAGCCCTAGTGAGACCAGGTGATCAACCTTCAACTACCCAGCCAGCATGAATACCAGATGGACCTGCTCAGAGGAAAGTGAGAAAATTGTTGAGAAAGTATTAGCGAAAGTTGAATTTAATTTTGCTTTCTTTATTACTTATTACATATTCTTATTCTTTAAATTCAACATTTGTATAAAGTAAATACTGATGTTAGGTTGTATTTATTGATGGCCACCTACCTCCCATCTCACAAAGATAAGACATACAAGGCATTGCTAGCCGAGTAAAGATTAACTTACAAGCAACATTCTCTTATGGACTTTTACACAAAGACAGACTAGCCAAGGCTGACATTTGGTGGTGCTTGCGGTGTAATAGTTATTGTAAAAAATGGACATGGTAAACTAAATTCAAATTATGGATGAGGGTATTTGCATTTCATATGGCACTAATACTCTTGGGAAAGGAATGAATCTTATTATTCTCCCTCCTGCTATGAATAAATAATGGAGCAGGCTGGGCTCTTGAACTTTAGTATGGCAACCAGTCTTGGAGAAAAAAAGATCTTGTCAAACATGTTAAACTCCACTCAAAAATTGGTCTAGTGTCACATCCTTCTCATGTGGCAAGGTTGACAAATATTTACATCAGCTCTGCGTGCACACTGGATTCAGTCCAGAGGACCTACCTTGATGAACTGTGTTCAAATTTTGGACTAGGCTGCTGGCATTTCAGTCCACAGAAATACACTTGGAAAAGGCATGCATCCAACTCTTCTCCACCCATTGCCCAGTTGGCTAGGGCTGCAGAATGCAATAACTGCATCTGTGCAGAGGGTTAAGACCCCTCTCCAACAAGTATCCTGGATATTGCACTAAACAATCTGATGGTGAAACTCCAGTAATGTTGGAACTTTGGAGAATGCAGAGTACCTCAAAGTGGTACCACCTGATAGGCTCCTATCTATGGGTTGAATAGAACAAAAGTGTACTTATGTTCAACTGAATTGTTTAAAATAGAAATGTTTTTGGCATTTAAACTGTGTACTTATGTTAAACTGAATTATTTGAAATAGAACTGTTTATATGTATAAAAATAGATTTGGCATTAAATAACCTACAATGGTTGATATGCCATAAAGCTGCATGGGCAACTAGCAGTCTTACATAAGTTTTTCTTGACCTATGCCATGAATTGGATACAAATTCATTGTCATTTGAGAATGTCATATGCTGTGACAGAAATCAAATAAATACATCAGTAATTATTATATAGAGAACATTAACAAGATATCAATTTTTTTTTTATTCTTGGAGATTCAGACTTTCTTCCCTTAAGAGTTGTAAGCACTTTCTATATGCCATATATGGAATTTCTTTGTTTCTAATGACAAAAAGCAGGAACACTACAAACTTAACAGCAATGTGATTTATAATATCAAGGAAAAAATTAGTGAAGATTTAAACTGAAAGCAGAAAAGAACCCTTTCCCATTTGTACTTGTATGAGGATACTTTTTGTATGATATTTTCCTTCTGGGAAATAGTTTAAAGCAGTTGCATGTAAAAGCATAAAATAGTAAAGAAAAGCCTCAATGTGAGTTGAAGAGTGTGTAGATAGACACTATATTTTGATTCATTGAAGACTATAAGGATTTATATTTAAATCATAGCTAACACTCATACAGTTGAGAACTTGAAGAAACTAATCTAAGTTATAAATTTTTTTATCTTTATTTTTCTTAAGTTTCTGATGTTAGTTATGAAAATTGTGTCTCTTTTTTTCATTTAACTTGCTATCTCTTCAGCGATATCTAGAACATAAAATATAGCAAAATAGCAAATTATAAACATCAGTATCCAAATAAGTTACAACCAGTCCATCAAATTATCTATTTTTATAATCAGAGATCTCTCTAAATGAATGTTTTCCATTTCATTATCACCATGTTGCAAAATCAGCATGGATATCCCTGACCCTCTCCCGCCACCCCTCTCTATCGTCCATCACTTCCAGTAGGTCTTCAAGGCTACATCCTGTATCTGCACAGAGCTGTTGTGTGTAGGTTCTAGCTGGTTGTCCTGCCTTTGCTCGTCCATGTGAAGGGGTCCACAGGAGTATGTCACTTATGAGTTGGTCTCTACTTCTCCAGCAGTGTACTGCATGTCTGGTTCATCTAACTGGGATATTTTTCTTGATGGGTGATAAGTGGCTGTACTGCTGCTGCTTTGTTGGGTGCTGACTCTAGGACTTGTTCAATATTGCTCACGGCATTCTTGTGTAGTTGCTATGTAGCTTTTTCTACATACGTTTAGTTAGCATCCATGTAGTATTGACACTTTTGCTGTTTGGAAAAAACTGTGTTTCATTTTATCAGTTAGGTCTGACTTCCATATGATCAAAAGCCTATCGAGAGCTGTCCATGCCTTCGCTAGTCGCATGTTGATATCTGTCTCAGTTGATGAGACATTGCTTTCTTTGTATGTGAAATTATCTACTTGTTTCAGAGAGCTACCGTTTAGTGTGGAGTTGTTGCCTCTTTGATTAAGGCACATATATCCCATCTTATGTGCATTGACATGGATGCCTGCAGCTGCTTTTTTCAGACTATATAGCAGGGTTTCGGCTTGGGCGGATGTATTTGCCAGAAGTGCTATGTCATTGGCGTAGTCCACAATTGTTTGTGCGGGGTACCTTCTGCTTCTTTTCTTTGTTAGTTTTCAATTTACTTCTTCATAATGATATAAGACATTGTCCCTAACATCTACAATCAAAAATATTAATACACACACACACACACACACACACACATTTTGTCTGTCTGTCTCTCTCTCTCTATATATATATATCTTGGTCCTCATTAATCAATTACTACCTAATAATCCTTAAAATTCTCTTAGACCTATTTTTTTTCTGGCACAGGATCTGCCCCTCATAATATTGCTAAACTTCCAGCCAAATTATCATCCCCTCTATTAGGTACTGTCAGTGATGCACGCATCAAGGATTCTGGATCACTTCTTAACAAATTAACTGACATTGATATGAACAACAAATATTTAGTTAGTTTAGATATCAAATCTCTATATACCAACTTACTTCTTGATAGATGCATTGAATGTCTGCATAATCACCTTCGAAAATTTAATACCACATTACCTCTTATCTCTAAACTAATTAAAATTTGTACCTTATGCACCTGCATAAGGTACAAACTTTAATTAGTTCCTTGCAATACAACAGCGCATCTTATAAACAAAAATCTGTTTACCTATGGGATCTGACCATAACAGAGTTCTTGCATGCATTTATCTTGAATTGCAAACTAAATAATGTTCTATAAAGTTCACATGAACTTGAATGCTGCAAGACTCTACCTTTCTGGACATCATACGTATTAAGTTCAATATTAAAACTGCCTCTATACTCTGTAAAACTATCCATGATTTAGTACACTCTAGCCCTCAATGCAACATAATTTTAGATGCCGGTATTTATTGTATGCCTTGTAAAAACAGTAAATCAAAATATATTGGTGAAACATCTATGAATCTTCATGTTCGCTTGAAAGAACGTAAAAGAGACATTAGATCTGGTAACCTAAACAATGTTCTTCAACTTTGATTTCAATTCTGCAAAGATACTCATTTATATTCACAATAAAAGACTAAGATGAATTTTCAAGGCCAGTACTATTTCACTTAGTAATTCCTTAAATACTTCTCCAGGTTTTTATGATATTTCTCCGTACTTGAGCAAATCCATTTTAAATAGCAACAATATATTAAATCTATAGTTAATATATTCCACATATATCATTTCTTTATGCTTTCTTGTTTTCTTTTTCTTCCTCCTTTTGATTCAAAATCTTTCTTGATAAACAAACAGAACATAAATTCTATACAATATTCCTAATAAGTCAAATGATATGATATAAAAACAAAACAAACACTAATTCACTAATTAAACGACTAATTCTTGATATACTGATTTTCCCTAGGTTTTTGGATTTTAAACATTCATCATTGATTTAACATCACTACTATCATCCTTCACAGACCTGATGATTGGTCATTAGAATTGAAACGCTATTGTGTAGACTTTGCTTCACAATAAATCTCTCCTTCTACTTTGTTGACCTTGTTATCAATTTTTCTTGATATATTGTTGGATTACACTCCATTATTTACTTCCATATATATATATATATATATATATATATATATATACACGCACAAGCTACTCAGAGATGAATTAATTGATAGCTGAATTATTTCTATTGTTTACAGGGCACTGTTAATATGAAATGTATCTTCTGAATAATATTCACTTTTAGAATAAAATGAAAAATTGAGAAAAAGTCTATTGCAAATCTATATAATGTTATTAGTGTTCTAGATTTATTTTAAAGTGTAATATTTTTGCTCTGCATTTTAAGAATTCTTTTTAGATTTAATAAGAATTTTAAAAAATTTTGTTACCTTTTGTAATTTGAGAAGAGTTATGATTAGAAGAACTATATAAAAGCTTTAAAAGGTGAATATGAATATAAATAATGAAATCTTGTAAATTAAGGGATCTTGTAACTTTTAGCACTTTCTAAATCATATTTTGCTAACTCATTTTTTGCATGGTTGATTTTGAGGTCTTGCTGATGTTCATAAATTCCTTTTTTGACTAAAAAATGTGTTAACAAAGATAATTAAGATACTTACCACAATTTGAACTTAAGATTCCAAAATATTAGTTAATATACATAATAAAGAACTTAAAAAGATTGTTGAACCTAGCATTAATTCCAGTAGCCAAATGTAAACCAGGGACTGGGTTTCAATTTCGTAGAACCAGAAATAGTCACGAGGACTGAAATCTGTTAGGTAAGTATATTACAGTGGTATTACAGGCCCCCCACCTGTAATACCACAGTAATATGCTTTTTAGCTAAAAACTTGCTCACAGAAATTAATGGTATAATGCTGCTTGTTATTTAGAGCTCTATTTTCATGTACCCCAGTTGGCTGGAGCTGTAGAATCAACTGCATCTCAACAGATGGTTAAGACCCCTCAGCCAACAAGTGTCTTGGATATAATGCTCGACAATCTGATGTTTAGTCACCAGTAATGCTGGAGTTTTGGGGAATGCAGAGTACCCATTCATTGCCATTGCTCCTGGGTTCACTCTGACCCGTAGTGGGAGCACATGAAAGGGTCCTCTTTATAGGTCAAATAGAACTGTTTGACATTTAAACTGAGTGCAAACAAATGACTTAGGCTAAACTGATTTGCTTGAAATAGAGCTGTTAGATATTTAATTGTTTTAACAAATGACTGATGTTTAATTGAATTATTAGTTATATATAGTAATACTTGGAACTATTGAACTTGGTTCATTTATGCTAAACTGAATCATTAGAAGTGGAACTGTTTGATCATTTAACTGTGTATATCTACAAAATGTCTTTACAAATCATATATATATATATATAAACAGGATTTGGCATTGGATAACTAACAAGGGTTGATAGGCCATGAAACCAAAGCAAACCAAACTAAATCATAGGTTTAATATATAAATAAACAGGATTTGGCATTAAATAACACACAAAGGTTGATACCCATAAAACCCAACCAACCATTTTCATCACACACTTGTAAGGATCTAGGTTTATTCAGATAAGTGGTAAACTTGAACTTGTTATATGTTCGAAGTTGTTTAGCTGATTTTCCAGCAAGTTTGCAAAAATGAAAACATTAAGAATGAGTAACGTTATTTTTTTGATTGCACTTGGAGTTGAACTCTTAAAAGAATAAGAGCAACAAAAATATTGAAAATAAAAACAAAAACAGACCAACTAGTGAGCCACTGGCAAATTAGAAGTATAAAGGTATATAAAAAAAAAAATAGCTATAGAATTTATTTTATTAAATTTTTACATTGTAAAAAGTGGAGCAGGTTAGAAATATCTGACATTTCAAAATAGAATCATTCAAGACTGTGGGTAGATAATGGCCATTATTAGAAACTTTTTAGCTATAGGAATCAATAAAATATTTGATATTATCATGTTCAGTAGTATATCTATATATTTAACTAAATATCAATTATCTGCGTATAGATTTTTTTTATTTTTACCATTACATATCATATATAATAAAGTTGATACTTGTTGTTTACTATGCTTATTGGTTAGACTGGCATACAAGTTGCTTATAGCACTTGGTGTTTATTTGTGAACACCCATCAAAGTACTAAACAATCTAGCTGTGGCTTTAGCATATCATTATTCATAAGATAATTATATAATGTAAATTTGTAATTTAAAAAAAAATAGTGTTTTGTCAGTTAACTCCAATTCAGATTCAGGATGTCTGCATTTGAGATATATATATATATATAATCTATGAGGAAAATGAGCAAAGATTGGCAAATATTTATGTCTTAAAATTGTTTTTTGAAATAACCTATGATTTGTCTACTTATGAGAGGCCTTTTTTATATACTAATTAATCTAACCTGAGATATCAAAAGTGGGATGTAGGAAACAAATATTTCAAAACTTTAATCTCAGTATTGTTAAATTTTCAAATGGATGGAGTTGCCTAAAAATCTGTGTAAAGAAAAAAAAAACAAAAAAACTGCGCATACTGTATTAAAATATAACCTAAATTGTTTCTTCCCTTTAAAATCTACTCTCAGTATTAGGTGTATTGCTATATGAAGTGTGTTGAAGAAATATTAAGACTGAAACTATTTATCAAAGAGGAATGAACAGTGAATAAAATGTGAATTTTTTTTCAAAATAACCCCCCTGGCATTCAATACACTTATTCTAGTGAGTTTTTGATTGGTCAAAGCACCTCTGTATCTCTTCTTTGATTTGGGGGTCACTATTACATTTCTTTTAATGTCCTCAGAGTTCTCAAATATTATCCTTGAGATAAATTTTCAGTTAAGTAAAAGAGAAAACAGTTACCTGGTGTTAGGTCTGGTGAATATGAAGGAGAGTACATTTGCACAATCCTATAATTTTCTCAAAACTTCTGATTAAAACATATTGAGAATTGGCAGCATTTTGTATTGACATCATCACTTGATTATATTAGTTGCTCAGCTGTGCACAAATTTTCATTAAAATTTTCAAAATATTTTAAGTTTATCAAACCTTGATTGCAAGGTCTACTTTAAAATATTCAGCCACTTTTTGACCAAAATAACTAATTACATAACCTTAATGTAACTTAACAATCAATAGAAGTGAACTTTAGTGCACATGTATGAACAGAAAATGTTTCATGTGGGTTATTTTAGTCTGATGTAAATGAAGCTTTCATCCCATGTAATTGTCACATTCACAAGGACGAAGGAATAGGTCTTGTGTTTTCTTTTACCTAGGTCTATTAGCCCAACTACTGTCAAGTTTTCATTTCCTATAATTACTAGATTTTCCTAAATCTGAAATTGCCTTTGAAATGTTACAGGTTAGGGTTAAATGCAACAAGGTAGATGATGGCAATTCTGAAAGAGTACTTTAAAGAAAACTAAAAAATCATAACCCTAGGTAGGCTATTCTTTTGTGATGAATAGTCAGTGGTTTTATATTTTCTGGACAGACCTCAGATAGATAACTTTATATCAATGTAAATATTATATATTGATTGTAAAAAGTCTTCATCATTTATAAGTCTGTGTATATAGGCATAATTAAAAAGTGAATTAGGAAGCAAATGAGGCAGATTCTTTTTAATTTTCAAGTGACAAGAAAGTCAGAATGTTTGAACAGTATTCAGCTGTGTAATTCAAGTCACTTTCATTTCAAATAGACACATGTTCTTTACATTCATCCACTTCTTTATTTGCTTTTCTGGAATCTCTCTTCAGCTCTGTCAATATGAGCAAGTGGCCTTTAAGAGGAAAAGCAGTCAACATGTCCATTGTCTGTTCAGCTGACACTTTTAAGGATTTGCTTATATAAGATATTCAAAATTGAATTATGAATTTCCTGAACAGAGATAGTCTACAGATGAACCAAAGATATTTACATTGATTTAAAAAAAAATGTAATAAAACATCAAAGAAATACAGAAACATATTTTGTCACTTTCTCAACATAGTATTTAAACTGGCTTTCAAATATATCATGTGATATGTTAACTGTCATTCTTTGATTAATCTAATGACCAGTTTGGTGAGGCTAACTGGTTTCAGCATAAGAGACAATGCAAGTAGTATGGTTCAAAACCAGAATTAACACTTATGGCATTTAGTTATTGTTACTGACTTGATTCATAGCCCCATCTAAGGCCAATAAGGTGAATGCATGGTTCAGTTTGATGAGGCAGTCTGTGCAAGTTATACCTCCCTAGGGGAATGGTTCTTGGGAATCCCTGATACCTAAGACATCCCAAAGAGAAACACTGAATAAGGTGAGCAGTTTTTTAACTGTTATATAAATGTGCAGACATTTATATATACTTAGGCTGACACACATCATCATCATACTTATGAAGGGTCACCAATAAGTGTACAGCCTGTCTGAATTTGGATCTCAAATTTTCACTGAATGATTTTTTTATGTGTTTAATAGCAAACACATTTGGTTAAGTGCATAGAAATTGGAGATTATGCTAAAAAACATGTTTTTTTGTACAAAAAAGATTGCTTTTCTTATTTTTATTTTATCTTTAGGCTATAGATTTGTTCATCTATATATGTGTTTAGTGTTCCAACAAAAAAAATCAGCCATGTGTTGCAGTCTAGGGTACTTGTCTAATTGCTAGCTAGCTAGCTAGCAGACCATTGTTAATAAGTTAATTTTTTACTGGTTACCTCATACTTATGGCCTTGTGCTAAACTAGGCTAAGCTTACAAAAGGACATGCATATATAGCATTCTGCCTTCATACTGAGGAAGATAGATACTTGTTTTGATATTTTTTGTCTAATTCTGGTTAAATGATGATGAAAGAAAACATATATATGGGAAGAGTGCAAGTTCACCAGTTATGTATTTAAACAACCCAAGGCTAAAGAACGCATTCTGTCCTACTCCACCTGTTATAGACATATATCTTTAGCTAATATGTAGCCAGAAAAATGAAAAATCCATTACTTTTGAGTTTGTTTCTCATTAAATATTATAGGAAGCAAAACTGTTATACTTTGCTTAACATGGAATATCCTTTTTACATTTTGGTAAAACGAGTGTCCAATAAGTCGGGTTTAAAAAATTTGTTTTTTTTTGTGAAAGAAATTTATGAGCAAATATCTTCTGTTTTGTGGGACAGAGGTAGTGTTAATTTTTAACAAAATTTTCTTCGAACCAATTTTTGTTGCTTTTTATCATAATACTCTAATCGTTGCAATATTCTACAAGTATTAATCAAGAAATATATATATATATATATATATATATATATATATATATATATGCAGTATAACTTATAAATTAAAACCATATGTTTCAGTTAAGTTTCACAGCCATCTCACAATACAACAGTCTAAAGAATGTGAAGCTATTATTTGCAGGATGATGTTTTAACTTTTGTGTTGCCACCTATACATGGTCTACCCCAGATACTAATCACTTTCTGTTGATAGTGAAACCTTTAAACACAGTAATGAGATACATATAAAACCATTATTTATTGAAAAATCACCAAGGTGTGAAACCTACTGTCATAAGAGAAACCAAAGAATATAATAGAGAATATGAATTTTTTAATACTTACAGCAATTAATAGGCTTACATTTTCATAAAATGCCTGAGTATTAAATAGCCTAAATTGAAGCTTTCATTTTTTTGTCTTTTAGAAATAAAAAAGTAAAGACAATAAACTGACTCTGTATAAAAGCCAGGTACAAACTCTTTGAGGATTGGTTATTTTTGCGTCCAACTCCTAGAGAGTGAATGTTGATGGGAGAAGCTAAACTGAGAACCAATTCCAAAAAAATAATTGTTCATGGAAGAGAGCCAAGCTGTGTTGTAATCTTAAGTATCAATGAGAAACCTTTCAAGGATGTTACATTACAGATACAGGGGGAATATACATTGAGTAAAACATTGAAGAGGAAGGATGAGAGTGCATAGCAGCATACCAGAGATCTCGGTTCACAGAGGACATTTAACAACTTTACTAAAATTGGAGTAGAGCCAAAGAATTCATTCTCACTATGGTAAAAAATTATTGGTTTAAATTTAATTGCATAACTTACTTGGAATTCAGCACTATTCAAACACATTACATTTTATTTCAGTTTAATTTTTTGATGGTTTGATACTGTATTGTTGGTCTCATATTTAAATACTGATAATTTTCATAAATTCAATTTACTGTCAGTATTAAGATTAATCAAGTTTATATATGTAAGTTTGATATGGAATTCATGAGTTCCACTCCTGGAGGTCATACCAAGAAGCACTTTCCTTGTCATGTAGGTTTATTGTCTGATGTATTTAAGGGAGAATGCCAACTCAGGTAAAATATTTTTTGCCACTACCTACTCAGGAAAGTCACTTCCTCGGAAGGTCTTTGTATAGAATTGACCTTGTGTCATATACTGCTACAGTGAGGATGAGGAGATCATATCAAAGTTTTAAGAAATACAGGATGAGCTCAAAAAACTTACTTTGATTTCAATTAGTCAATCTCAGTCATGCCCGATATACTGCAGAAAGTCTTGACCGAACTAGATTACCACATTGATGTTTGAGTTAATGGGCGATATGGAGAGTGCCTGTGATAACAACTGACACCACATGAAACTTTGGGATGATGCAACTGCAGCCACCAATAGGTAAGAATATTCCAAAGAAGTTAAATTCTTTATATTTTTGAAATGAAGGAGTGTTTTTGTTGTGCTCACTCTGTCGTTAGGTCAGTTTAAGCAACTTCGGAGAAAGAGAGGAGGAAGAAGATAAAGGAAGAATCAACTCCAACAAGAAATCTAACACAAAATAGAGACCTAGACCACACCTGAAAAAAAAACATTAAATGTTCTCTGAAGAAGGCAACAAGCTTGAAACAGTGTATATAAGAACTAGATAAGTAATTTTTTAAAGATATAGATCTCTTTGTTGAGCTTTGAGATGATGCAACTGCAGCCACCAATATGTAAGAATATTGCAAAGAAGTTAAATTCTTTATACGTTTAAAATCAAGGAGCGTTTTTGTGCTCAGCTTGTATTTAAATAACAGATTCATCAAATAAAAATATATCTTTAAAAAAATATGAATTTATCCAATGTTTTATTTTTGATAAAACAAATCTGATGTATTTTTGAATGAAACAAATTTTAGCCCACGGCTATATTTGTTTGATTACATAGCAAATGAAGTCAGTTTCAACAAAGAATAAACTAATCATGTGGGAGGGCTGTTAGCGGGAATATTTTTACACATATATGCTTATGCAGAAAGGGCAAGAAATAGTAAAAGATATACAGGCGTAAACACATCACAAGGGTGTAGCAACAGCCTGATGTAATTACAAGCTGAATTTATTTTAAAATTTTCACTGTATAATGTGATTAATCAATAAACATGACTTTCAAGGAATTAACATAGCGGGAGATTATGTTGAAAAATAGATATTAGTTTTGTAAAAGAGTTCTTATTCAATAAAATTTAGAGTAGTTTGGTGACATATCAACACTTGCAGTTTTTTTAATGCCAAATCTTCTTTATACATGTATATTAAATGTATATGATTGGTGAGCTCATTTTGTTAAGATTTTTAAATGAGCCTGAGCACACTATTTTTTGCCTGCAGTTTAGTGTTTTCAAATATTTTTAATACAATAAATTCTATTAATCATTTGTTTGCACACAGTTAAAAGGTTCCAAGTATTGCTATATATCATTAGCAATTCAATCAGTCATTTGTTTACACACAGTTAAGTGATTAAAAAATTCTATATCCGACAATTCAATTTAACTAAGTCATTAGTTTGCACACAGTTTAAATGTCAAACAATTCTATTTGATCCATAGATAGAGCCCTATTAGGTGCTACAATGCCAAGTCAGAGTGGACCTGAGAATAAAGGGGTACTCCACATGCCTCAAAGCTCCAGGACTGTGGAGACTCATCATTAGATTGTTTAGTTTCATATCCATAACACTCCTTGTGTGGCGGGGAGTTCGTACCCCACTTCAAAGAGGTGTTATATATTGACCCTTGACTGAGCCGTCTGTCAAGAGATGCACCTGTGTAAATAAGTGGAGGAACAGCAGAAGCAGGTGGGCATTAGACAATAATATAACCAGGTGCCCAGACGGTTCGAGTTCAGTTGGAGACAGGATGCCAGCGTGAGAATCAGCTTGCAAGCCAAGCCAAGATAAGAAAGATGTGCTGCTATGGTTGAAGAAGAACTTGGGGTCAATGTAGCAGTCCATCCTTGTCTCCACTCATTTCTCACACACAACAAACATCACCTTTCGAAAATAAAGTGTGAGAGATTATATTTTTATAAAGAAGTGTATTCGTTTGTTATTGAGGTCGTCATTATGGTTAATGATGTTTCCGCATGTAAGTGTATATTTGTAAATGTACACATGTAGTTGTATTGTGGCTAAACAACAAATGCAGTTGGTGTATTCTGCAGCCTGACTGGGCTAAATTTGGAGTAGGGATTTATTTTTTAATGTAAACAGACATGCACATTATCCTATATATATATATATATATATAAGCACTCACATCATCATGCATATATACTCAGATAAGCTCACATACATGAAGTGTGATGAAAAAATGGGCCACTCTCTATAAAATAAATTCATAAGTTAGATATAGGGCCACAGTTACACTGCATCAGTGATTGTGTTTCAGTTGCAAATAGATGTTTATGGGACGAAGATAATATTTTTTTCACTATTTTTCCTTGACTGGTTTGCCTATCTTCAAGGCTTAAGATTTGAGTATGTGTTATCATTTACTCATAGCCAGGTACCAGGAGAAGAATTGTATTCTCACTTTTCTGAAAGGCAACAGACTCGTCCAGGATTTGAACTTGGCTTGTGAGATACATTTTCTATGTGAATAACCATATGCTACTTGAGTCTTTAAATTATCATATAGATTTATCAAAAAAAAATTATTTTCAAGCTTTAGAATTCAAGCTCATCTGGCTTTAAAAAAACCTCTTTCATTAATATCCTTGGTATGTCACTAAAATGAATATTCATGTTTGCTTCCCACCAGACAGGGTTTGACACAAGGTCTTTTTTATAGTGGGTATTTAAGAAAAAGAGGAGGTCGTGCACATGCCAAGACTCATACCTTCCTGGACTATGTTGGTCATTGCCTCACTGGTTGCAATGTGAGCCAAATGACCCAGCTGGGACTTGGACCCACTAAGTGCAATATGAGTCCAGTGCATATGATTGCTCATAGCTTAAACTAGACTGAAAGGTCTAGTGCTATACTGTGCTTGTCGAATTTTTGACCACCTGAAGGTGGCTTGGCTAAAGCTGGAGTGAATTCAGCCTCAAATCTATCATTGACCTTGAGCCCGATTAAGAGCCAGGTGCAGTGAGCATGAATGCATGTTGTTCTGAAGCTCCAAGAAGTGTAAAGTTAGCTGTTCATTACCCTTTCTCCCAAAGCTATTTTGACATGGAGCAGTAGTACCTGTTTGATTCCCTTGTGTTAATCAATCAGATCTAAAGGAAAATTATGAGTATGGGATAGGAATACTTGAAGTCAGACAACTTTGTGTAAATCATCTGTATTAAGAGTAATTAACTGAAGTTATAATTATTCAAAAAGGATTATTATTACATACTTCATCATCAATATATGCTAATAGCATAGATTCCCTTAACTCTCTCTCACCATTTGTCCCTGTTGGCCATCACTCTAGATAAGTCCTCTAGACCATATCCAGTATCTGCACAGGGTTTTATGTAAGTTTTTACTAATTGGCAAATGCTGGTGTGTCCATGTGTGGTTGTCCATAGGAGAACATCACTTATGAGTTTGTCCTTACTTCTCCAGTAGTTCCTAGAATGTCTTGTTTGTCTTTGTTAGATGGTGTGTGAGAAGTAACTGTTGTTTTGTGAACTTAGTTTTAAATAACCCAAAAAGGGTTGACATATCATAAAACCAACAAATGAATTGTTCTATAGGACATTAGCAGTATCTAAAATATTAATATGTAAATTTTTGTAAACATTCTATTAATGGAATAGCGGCACCTATTGGGTTAATTCATTCTATAGCTTTGTGTTCTTTTAAAACTGCAGAACCACAACTTTGTCACTGAAAGATTTATTTGTTAAAGTGTAATGAGAAGTCTAACAATCACATCAACATTAAACTTAAGAGAGCTAGCCAATAATTCTTTTAGATAACAATGATTGAAGGCACAACATTCTTGAGAAACCTGTTATCTCTTGAATTAATGAAGCTAACATTAGAATGTCTGCATATAATTAGCAATATCTTTTCTGAATGTCTCTTCATGTCAAAAATTAGCCTGTTTCACTGGGAGCAAAAGTCTGAACAACTTGAAGTTTTCATTGTCAGGAAAATAAGACAGAAGAAAACAAAAAAACAAAACCTTTCATTAAACAAAATATGACTGCCCAAGTTGGAATGGTTTCAGTTATTTGATGTGATTATTGTAAAATCTCAGGCAAGATCTTTAGTTTAAGTCTCATCATCATGTCATGTTGATAGCTTCTTGTTCCCTGACAAAGAGTCATGGTAATCTTTGGGTGGCTGCTTTTTTTTTCTTCTTTTTCTTTCATCAATAGACGCTACTCTTATAGATGAGACTGGTTAATTATTATCTCTGCTCCTGTCACATATATGACCTGGTATTCTTCCAAGGAAGAAGACACTCCAGCAAGTCACAAAAAAGAAATGTTTATACTGTGGGAATGAATAAAAATAAATATAATGAAAATAAAACCAAATTGAATTAAAAATATATACAAAAAATGCAGAAACTCCCAGAAGCCCCTGACAGGAAAAGTGGCAGTGCATGCACAAAAGAAAGAACCCTCTCTACAAAAAGCAAGAAGCCTGGGCTCTTTCAGCAGTGACCAGCAGAGTGACAACACCTAAATATTTGTTGCTATTGGTGGAAGGTGCCATGTGTCCATTTTTACCTGACACATTGACTAACCTTTCCACAAGAAGCAGCTGTCTATTTTACCAATGACCCATGACTGAAAACACCAAATAATGGACTCATCAAAATCACAACTAAGACATCATATGGACTTAAGAACAACTGAAACTACCGGATTTCAACATATCTTCCAAAGCGTGTAACACATTGTTAATACCTTAAATATCAAATTAGGACATATATACCCAAGAACGACTAACACATTTTAACACCTTGACTGGGAGATGCAGCCTTTCCCTTTGTATTCAGGAAGAATTTCCTCACCAACTGAATGGTTGTTGAACCCAGAAATAAAAGCAAAATATAAAGGATATCTTTGGCTCCTATCTTCTCTTCCTGTCTTTTTAACAGCTTTCATATCCAAGAAGTTAAACCAGCAAGATAATGTGGGGTCAGAAGAGAATAAACCAGAACGAAGTCAGATAGCAAACAATAACATAAATTATGTTGAAACCCCATAGTACTTAGTCTTATAAACATGGTTTTAATTTAGCATAAGTCAAACTATGACTTGTTATGTAAATAAGGGTTTCACTTTATCCTTATATTTGTGCTGCTATGTTTTTTCCCCAGTTTTCATGCTTAATGATATTAATTACTTATTCGCATTAGACTTTTTAAGCAAGCCATTTTTATCAGTGAGCAAAGAACATAAGAAATTTTTCAAATATTTCAATGAGAATAAATAAAAAGGTATGTTATACTGCTTGTTTAGTATCAGTTAGAGTGGAAGCCTTTTTTCTTTACTTAGCTATTTGCTGTTAGGTAATATCATTACTTCAAGTCATTAATAGCATATCATCATCATGTGGTGCCGCTAGCATGGATATCTCTGACCCTCTCTCGCAACTTATCCCTATTGTTCATTGCCTCCGGCAGGTCTTCAAAGCTACATCCTGTACCCTCACATAGCTGCTGTATGTATGTTTGAGCTGGTCATACCGCTTTTGCTCAGCCATATGTCAGGGTCTATAGGAGTACATCACTTATGAGCTCGTCCCTGCTTCTCCAGGAGAGTTCTGCATGTCTGGTTTGCCTAACTTGGATAGTTTTTGTGATGGGAAGCAGGTGGCTGTGCATTCTAGTAAGTAGTCACATTTTGGGGTTAATTGTTTTTTTTTCTTCAAAACAGACCACTTAAAATGTGATGGGTCCCCCATATCTTTGTCACTGAAATATTATAGAAGTCAATGGAATGATATTAGAGTAACATGGCTTACAAAGTTTTAAATAAATTTTTTGGTTTTAAAATGATCTTACTTTTGCAGGCTAACAATTGGTGTATCTGTATCATTCTCTAATAAAAAGGTCATGTGCTAAAAATTAAGATTCCTTAGGAACTTAAGATGTTACAATTTCCTTATATATAAAACATAGTATAACTTTTTTTGAGTCACTTAACATGATCTCACTAAAGGTTAATGATATAACCAATTGTTTTGGTGACACAAGGCATTAAAAGTTGTTTGCATATCTGCTTTTCTAACCATGCTCACATCTACACAAATATACTAAGGTTTTTTCTATGGATTAGTGATGTGTTCTTACTACTGAGTATTGAGAAATGCTGTTGTTGACATGGTTTTTGATTAGTTGGACTACTAGTACTTGAGTTTTTCAAACCAGCGTTATCGCCCTGTCGGCTGGGGCTGTAGAATACGCCGACTGCACCTCTGCAGAGGGGTAAGACCCCCCCCCCCAATGAGGCCACCTGTTGGCTGTGGGTGGCGACCCGTAAGGCGCTAGGACGGATCCCTGGTGGTTGAGCAGTCATTGATCTGGTGACAGAGTGGTCAATGGCTTGCAACACATCACTTTGGCCCTTACTTGGTCTGACGGGCGGTCGGATTGGGCCCGATCCAATCAATCGGCTGGTCCCGACATGCCCTAGCACATATGTGGTTTTGTTTTTTTTTACTTTCCCGATCGTATCATACAATCTGCTCTTGTGGAACTATTCGATCTACATTTGCGGAACTATTTCCAACCCTCTTTTTTCCATATGTGCTAGAAGGCGGGGGCTGAGGGTCAATTGTGCTGAGGTTGGACTTATGACCACTGTGAGATTGTTGTTTTTTAAAAAGCATAATTTAGCAGAGGCTCAGAATCATACTCTTTGCATGAGTATACTGGTTTTGTATCCCCGTCTCAGCCAAGGCGAATGGTTTGCCCCCTTGGTTCATTCCCTTCTCAAGTTGGAGTCCATGGTGGCTGGTGGAGCATAAGACCAGTGAACAACAATTACCAATCATGGCTTTTTCTTCATCAAAAAAACTGAAACGTTCCCTAACGGAAACTGAATCGGACTATGAAGGTGTGGCAAGTTTCCCTAGATTCATAATAATTGAATCCACGAAACCACCAATAACAAACTTATCACCTTTTTTAATTGAAAAGGTAATATCTAATAATATGACGCCCGTCCACGTAAAAAAACTAAAAAATCAAACTTTGCTCGGTGAAGTAGATAAAAGGAAAAATGCCGATTTCCTACTGAAAATGACGAAATTCCACACGATAAATGTTAAAACTTACCCTCACAAATCCTTGAACATAAGTAAAGGGGTTGTAAGAAGTAAGGAATTGTCATTAGGCACAATTGATGAAATAAAAAAAGAAATGAAGAAACAAGGTGTAACAGAAGTAAAGCGAGTTTCAATCAAAAAAGAGGGTAAACTCATTGAAACAAACACCTACATAATGACATTTGACCAACCCAAAATACCGGAGAGGATAAAAGTAGGCTACACAATGGAGAGAGTTGAGCAATTCATACCCAATCCATTGCGTTGCTACAATTGTCAAAAATACGGCCATCACGAAGATAATTGTAGAGGTCGTGGCAAATGTGCACAAGATCCTGACCACCATATTGACAATTGCAACAATCCGTATAAGTGTACGAATTGCGGAGGCGATCATCCCGTCTATGCACGATCCTGTGAAAGTTGGATACTAGAAAAAGAAATACTGGGAATCAAACACAAGAACAACATCCCATTCAATGAAGCGCGGAAAATGATAGTAGGATCTAAGACCACAACCTTCTCTCAATAAAACCCAGTATAATTACGAGAGGATTGTAAAAAAGTTGATTCAGCTGGAGCTAGGCGACTGGGAAGGCTATATCAATGAAATAAGAGCCTCCCTTGATACTAAAAAAATTTCAGAGACACCAACTACAAAGGCAGATCTTGTAGCAGACAAAGTGAAGACACCTGCACACTCACACACCTCCACGGTTAAGACCGATGTAGAAAAGAGCATGGAGCTATCACCAACCACACAACCAACTAAATGTGTCACGGAGAAATCCCCTTCTAAAACAAGACCAAAAGATAGGAGATCCCAAATAAGACCACCCAATTCTACAGATACCTCTCCAAACAAGAAACTACAAAAAGACAAGCCAAAAATTAATCCAAAACTAAATGAAAATGTTGACGCAAGTAACAAATTAAAAATTTTAGAAAAGATGGAAACAGAAAACAGCCCCCAAGTACATAAACATAAAGGCCATAAAAATAAACGATCAAACAGTCCAGATCTAAGGTCTTACAATGAACCACAAAATAATCCAGTGGAACTGCCGCGGAATCAAAGCCAATAGGAGCGAACTGCTCTTATTGATGACTCAACAACAACCTGCCATTGTCTGCCTTCAAGAAACATTTCTGAAAACTAATGATGATATCACAATAAAAACCACCAAAGTTACAATTTCATCAACAATACTGGTCATAGAGCTTCGGGTGGTGTCTCAATCCTTATTCGGAACAACATACCTCAAAGCAAAATCCACCTCAACACTCAACTCCAAGCAATAGCTGTCAAAGTGACTTTACACAGAACAATTAATATCTGCTCTCTATATATTCCGCCCCACGATGCCATAAATGAAAGTGAAATCAACAACATATTACAGCAACTACCCACACCTTTTATTCTACTTGGCGATTTTAACAGCCATAGCACCATGTGGGGCTGTAGAAGCACAAACCACAAAGGCCAAACTCTTGAAAATATCATTAACAATTATAATCTCTGCCTATTCAACAAAAAATCACCAACACATCTGGATCCATCATCTGCTACCTACTCAGCCATTGATTTAACCCTCTGCGACACTTCATTGTTCCTTGATTTCACCTGGAGGGTGTATGAGGACACATGCGGGAGCGACCATTTCCCAATTGTACTCGAGAGTTTGCACCCTCAAGACGACGACCTTCCCCAGTGGAGGTTGAATAAAGCTAACTGGGAAGAATTTCACTCCCAATGTCAGAAACACCTCATAGTAAACAATACCGAAACTATTCCCGAATTCTCAAAAAAACTTATGAATATAGCTAAAACATGCATTCCACACAACCCAACAATTCATAAACGAGACAGACCTTGGTTCAGTAAAGAATGTAAACAGGCTATTCGCCTACGACGAGCAGCTTTGTGGAAATTCAACACTGAACCCACAACCTCCAATTTAATCTCTTTTAAATTCCACCAAGCTAACGCCCGTAAAATCATCAGAGAATCCAAGAAAAAATCCTGGCAAAATTACGTGAGCAAGCTAAATACCTCTTCTAACATCAAAACGGTTTGGCTCATGATTCGAAAAATAGCCGGTAAAAATCAATCAACTCCACTAAAACACCTCTCTGTAACAAACCACAAAATAACAGGTAAAAAGGCCATAGCAGATCTTCTTGCAGAAACATTTTCTAAAAACTCCTCCAGCCAATTCAACACAGAATTCTATAAAATCAAACCCATCCTCAAAAAGAAAAAAATAAAGTTCTCTTCAAATAACTCCGAAGAATACAATAAGCCATTTACCCTAACTGAACTAGTGGACTCCATAAAAAAATCCAACCACTCAGCTGTCGGTCCTGATGAAGTACACAACGAGTTCCTCAAACAGCTACCAGATGAATCGGTCAAATGCCTACTAAAGCTATATGATAATATTTGGGTGAACGGTACTTTCCCAGAAACATGGAGACAATCAATAATTGTCCTGATCCCCAAATCAGGCAAAGATACATCGAACCCGCAGAATTATCGACCCATCGCATTGACTAGCTGCCTTTGTAAGATGATGGAGCGGATGATCAATAGTAGACTGACGTGGTATCTCGAGACAAATGGTCTAATAACAAATATGCAAACAGGATTCCGGAAAAGAAGAGGAACCATAGATCATTTAATACGACTAGAAACCTTCATCAGGGAAGCCTTCATAAGAAAACAACATCTGACGGCAGTATTTTTTGACTTAGAGAAGGCTTATGACACTACGTGGAAGTATGGTATTTTGTGGGACCTCTATAATCTAGGCTTAAGAGGAAGACTGCCGATGTTCATAAAAAACTTTCTCTTCGAAAGAACATTTAGGGTACGCGTGGGATCCACCCTTTCAAACTCACAACATCAAGAGGAGGGTGTTCCGCAAGGCAGCATCCTCTCCATTACTCTCTTCTCCATAAAAATCAATAACATTGTCAAATGTCTAACCCCCTCAATCGACTGTGCTCTCTACGTCGACGACTTCGTCATATGCTATCGGGCCACTCATATGAACGTAGTAGAACGACAACTTCAACTAAACTTAAACAAAGTAAATAAATGGGCAAGAGAAAATGGATTCAAGTTCTCCAAGTCAAAAACTAAATGCGTGCATTTTTGCTCTCTAAGGAAAATGCACAATGACCCTCTCCTAAAAATTGATGACTCCGAAATACCAGTCGTTAACGAATACAAATTCCTCGGCATAATATTCGATAAAAAACTTTCATTCATCCCACACATAAAATACCTAAAAAACAAATCAACCCGTGCCCAACAACTTCTGCGAGTCATTGCCCACACAGAGTGGGGAGCTGACCATCAAACTCTAATTAAGTTATATAGAACTCTTCTCCGCTCTCAACTCGACTATGGCATTTTCGTATATAGATCTGCCAGGAAATCATATCTGAAACAACTTGACCCTATTCACCATGGAAGCTTACGACTGGTATTAGGAGCATTTAGAACTTCTCCAATTGACAGCTTATACACCGAAGCTCATGAAGCACCTCTATAGATCAGAAGTGAAAAATTAGCCCTCCAATATTACACCAAACTTAAATCTTCTCCCTCTAATCCAGCATATGACTGCACCTTTGATCCAAAATGCAGAAAATATTTTGACCAAAAAGAAAAATCAATTAGACCATTTGGCCTCCATATGGAACCTATTCTCAAAAAAGCCAGCATTCCTCTAGATAATATCCATAAAAGCACCTTGCCACAAATACCACCTTGGATCATTAAAAATCCAAAAGTTAACCTTCAACTGAATCAACTCCATAAAACAAAGACACATCCCTTCACCTACCAAGAAAAACATCAAAATATCCTCCAACAGTATCCCGACTACCTATGTATCTATACAGATGGATCCAAAGACCACAATAAAACAGCATGTGCAGCAGTCTTAAACAAAATAATAAAAACAAAAGCTCTGCTAATGGATAGTTCTATTTTCACAGCTGAGGCCTGTGCAATAGACTTGGCTCTCGACATTATCTCGAAAGAAAAACACAAAAAATTCATCATATTCTCAGACTCGCTCTCTGTCCTATTATCATTAAATAACAAAAAACTAGAGCACCCACTTATTGTCAAACTACTTTGCAGACTACACTCAACATTAAACAAAGAAATCATTTTTTGTTGAATTCCAAGCCACATTGGGGTGAGAGGAAATCATAGAGCAGACGCAGCAGCAAAATCGGCTTTAGATTTGACCCCTGAAAAGTACAACATCCCATACACCGATCTGAAACCGAAAATAAATAATTTCCTCCATAAAAAATGGCAACAACGCTGGAATAGAAATACCAGCAATAAACTATTTCAGGTCAAACCCTTTTTGGGAGAATGGCACCCAGCCTTTCGAAAATCGCGAAAAGAGCAAGTAACAATAACGCGATTGCGTATTGGTCACAGCAGACTTACGCACTCTTTTATACTCAAGCAAGAACAGCAACCACAGTGCTCGACATGCTAAACGCCCTGCACAATCAAACACGTTCTCCTTGAGTGTAAAGTTTTTAATGACACCAGAAAGCGCTATTTCCACGCAAATTCCATGAAGGACTTATTTGAGAACGTCCACATGGATAATGTCTTGTCGTTCTTGAAAGAGACCGGGTTGTACCAGAAAATATAGATTTGGTTACAATCCTGAAAACACAACAAAATAATCAACAGAAAGCAAATTATTGTTGAATAGATTTATGCTTGTGTTGGTAGAAATAGTAGTGAGAAACAAAAACAAAAAAAACCCTTTCACCACTAAATAACCTAATGTCACATAGAAATACTTGCAAATACTTACTCGTATGCAAGTAAATGAGTTGTATGGTTTTAGTATGGTATGATTAAATTATGTGTCTGCAAATCGTACACACGTGTAAACAGGCTTTGGCATTAAATAACCTATAGAGGTTGATATGCCATTAAACCCAATCAACCAACCAACCAATCAAACCAGCATTAGCTGATAGTTTTTCACTTGAGTCTGAGGGACAGCAAGTTGCCTCAGGCCTCCAGGACTCTTCTCAGTATTTTGGCCAATATCAATCATGCTTTAGTTTGGATGATCTCAATTCATCCTCTGGTTTTTCAGTCCTTATTGCAAGCACATCAGTTTGAATTGGTATCACCATCACAGTTTTCTCAGTCCTCTGACACGGTCCCAGTACTTGTATCTCTTTTTGCTTTTTTCTCTGTTTTGGTTGGAGCAGCAAAGTCCATTAGAGGGCAAGTTCTCTGTATTTTTTTTAACTATCACAAGGTTTGGTCCTCTGGCTAGTCTTAGGGGGTCTATTTGTCTTAAAAAATCCCAGAGAATTTTATGAGTCTCATTCTCTGGTTTGTTCATTTGGTAGTAGAGTCAAGTTTCAGTTTCTTGCACAATTTCTTGTAAATCACCTTTGCTACCCAGTCATGTCTAATCTTATACTCCCTTCGTGTAAGATTGCTACATTCAATTGATATAATCTACACGTGGTATTCTGTTGAATATTATCAATTTTTGCTTCACTATAATTGATCTTTATGGCATTGGTTTGTGTTGCTATTAAGAGATTTGCTTTCTTTCTTAAAGTTTCCTTTTCATAGCCATTTCCTAGTCTTCTTGTGAGATTTTGCCAATTGGTTACTTGAAATATCTATACAGAAGTTTTTATTCCCATGTCAGTTTCCTAGTTTTTGTTGTTCGTTTTGTTCTTATATTGTCAGTGTTGTTACTAACCACTGTAATTAGCATTATGTTTTTTTTTTTAGTATGGTCTTCAAGTTCTTGTATTGGTGCATCTATACTATCTTCAATGCTGGCAAGTCTTCATCTTCCTTCTTTCCTTGACACATAGTCAGTCATCACTTGGATATAAATCTTTCTGCATTGTTATCAACTTTGTTGTCCTCTGGTTCGTTTGTCTGAGTTCTTCTTTTGTTCATTTTAAGAATAGTCTTGAGTATCTTAAAAGTTGAACGCTTTCATGAGAATTTTGCGGCAGAGGTTGGTTATGATAAATTTTCACATTTGTCTGAGGTACTCATCATATTTTTTCATTCATCTCTGTTTGATGGTGTCCACTTCCACTATTCCAAAGTACTGGTAATTTTTCTTTTCTCCAAGTATTCTGATTCTTTCTTATTTTGATAGTTCTATTCTTTCCATTATTTGTCTTTTATCCACTTTTCATGATAAGCATGGCATAAATTTCTGTATTAAACTTCATTCCTATATCCTAGCAGTATATTTATATTGTTTGTATCAATCTCCAATTCTTTTTCATTTTTTGCAAAAAGCTTGATATTGTCCATGTACATAAAGTGATTAACCTTTTCTTGGAATTTTGTAAAATTTTAACCTCTCGTGCACTTCCTCAGCATGTAATTGAGTGGCATCATTGCTATTACAAATAGAAATGTTAAGAGCACATCTCACTGGAAGATGCCTCTTTGTATTTTCATTTCTGCTAAAGTTTTCTCTCCTACTATCAATTTTACTTTCCAGTTTTTCATGGCTTCCATGATGAATTTTATAACTTCATCTGAAAATGTACAAATTATCCAACAATCTACTACTATTCAGGATTATGGGATCATATGGGCTTTTTTGCTATCAATACATGTTGTGGCTGCATATTCCCACTTTGTTTTGTTCTCCTTGAGGATGTGCTGATAAATGTACAGTAAATAACCTGTTCCTGTTGGCATCCTTTTTGTTTTTGGGGAAACATCTGCCACATAGTAGTGTGTAATAGATCTCCTTCCTAATCCATGCTGTTTGGATTTTCCATATCATAGGTAGATACATTATTGGTCTATACTTACAGAGAGTGGTTACTTTTTGAGGGTCTTTCTGCATTACATTAATCTTCCTCTAAGTCATCCATTAAGGTATATTTGCTTCTTCTCTGCATTTTAAAATCAGAATCCATGTATAGTATCATGGCCCGGAGTTTTCCAATTTCCTACTTTTTTGAGTATTGCTCTTTGTGTGTCCAGGTACATGTCCACTTCAACATCTTCTTCAGTTCCTTCTAATTCTTTTTTCATGTGATTTATCCGTTGAACTTTTCTGTTATGTTATATCTGTTCCAATATCTTCTCCAATATGGTTTTGCTTCCTTTGCATCCAGTTGTTGGTTTGTCCTCATGCAATCTTCATTTACTTGGAAGAATTTTCTTTTGTTATTTTGGAATGTCCTGTTTAGTTTGTATTGCTTAACCCTGTCTCAGTATCTTTTAAGTCTCCTTTTTTTACCAATATCTTTTGATTTATCTCTTCAAGTTGCATCGTCAGACTTAGCTGACGTTTTGTTTTAGTCTTTTCATCTCAAAATATCTTCACGTTTTTCTTTCCTAAGCACCTTTGCTTTTTGTCGGATTTTTTTTACCTGTCCCTCTAGCCTAATTTTCCATCAAGGTTTTGTATTTCTGTTTGGGTTCCTTGGGGGAACACTGATTTTATTACAAAATAGTTTTGCTTCTGCATAATTTAGACTTTCAGTTCAGTAATGTTGTCCATGGGGATTTTTGGTAATAATTTGTTTACCTTGATTTTTTTTTCCAGTCTTAGCTATATAGTCTTTTTCAGTCACATTAACTTAAGAATTATTTTGTCTTCTTGTATTTTTTTTGTGATGCTGATGTCTGTGACATTTTGGTTTCCAGCATTTTGTATTTTTTTGGTTAAGGGCTCTTGCTTTTCAATCTACAGTGTTCTGATTTGGATAAGGGAATTTTCTTCATATTCTTCACTATTTACTGGTCCGCATATTTCTAGTATCTCAAGGTCAGAAAACCAACATTTCTTTCATACCATTCTAGCTTGGTCAACAGATTTTTGGCTTCTTGTATTAAATCTTTGGATTCTGGCCAAATTTCCATCATTCTTTTTCTTTACATTCTTTGGGTTGGATTGCTCTTAAAATAACAGTGAAATACATGTTTATTATCTTCCTTTGGCCATTTTTTCTGTTGGTGCATCAGAGCTGATTAGTTGCTTTGGTTGTTGTTTGTGTATCTAAAATTAGAACTGCCAACATTTGCAGGATGCTGATGGGTCTCCCATGTAGGCTATCAAGGGAGCAATTGCCAGTCATGACACCCAAAACTGTTGTCCGAGTCCCATGTTGAATTAGATATGGCTTTTTCATTTTTCATGGGTAATACATTGAGGCCATAATAGACCCAGGGGTTGAAAATTATTGGTGCTCCTGTCACAGGTGTGATCAGGTACTCTTACAAGTAAGAGGACACTTATGCGGGTCATAAAAAAAACAACACAAACCCTGGTTTTAAATTTACCAAGATTTAACTTAGTAAAAGTTAAATGTTCACTTTGGTTTAATTGACTAGGTTTAAATTTTCATTTGTAACCTAAGCTTCTGCTTGGATTGGCTTATAACAGATACTACTGTTTAGTAGTTAAATATTCCTAATTGATTTCACTATCCCTATTGAACACTTTTTGTTAAAAGAGCTTAAGGGAAGAAACTTGGAAATGAGAAGAGGACACTTCTACAACTAAAATTTATCTTCAGTTTTCCTCTTCTTCCCCTCTTTTTCCTTCTGTATATATAAAAAAAAATCCTTATATATATATATATATATATATATATTGTTAGTTCCCTATTTATTCTCTAGGGTATAACAAAATTCACATTCAGAGCGTATATAGTACAATTAAATGGAGACTCAAACTCTGTTAAGCCATCATAATAAATTTATTTCGGCGGAGAATATTGTTGGTATATTCTCCGTCTCGTCAGATGACTCTTTTTACATGCTCTGTATTGTCCCAGAGATGTGATGCGAATGAGGAGTTACAGTTCGTATTCAGAAGATAAATAAGAAAATTAAAGAAATTAAAAAATAAATTAAAAATCAGAAAACAAAGATAAAAATAAAAATAAAAACATAAAAATAAAAAAACATAAAGTGGAACTCAGATTACAAAGCTACAAATTCTTTCGTTCATAGGCGTGAGCAGAGGGTGTGAACATATTATATGTTAGAACGATTAAGAAACAGGAGTGGAATTAATCTACTGGTCAGTCCCTTTTAATTTTGTGTTCCGTTTGTGGTTTCTTCTACTTGGCAGGTGTGCTATTCTAAACAGACTCAGATCGTTTAACTAATGGCTATCTCATATATGATTTATATTTATTTCTGATATGTCTGTTAATTAACCCAGTTGTTGTCATCTTAGGTGTTCCTCTAGTTTCAATTAGGATCGGGATACTTAAACCAGATAAGGTGGGGACATTCATTATAGTCGTCAAGTGTATTTTTTAAAATTTACCCTAAAAATGGTCAAGGGGAATTAACCACTCTAGAATCGCAGGCCTTATTTTTGGATTAATATTCCTTGTTCATCTGGCCCTTATCTACCTTTATCTTTCCTTGTCTCGGTGATATCTGCTGTTGGGTTGCTCTCTATTATTTACTCATATTTCTTTATTATTTAAGATAATTTAAATTTTCCTCTATGTCTACACTTAAAGACAAGCTCATTTCTTTTGTTCAATAAAAGTTTTCTATTCTTGAAATTAATTATGCTAATTTTTTCGTCTAAGCATAGGTTACATCTACCATTGAAGCTGTTGGCGGCAGATGAGTGCCTTAATATTCACCACTTAATTTGTGGGGATAGCCCCTGATCCTTTAGGCCCCAGAAGTATTTCGATAAAGCAGTCTGGTACCTAAGTTTCGGGTTGGAGAATGAGTGTCTACGGCTGTACCATCTTTGCTTCCAGTTTCCCGCGGAGATCCCTATATAGACTCTCTCCCCGTCCCTTTGCTGTTCCATAGGAGAAATGCATGCTTGGTATACGACATTCCTCTTGGTGCAGCGTCCGCCTAAGGGCATTCTTCCTTATTCCTACTGTTACAAGACTCCACGTTTGGATTCCTATCCCTCGTGGTAAGCTCATTGAGTAGCCTCCTATTATGGTTGCTTAGTATGTTGTACATATTCTTAGTGCAGGAGTAGCTAATTTTCACTGTATTTCTGTTAAAAATCCTACTCAATGGGTTGCCTCTAATTCAAAATTAAGAAGGAAATCATTAAATATTACTTGGATATTACAGCAGAGATATTTTGGAAATATTTACAAACAAGTAATAATTTTCAATATATTAACAAAGATAAATACAAATTCAACGCAAGCTTTAACTTTTGCTTCTACTTAAATCATTTCTCTTATCTTCAAAGTTACTTTGAGTATCACTAATACTCCTACTATTCCTTTGTTATGTCAAGTCTTGGGGACAGGAAGAGAACACTGCTACAACTAAGATTATTATACAATTATACAACTATTATTTTAATTATTATGAGTATTATCATTTATAATAATTTTAGGTCAAAATTTGAAGCTAAATACCTGAGAAAATAATTTCATGAATTTATTTTTGGAGTTTAATAAAACACCTGGGAAAATAACTATATGGGAACTATACAAAGATGCTGCATGCAGTTTTAAACAAATCCTGGAAGCAGCACTTTACAAAACAGCAGCTATACTGCTTCTTACCTCCCATCTTGCAAACAATTCAAGTAAGACAAGCCAGACATGCAAGAGCAACATTGTCCTATGGACTCCTACACATGGACATACAAGTGTTGATTGACCAGTAAAAACTTACATTCATCAATTCTGTACAGACACTGGATGCCATATAAACAAGAGCAATGCCCAATAGGGACAAATGGTGAGAGCAATTCAAGGGAATCAGTACAGTCTGCAAAGAGCTATTGAATGTAAATTTTTGCTGATCAACCAACACTAGTGTGTCCATGTGTAGGAGTCCATAAGAGAATGTCATATGAATTCATTATAATTTTTCAGCAGTGCCCAGCATGTATTGCTTGTTTAACTTGGATGGTTGGCAAGATGAAAGTGGTGGTACAGTAACAGCTTTGTAGGGTGCTGCTTTCAGAATTCATTTCAAACAGTAAACATTCTAGCCTTTTCTCTATGCATTTTGTGACTTCCCAATTGCTGCAGTAGTACCTACTAGTCAATAATAACAAGGGAGAATTGGTTAAACACAGTAATAAAATCAACATAGATATGAATATTAAATAGAATAGCTCTTGGAATGATGATGATGATTTTACAAAGGCTTTTGATATTATGATAAAAACAATGAGGATGTGAATATTAGTCAAACCAATTTATGGCAAGAAAAAGTTAACCTTTCTTTTCATTGTACTAAACATGAATAAATGTTGCTGAAAGGTTAACCAATTCATTAGTGTCAATGTTTAATAAATATCACTTTTGAATCTTAACTTTTTCAATAAATGAGTCACTAAATGAGAATATGTTTTCATTTATTTAAAATTTCAAAGGAAATTAAACAATTTATTCCAATTAACAAAGTATAGTTATACAAACTAAGGAAGCTAATTGTGATAAATATTGGAAAAGAATCAATTAACCTGCTGTTAATTAGAACTGGTATGTTTGACAAACTTTCACAAATGCCAAAACAATAAATGTACATTATTCTGTATTAGACATTTCAAAGTAAGAGGTTTGAGAAAAGGTCTCAGAAAACCTGATGGTTTTTATTTTGTGCTTTGTTAATTTCTTAGATGAGACCTGAATATCTCTTTTGGAGAAAAGGATGGTTTTTAGAATGGTGAATCAATTGAGTTGGTATGAAATGATTTTGTGAAAAGTATTGTATGTATATCTATATTTTTTTGTGACCTTTTGAGTTAGAATTCTTGATCATATTTTATGAGATGATACTCAAGTAGTAATCTATGTTTCAGATCCATATTCTCTCTACATACTTTACCAGGAATTTTTCTCTTCTCTATCACAATATTCCTTTACTGTTAGATTTCTCTGTGCATCTTAATTCTCATTAATTCATGCTTGTATCTTAACTGAAGATAGACTATTCTACAGTCTATCACTTAGAATATGTTCTGACATTTGGAAGGAAAAGTGAAGCTCAAAGCTTGTAGATTTGGACAGTCTTTTACTATATTCTAAATGGTTTCTGAGTACCTTTCCTTTTTTTAAAAATCTTTTCTGAAGGAATTTATTTCTAACTTTGCCAGTTTTAAGCTAACTCAAATTCAAAACAGGTAGCTGCATAACTCTAGTCAATTCAAATTCATTGATAAGGGTGTAAACAAAGATATTATATGTCTAGAATATCTAGAAAGTGTTAAGGATTCTAATTCTTTATAGCCAAATTTTCATAAATCAGAATTCACTCTTTAATCAAGGATGTCCTTTTGGAGATTTGTTAGATTTTCTTGGGTTATGAAACTTGGGATGATTTTAAAGGTTTAATTGAGGAAAAACATAGTTAATTATTACTCTCTAGTAAGGTTTTATTTACTCTTTTGCAGTTTTTAGCTTCTTTCTGAGAGTACTGAATTTTGTTGCTTATTATTAAGGTTTCTGCACATTCTAGCTAAGATGCTTAAAAGATACCTCCACTTAACATCTTATGGCTACCAAAATCATTGTTCTATATCTATTAAATCATCTTGAGTTTTATTTCTGTTTTTCTTTGTATTTTTAAAAATGTTTTTAGAGAATTAAGGATAGGTGCTTACCAAAATGAAGATAAAGAAGAAGGGAGAGAGATGAAAGTTAAAATGAAAAATCCTTATGAAGAGAAGACAAATAAAAATATATTAAGTTTTTAAAAATTCTAATGAAAATCTAAATGAATGAATGAAAAGCGATGACTTATAGAAGAGTTTGTTGGTATAATCATGCTCACAAAAGACTCATGAGATAGAAATTAGATTTGACAACTTAATGACATAAATATTTTTTACGAAAATGCTAATGTTTTATTAATCATTTATACCGACAAATCACATCTGATATCTAATAAAATAGTTAGAAAAAATGTTACCATTTGAAAAGTATAAAACTTTTTCCTAATTACTTAATCCCAAATATTTAAATTTACAGATTAAACAACCGAGAATACAATGACTTTATATTGTAATACCTTATTTAGTCAAGTTTCTTTATCTACAGAGCTCATAGTATAGTTTATATATGATATATCAATAGCTTAAGAGTGTTGAATGGGGATTAAACTTATTTTTTAAGCTTTAAATAAACATTTTAATTGAAAAAATGTGTGAATTAAAGATTATAAGGTGAAGTAAAAATTTTTTCCAAAAGCTCTAATGTACAAAACAAAGGTCAGTTCAGGTGTTGTTCCTTAGTGGTGGTACCATGTAATCTAGTTAACTTGTCACATGTTACTGGTATACAAAATAAGCACTGCCAAGCAACAGCCATTACCTTGAGAGATGTCATGAATTAAAATAGTCATTGTGGTGAAGAGGAAAACTCATAGTGATCCAAGCCATTGGGCTAAAAAGGTTCCTTAATCCATTGAATAAAACTCTCAATTCAGTACAGATATGGGAAGTTTTTATTGGATGATTTTCTACAGTTTAATATTTCAAAAAGTTAAATCAATTGTAGTCTTTATTTCTAAAGCTGGAGAGTATCATTACCAATATAGGCAGTGGTTGAATCCAAAGATTTTAAGATGTTTGCTCACTACAAATCTCATTAAATAACAAGTTCTCTCACTATGACAGTATCAACTCATGCAGGGTAGCCTGGTACACATACAAAGGTTGATATTGGCCGGGGGTGCCAAATGCTCTTGTCTTGCTAGTGAAATTATCAATTTTAATTATTTTCCCAAATTCAAATAAATTGTCTAAATGAATAAAAGATTGAGAACTCCTGATCAAACAACTGGTTCTCAGGATTGAAATAGCAAAAAAAAAAGTTATTACAAATCAGTGTCAACTGGCTGAATCCCATCACTGGATGTATATAGAATAGAATATTAATAAGCAAGCAATGATTTGTTGGGTTAAAATATTTTAGCTGTAACCGATTGATTTTGGAAGAATCTCTGTGGTGTAGGGGCTAATATGAAGGAATCTAACCTTGTATTAAGGAAGTTTGTAATCCAGTCATGCTATTAAATTTCCTTTTGGACTAAGAGCCTTGGGAAAGTTATGAAGCCCTTATACTCTTAGCTATAGGTTAAATAGTACCTCTGCAATTATTCTGCAAATATGGTGTTGGTAATTTAATAACTCATAATAGATGATATGTCATTAAACAAAGAAACTAAACCCATCAAATATATTTGAGGTCACTTAAAAAATCTAATTTTTGTAATTTGGATTTCTGAAATTTTAGAGCAATCAGGTACTTTCCTAATGCATGATTGCTCATTCCACCCATAGCATGGCTCTTTGGCAATCTAATAAATTATAGGAAACATCTGTAAATGTTCCATTTGAATTTAGGAATATGTTTATCAGAGTAGGTTGGATGAATACTTTTTATATCATCAAAATTCTACAAAATTATAATTGTCCTATTTTGTTAATAATGATTGAATTAATTTCTGAACACTAACAATACCTTTTTTCATGATTTCCAATTCATTTCTTTTATAAAATCATTAGCAGTGCATTAGACCAATACAATTAATGTAGCCCATTGGCTTTTCACATCGGAATCACTTTTTAAAACAAGAGAAGAATTGAGGAATAAGTTACTATAATGAATAGAATGTCAGCTGAAACTCAGAAATCCACTCATAAAAAGTTTTAGTTCATTAAGCAACTAATTGCTAGTTTTTATATACAAATCAAAGCAAATTTATCTAATTTTGGTCATTTTTTCCTCTAATATCTGTGTGTATGTATACATACATATATATATATATATATATATACATACACTCACAGGTAATTGAATAAAAAAACAACTCTTTTTTTCTCTCAAAATTGTTTTCCATATATATAAACTGCATTGTTTGGAGTTGGTTTATTGCAAAAGTTGCTTTAATATTATGAAAATCTTTCTTTTGAGGTTATTCAAGATGCTAGTAAATCAAACAGTGTGCAAGTTTTGGGTAAGTAAGAAGTGAAAATTATGTGAAATTTACGTAAGAATGCATTGTGTACACAAAGAAACATGTTAGGGTCATAAAACTATATACACATGGGCTAAACATGAGTTTACCTGAATAAGCCTGTAATAGGGAATTTAAAAAATAATATATGTTATTTAGGGTTATAAGACTGCATTTTGACCTTTGAGCAGAAGCTTGGTCATGAGAAGAACACAATAGTCATAAAAAAAAACCTTGCACTGTCATATTTAGTCAAATATGAAAAATAAATTATGCTAATGTACACTCAGATAGATTATAAGTAAAAGTAAAGTTGGCAACTGTTGTCAAGGGCAACACAAAGGGTCCTTTTCATTAGCTAATACATCAAAGTGTAGGGGAGGGTGCTACTTATTTCCCTGGATTGCTCCTCAGTCCCTTACTCCATACCTCATAAGCAAGGAGGCATCAAGTCCCACTTTCTGAGTCTTTGGTATGCCTTGACCTGTGATTTATCCACAGTCTCCTGGGCCATTGCTAAACAATCTACCTGCTAGTCCAATTGGTGATTTTTGCAAAAAATGAAATAAATTTTTTAAACATTTATGATAGACTTATAAATTCATGGAGTACCTAGTGAGAAATAAGCTCATATTTGCAAGATGAACATTGTCCCTCAACAAGTACACGCCCCATCTTTCAAAACAATCTCATTAAAAACACAAGACATATAGGTACAGTAATCAGTCATGAAGGTGATGCTGATAGTCTTCTGATTGATGAAAGACTCATCCCTATTGATTTCATTGAAAAAACTGCATCTGTTAACAGTACTTTCTTTTGCCAACTCTTAAGGCAAAATTCACCTTATTTACAGAATAACCTTTGTATATTTGGTAATAAGTAAACTTTCTGTCTCATGGTAGAAATCATTTATATTCAGATAAAAACCAATTATATCTCAACAGGAAATCAAACTCTGGTTTGCATGATGGATTTATGTACTTATCACTCAACTAACAAAAACTACATGCAGTTCTGATTGCATTTTATTTTAAACAAAGCACACTCTAAAGAAAATACTGGAATGAATATGTGTACTGAGAATAAAAAGAATAGCTAGACACAGTTTTATATGAGGAAGTAATCCATTTGACTTGAATTTATAGTATTATGGAAATGAAACCAAACAGCATCCAGTAGTAAGGTTCCACTCTTGGAGCTGTGTGGAGTCAGTCTTTCAATGCCATTACTCCAAGTTCCACTGTAACCTCTCATGTTAGCACTCAGGGTGAAATCTATTTGAAAATCATTTGTATTAGATAGGAATACTTGAAAGCATATAACTGTGAGCCAATCATTTAAGAATACTTACTTGAATCTATAATTCTTTACAAAGGAATATCATAAGTTAGTTAAAGCCTTATAAATGTGCAAAGAAATGATGATTATTTTTAAAAAGGAATAGTCATTTGAAACTACATAATAGTGTATAAATGATTAGTAATGGATAGAAGTACTTGAACTGATATAACTGAGAAATATTTTTTCTATTAAGAATGCTTAAAGCTATAATTGTTACATGATTATAATTATTTTCTTGAAGCATCATAATAGTTTGCAAAAAAGACTGACTTAAGCATTAAATAACCTAACTAACCAGTAAGAAGTGCAGTATATAATTTTAAGATTTTTTTTAAGTGAAAAGACAGGCTGAAGCATTTATATTTGATAAGGAAAACTTAGATACAAAAATCTTTGTCCACTCATGTAACTTGGCTGATTTAAAATCAAGAGGGATTTCTATAAACATGATCATATCATCAGATTAAACCTTGGAGTGATGTCAGATAAATCGTAATGACAAGGACAGAGATCCAAAAACATTAGTAAAAAAACTAAAAAACTGACAACCTCATCTTTGACAGAGACTGTTTTTACTTCTTCCTTTTCAATTTTTTTTTCTTAAGCTGCTTTGGCCATATGATATTTCATATTTACTTCTAATATTTCCTAATGACTATGAACAAATTATTTCTTAGAGCACAACACAGTTGACATCAGAAAGAAGAGTAGTCAGAATAATAATAAAAAAATAAATAAATAAATCAGTTTCTTATTACAAACCTTGTACAGTAAAGAGGAAAAAAAATCTTGAAGTTCTGAGAAGACTTTTTAAGAAACCTCTGATACCAACTTCGCGTTCTATGTAACATATGAACCAGGATAATAGATATGTCACTTAGTTGGAGCTATATTTCTTATTTCCCCTTCTGAATTCAGTACTTGAATAAAAGCTTTTTTCTTTATAAAGTATGCACAAAGAAATTTCAAGATTCTATTATATGTGTGTGTGTGTGTGTATATATATATACACACACACACACACCACTGATCAAAATAAGAGAACAATTTATACAAATCTATTACTTTACTTATCAATATTTATTGTAAGTGTAATGGTCCAAAATATCTAAAAATACATTTGGGAAATCCTTGTAGCACTTCAGAAAAATTATATACTTTATTTTACATGTTATCTACGGAACATATTTTCAAATAAATCCTAATGAAATGATCAATTAAGCAAGTAATATTCAACATAGCCAAACCAAACTTGCACACAGAAGAGGACTTTAGTCAAGTTATTTTTGTGCCAAAAATTCAAGACTTCAAAGGAGCTCAGCAATTCTTGAAATATTCATTATGAGAAAAGAAAACACCTTTTGTAAGACTGAATAGCAATTTTTCCATCTAATCTCAGTATTTAGTATGATGCTTACACACAAGGAATAAATGTTTCTGGCATTGGCTTCTCATCCTCACTTTTCTTTGAGATGCCTTAGAGGTCTGGTGCCTGTGAATGCTTTCTGGACCACACACTGAATTGTTTAGCAGCAACCCAGTTTCTAGCAACCTCACTGCCCTACACATTGCTAATGAGTCAACTACTACAATTCTTTCTAGACCACACTGACATATCTTATTAGTATTAACTCTATTGTGCATCATGGCATTTAGTCCATTTCTTCGAAAGAATACATTCAGCTCAGGTGATTATTACCTTAATGTAATTGAAGGAATACATTTGAATAAATTGTTCTTATTTTTATCATAAGTGTGTGTGTGTGTATGTGTTTGTGTATATATATATATATATATATATATATATATACTATTATTTAATGGTTAGTAAGCCAGACTCCAACAGAAACTATGGTTTATGAGTGAGGTCAATCTGCATCAATGATTTCTGCCATGTGCCATATCTAAGCTACACTTGCTGGTTTGTTTTATACCACCTCTAAACAAAAGTTTGTTAGTAATGATATTGCATGTTTGCATTTACGAAAAGACCTTTTTGTGTGCATATATATATATATATATACATACACACACACACTTATGTAAGTGTATATTCTTTATGTAAGGCTATGAGATCATGAAAATGCGAGTTTTTTTTGCATCTACAAATAAATTTATGCTAATATGTATGTATGTGTGTATGTATATATAGCAATATAATGAAAGTACATATGCACACAAATATATCACAAGATTATATCTATGTATCTATTTATCTATATAGAGGTGCTGCACAGTATGTGTTGTGGTTGTATTACAATTTAATCAATCTGTGAAAGCAAAACGCCAAGCAGCTTCACTTGCATAGCACCTGCTGACAGCCACAGCATCCCCCAGTGACAAGTTGGCTTTGAATCTCATCTTTTCTGCAAACTAATGACGACAAATAAGATTAAGTACCAGTCAGTATGTCTTGCGGCCTGTATGAGTCCAATTGTTTAAGGATAGAAAAAAGAAAATAAAGTAAATGGAAAAGATGGTAATAGTAATAATAAGGACCAGTGACAGAATAATATAAATCAATATAAGCAAAACAAAAAAGATGTGAAACAAAATATAAATGTTGATGATGAAAAGACAAACCATAATCACAGAAACAATGGATACTGTAAGTAATTTTTTTTAAAATGTGTAGATTGAACAAATTCTGAGATGGAATGGAAACTGATGACCCCTTCAAATTAAGAAGAAAGGATTAAGGAAGAATTACTTCTCCAAGAAAAATGTAATAATACTACAGTCTCTTCTAAAAGAGAAAGAAACTATGGAATATCGAATATTAATAATTGTCTTGGAGTTCCTTCCAAAAATACAAAAGCAAAGATGAATCCTAAGATACAGAAACTACAAAACAACAGTATAAGTGAAGGCAATGTCTTCCCACTTATGAAAAGTGACTGAATTATATTTATTGGTTAAAAAATAAAATGTACCACCCTAAATAAAGCTACTCTGACTTAGAAAAGAAACTGATTCTTTCAAAAGCAAAAATTACTGAAACATAAGAAACGCTTTAAATCAGCTGGGCAGTTTGTAATACTTCAAACCCTATTAACAATGAAAATATGTAGCAAAATCATTAGCAATGAATTTACATTATAGATATAACTCTATTTTTTCAGTTTTTTCGCATTAATTTCTGTCCACTAAATACGTCTTTTTTCCTGATTTACAATGGATATCTAAAAAAAATCATCAAAGTGCATTTAGATTAGACATTGAAATAGCCCTCATAGGCATAAGCAGTTTAATAGTCACCATTGAAGAAAATTGACTGTGAGCCCAATTCAAAATCTCAATGAGGCTTCTTGCATTGCCTTCCATGCTAATATCTTTGTGAATGGTATGTACTGAGAATCTCTATCAGCTGTTAGTAAAATAGTAGGGAATATAGGGCTTTCTAACATTGGTAGTTCAATCAATTTCAGAGTAAAACAAAAGCAAACAAAAAACCCTCTGAAATCAAAAAATAAAAAGTATTGTTTGGAACACTGTGCTTGTGTTATAAAGATTATTCAAAATGTGTGGCTGGCTCTACAGAAGCTTGTGCTTATATAAACATAATAACAGACCTTTTTTTTTCTCTCTAAAACTTGTGTTGATTCTTGATCACTAACAATTGTTTGAGTAATCATCTCATTCATTCTTGACGTCTGATGATCCCTGTAACTGATTTTCATTGTAGAAGGTATAGTTCGAAGACAGCAATAGTTATTGAATAAATCCAACCTGTGATAGCTCATTAGGTTAACAGCTAGTAATAGGAAAAATCTAACAAAACTTGAATTCACAGCACTGACTTTCAGAGATATCACTTAACTCTTATTATTATGTTCCACTTGCAGTATAAAGTACATATACAACTTGGCACCACTTACATACCAAATATATAAGTGATCTACCTTGTGTTTGTTTACTGTCTTAGTCTAAAATGTGTTGTAAGAGGCAACAAAAATGGGAAAATATTTCCAGTTTTCTCTGATTTATTTAATAAATAACTTATGGAGTCCGAGCAATATATGTACAAGTTAAAGAGTTAATTAATTCATGGTAATGAAGATTGTTTTGATTAAAAGCAACAATGATAAGCTTGAGTAGAATTTGTAAGCAAGCAATAATAATGAAATTTTCCTTGAATAAAAATGTCAATTTACAAAATTGCAAGAAAAAATGAATCACCTCATGTTCAAGGATGACATCAAGCTGTTTGCAAAAAATGAAAAAGAATTGGAGACTTTGATACAAACAATAAGAATATACAACCAGGGTATAAGAATGGAGTTTGGTATAGAAAAATGTGCCATGCTTATAAGGAAAAGTGGGAAAATACCAATAACAGAAGGAATAGAACTGTCAAAGAAAGAATCAGAATGCTAGGAGAAAAGGAAAATTAAAAGTACTTGGGAATATTGAAAGTGGATACCATCAGACAAATGAAGATGAAAGAAATAATTAGTTAAGAGTAGCTTAGACAAATGATAAAACTTCTCAAAACTAACCTCTGCAGCAGAAATCTCATTAAAGGCATAAACATCTGAGCAGCTCCCTTTGTCAGATACTCTGGAGCATTCTTAAAATCGACAAGAGAAGAATTCAGACAAATGGACCTGAGAACAAGAAAATTGATGATAATGCACTAGACCTTACATCTGAGGGATGACATAGATTATGTGTCAAGAAAAGGAGAAAGAGGAGGAAGAGAACTGACCAGCATTAACGATAGCAAGGATGCATCAATAAAAAGACTCAGACTAGATTAAGAGCAGAATAAGACTAATTACAGTGACCAGTAACAACATTGACAATATGAAGGATAAACAGAATAACAAAAACTAGGAAAAGAAATGGGAAGAAAAGCAACTTTGTAGATATTTCAAGTGACAAACCAACAAAATCTCACCCAAGAAGACCTGGACTTGGCTATAGAAGGGAAACCTTTTGAGAGAAATTGAATTTTTTTATATCAGCTCTAAACAGTGTCATAAAGACCAATTATATTGAAGTGAGAATTGATAATACACAACAGAATACCAAGAGTAGATTTCATGGGGATAAACGAAACCATTAATTACATAATAAGCAAATGTAGAAAACTCACACAAAAGGAGTATTTGACAAGACCAGACTGGGTAAGAAAGGTAATCCACTGGGAATTGTGCAAGAAACTGAAATTGAACCATATTACCAAATGGTATACGCCCAATCAATAATCTCTCCAAGAGACTGAGATGCATATAATTCTCAGGGATTTTGAGATCACCTGATTACAGCTGAGAGGCCAGACTGAATGATAATTAACAAAAACAGAACTTTCCCTCTAGTGGATTTTGCTGTCCCAGTGCACCACTAAATTGAAATTAAAAAAAGCAAAAAAAAATAAGAAAGAGATAAGCACTTAGACCTTGCAAGAGAACTGAGAAAGCTGAGAAACATGAGGGTGATGACAATACCAATTGTACTTGGTGCACTTGGAATGGTCCCCAAAGGCATGGAAAGAGTACTGGAAGAGTTGGAAATTGTTGTACAAATTGAGACTATCCAAACTAAAACATTAAGATTGGCCAGAATACTGAGAAGAGGCCTTGAAACCTGAGGGGACTTGCTGTCACTCAGACTCCAATGAAATAGTATCAGCTAATGTGAAGAACTAACAAAGAGTGAAGAAATGATAATAATTGTTCATTATATGGCTAAATTATACTAAGAAAACACAAAGAAGAATATAGATTCACAAAATTGCAAGAAAATATAAACCATGTGTACAGGGATGATATAAAATTTTTGTCAAAAACAAGAAGTAATTGGAAACCCTAAAATAAATGGTTAGAATTTTCAGCTAAGACAGAGAAGGGAGAAAATTTTATATTAAGAAATATGCAAGGCTAATAATGAATAAAAAGTTTTAAAAAATAGACATAACGAAAGAGAGTTACCCAATTAGGAAAACATCCGGCAAAAATCCTGAGAAAAAATAAAACACCAAGAGTATGTGGATGATGCAAAATTTCTTTTGCCAAACCAAAAAGGAATTGGATGCCCAAATAAAAATTGTTAGACTCTTTAGCCAAGACATAGGGATGAAATTTGGTATTAAGAAATATGAAAGGCTTATAATGAATCAAGAGAGAAAAAGACACAATAGAACAAATAGTGCTATCTAGTCAGGAAAACATAAGAATGCATAAGACATAAGAAAGACACAGACACCTGAAAATCTGAATTAATACAGTCAAGAAAACAGGTGAAAGATAAAACAAGCAAGGAATACCTGAGAAGAACAAGAAAAATACTGGATAAAAGAATCTGCCACAAAAAGTTAATCTAGGGAATAAATATCTGAGCAGTCTCCTTTATAAGATACTCCAGATCCTTAGACTTGACAAAAGAGAAGCTCAGAAACTTGGACAATAGAATGGGGAAATAGATGATCATACACTAGGCCTTATACTGGAGAGATGAAGTCAACAGACTACAAGTTAAAGGATAAATAGGAGGAAGAAGTCTCACCAGCATTGAAAATCATGAAGATACAGCAATTCAGAGACTTGACAAATATACAAAATAGAGTAAAGAGAGACAAATTACAACAACCAAAACTATAACAAAAATAATACGCAGACTGACCGAATTATAAAACCCAGAAAACAAAACTGGAAAAAAGCATCAACTTAATGGACACTTCAGAAGATAAAATAAAGTAACTGTTCATATAATGACATGGACATAACTGTGAAGAGGAAACCTAAAAAGAAAAATTGATTTATGGATAATAGCTGCCCAGAAGAAATTCCACAAGAAGCAAATCTAAATGGGAAGATGATCAACTGAGAACAGTGCAGATGACTAAATTTTGATCATACAAATAGTACATGTGTAGATTAGAATCTGAAAAAATAGAAAATTCTCTGGTATTTTGGAATAAAAATAGATCATACAGCTCTGCCCACCAGAAATCACTATAAAAATTAAAGGAAAGTAAAAAAAAAATTGACAAATGACTGAACCTTATATATGAACTGAAAGATGCTGAAACATGAAGGTGACAGTGATACCAATCATAGTCTGAGTACCTGGAAAAAACTGGGGGTAATTTGGAAACCTGTTAAAGGATTAAAATTGTCCAGACTACAGCATTTTTTTTAGATCAGCAAGAATTCTGACAAGAGTCCTGGAGAAATGAGAAGACTTGCTTCCACTCAGACATCAATGAATGCTGACAATCTGTGCTGGTGTGAAAACTAACATCCAGTAAAATAATAATCTTAGAAACAATTTTCCTTTTAGAAAATTTTTCCCATGAAAGAAAATGAAAATAGACCCATGAAAGTCTAATCAAATATGACTTCATTTTTTTTTCATTATATTGGTGTTTTATGTACAGATTTGGATAAATATGGCTTCCTGTTGCTGTAAAGGAAAAAAGTAATTTTGCAGAAAAAACTGCTGCTCTCAGTCTTTTGCTATCTCATCAAGACAAATACTTTGATTAAACAGTTGCAGCATTATAACAATTTAATCAGAAAATCTTTGTTGATCTAATTCTCTTAGTATATCTAGCTTATAGAAACTGTTTCTTCAGGACAACCAAATGGAAAAAAAATAATGCATATATATATATGACATCAACAAGAAAGTTTTATACCCGTTGTCAACAATAAGACTGCAATTTCATTATTGTGCAAAGAAAATGCCACATGGAATCATCGTGCTAATCTTCAAGAACATTTCTCATCTCTCTTTAATCATTTTTCCCTGGACATTTCTGTCACCATTCTTATATTGATGTTCTTAACCAAAGGCATCTAGTGAGAACAGTAAGTCCTGCAGCAACTCTGGTTAATTCAAAAATATATTTTCTTATTTCTTTTTTACTTGTATCATGAGTTCCTAGACCCAATTATAATGTCTTCTGGTGTGCTGTGTCTGCAATAGAAGGCTTCATTTGTATTTTTGGAAATTAATCTTCAGATATCATGATTTGTATTTGTTTTGTAAAGTTTTTTTGTATATATGTCTTTTTTAAATGTGTCATTTGCATTAATCTTTATCAGGAAATATCTTTGTTCTGTAATTTTAAACAGAAGTTGTTCAATACTATAAAAAAGAATTCTTTCCCTAAAATGATGGATTAATGATAAATTTTCCAAACTATGCACTTATTTTAAATTGAACTTATAAATGGTAATCACTAACAATAGTTTTCAAGAAGTGCTACTTTATCTGACCTTAAAGCTAGATTATTGAAATTTATTTCTACAATTTTATTATCTGATTTTACCTTAGAAGATTAAGCTGCATCTGTCTTAATAAACTGTTGATTATGAAAAAATTATGGGAAAAAAAAGCATCATTGATATAACTAAAAATAAAATAACTAAAGAGCTCAATGTAAAAAGCAACTATAGAATAAAGAAAAACTAGTCATAAAATACAAGTAATAATGAAGAATGTATAAAATCATTTTCCCTCCTAACAAAAGAAAGTCTTCATGTCTCAGCAAAAATTAGAGATTAGTAATTAAAACATTTGCTTTTACTTTGGGATAAGCTTATTGTGCCCAAATATCTCGAGTGCTAATGTCTGTTTATTGCCTGTTGCCTCCTTATTCTACCACATAAAATGTGCCTTCTCAACAATTACAGTTTTTGGCACTCTGACTAAAATCAAAACACCTGCTGCTGAAAGTATTGATAATAAATTACAAATGTTTATAAAAAAAACTGTTTATCTTAAGCTTCACTATCTAAGAGGGGAGGAGGTTATCATTTTTTTGTAACTATTTCTTTTGCAAATATCTTATAGTAGGATGAGTTGAAGATACTTGTTGTGTAATGGTTACCATAATAGAAAATAGACATGACAAACTAAGTTAAAATCTTAGATAAGGCTGATTGCATTTCACATAGCACTTATACCCATTGGAAAAGTATGAATTCAAGTATTCTCCCTGCAGCAATGGATAAATAGTAGGGTAGACTGGCTCTTGGCCTAATGAGTAAACTGTTGGTGAATGGTCCGGGCTACTGGGGTTCAATCCCAGGTCAAGTCATACCAAAGACTCAAAAAATGGTACTTGATGCCATCTTGCTTTGCACTCAGCACTATAAGGTAAGGATCAAGGGTAAAGTGAAGCAATCCAGGGAATGGAGTAGCACCCTCCATTACTCCTTGGTGGGGTAGCTATTGAAAAGTGAGCCTTCATGTCACTCTCGACTAAGGTCACCAACTCTACTTTTTTACTTAGACTGAGTTCTTTAAATTTGGTATGATACCTAGTCTAGGAGAAGAAAAACTCTGAATTAAAACCAGGTAAACTTGGCTTTAAAATTGACCTTGTATCACATCCTGCTTATGCAGAAGGGTTGGGTAAATGTATTATGATGAATTCGTCTTCATCCATTTTTATTACTTCTTTTAGCAAATCAAATTACAAACTGAAAAATGATTTGCAAAAAAAACCCCAACTATTTGAATAAAAAGTAATAGAAATACATGTAGACAAACTATTCATAGCTTAGGATCTCTTGTGTGCAGTTGAATTATCTGATAATGCAAAAGTGGTGAAAAATGAATGCATGAGGAACAAATTAGTATTAATTTAAATAAATTGCTTTGAAAAATTTTTTCCCAGTATTTTTCTTTGATAATTTCCTAATGCATTTCCAAGATTAAGGCTTTTTTTTTTGCTTCTAGTCAATCATTTTTTTAAAAGAACTTGGTGGTTTTCATTAAATTCTATTGCGGTCTTCAGTTGTACATCAAATCTGGTAATCTTTGGAACATTTTAATAGTAAACTTCATTTTGTTGAAGTGTGTATGATATTACCAACCTTTGTTTATTGTTCCATCTTTCCTAAAATTGCCCTGTTGGCTGAGGCTGTAGAATACACTGACTGCTTCTCGGCAAAGGGGTAAGACCCCCACCAATTAGTGTCTTGGATGTGTTACTAAACAATCTAATGATGAGATTCCAGTAATGTTGGAGCTTTTGGGAATACAGAGTACCCCTTCATTGCCATCTCTCCCAGGTTTACTCTGGCTTCGAGTGGTAGGACCTGATAGGATCCTCTCTAGGGGTCAAATAGAACTAAACTGTGTACTTAGGCTGAACTGAGTTGCTTGAAATAGAACTGTTTATTTGTATAAAAATAGATTTGGCATTAAATGACCTACAAAGATTGATATGCCATGAAACCCAAACAAACCAAACCAATCTTTTGTAAAATATAAATACTCAACTTTGTTTCTGTGATATTTTGTCATTTATTTAAAAGTTACGTAAAATTATTTTCATAGTAATATCATGGATGTTGTTTTTCTTTAGGGTAGATTTAAACATATTCAAACGAAAATTGTTTTGAAAATTTTATATATATATATATATATATATATATATATATATATATATACACCACCCACACAAAGAGAAAGGGGTGTTAAAATTGTCTTGACTCAAAAAAGAGTCAAATAATCCAGAGCCATGAAATACAAATGTTATTCTACATATTGATCATGAAATTTAACACACTTTAACAATCCTTTCTCTCATTTCTTTAAACCATAACAAATTGTGTAAAACCTATAAGTAAAGGAAATTCTCTATCGGTTGGGTTGAGAACTATTCAGAACTTATGTGCATATATATATATATATATATATATATATATATATATATATATAAAATAATGATAAATAAATGTATATCAGTCTTTATATTTGTATCTTTAATTGCATATCTGTGACCACTATCACAGATATTGATCACTCTCCAAATTATAACACATTTGGGCTGCCACAAACTCACTCCAAGCAAGATTGTGACCATATACTGCTGTTTATATATATATATATATATATATATATATATATATATATATATAATTTAGGGTCTGCTGAAATAGATAAATATTACAAAAAAATATTAGTAATTTTTAAAGGTTTTTCTTTTATATGGTATATGTATGTGTGATTTTTTTAAATTTTATTGGCAGTGCTCATGTTAGTGAGACTTGATGATTAGTTTTTGAAATGGGATTTATACCAACTATATCTTCAAGTGTGTCACCAGCTTTTTCTTTTTGACTTTTGAGAGGTACAAGTTAATTTCTTTCAGACAAAGGATTTTTTTATCCTTAAATCTGTTTCCCCAATATTCTGGGTGTCTTTGATACTATGATGTGTAATTGCATATTATTTTCTTGAAAGCAGTAAATCCTTGTTAATCAGCTCATTCTTTTTACTTTTACATGGTTGACTTGTGTTGGCTCATTTTCTACATGTGGTACAAAATCCCAACACACAATAAAATTTATTAGCAAAATCAATGTTTTTATATACCTTGGATTGATAGTAATGTTGCAAGAGGATGTCAGCTATGGTTGTAGTGGTCATAAACCAATTAACCTAGCAACATGTGTGATCTTATATTCATGTATAGAAATATATGGGCATACACATAAAGGCATACTTCCTGTATATTCCCTTCCTTCACATGCATATGTACGTGTGTTGTGAATTTTCCCTTTGAACAATTGAATGAGTTGTATTTCTTTGTATCTTTGAAAGAAAAGTATATGAAAATGAAGAAAATAATCTTTTCCCTTTGAAGAATTTCTTACATTTTATATCATTCTATAGTTTTTGTAGTAAACATTGGATTACCTGTCTACATAAATTCATTTGCATTAATGATTACATATTTCACTTTTCATGTTGACAAAGGTCACAACAAAATGTAGAGATTCATTTCCTTTTTAAATTTTTGTTAAAATGCAGTCAGTGTTGGAATTATTGTTTGATCTTCTCTGCTACAATTTTCCATTTCTCATAAATCCTACCAATGATATCATGAATTATATAAACAATAATTGAATAAAGGTTTAAAACTAAATTAAACCTTCTCTCAGATTTATCAACTTTTTGGAACTGTAGAATTTGTATACAATTTGATTATTTCAATGTAGGTTAAATTTGCTTTGTGAGTAAATTAATATTTTGCCTCAAAATGTTTGTATCTGATACTGTGTTACTCTTAACACTTAATGTCTGATTGTTATTTCAGTTTTTTTACCTGACAGTAGTTGAAGCAGGAATGACAGTTTAGTATTAAATTTGTTACTCAAAATGTTTCCGTTGTGTAATACTTTGATTTAACCAGACAAAATTAAATTATTGAAATCTTGCATTTTATAATACTCAAATTCACATTACATTTCCATGTACAAAGTGTGATTCAAAAATACTGAGACAGAAACTTAAGTTTTTTTAAATTTGAAAATTTTAATAAAAAAATATGTTGAGCAACTTAGGCAATGAAATGATAGTGTTGAGACTACACTTTTCTTAAAACATTACACTAATTACTCACAAAAACTCTTATGACTTTTTATAAACTGAAAATTGATTTCAAGGATAAGATTTGATTTTATTGATTTAAGCAGTATATCAACCCATCTAAGATTATCTTATGCAGAGTGTTAAGAAAATCATGTTCATTATACATCCATATCAACATTTTTGGTGTAATTGTTTCTTGGGAAATTCTTTTTGAACATAGGATCCTATTAAATACAAATATTTTAAACAGTTCTATTTTACCCCTAGGTAGGACCTTAACAGGTATGACTACTCTTTATCAGAGTTGACCTGAGAGTAATGGTAATGAAGTAATACTCCACATTACTCAGATATCCAGAACTCGAGTCTTATTATCCAATGCAGTTTAGTATCACATCCAGGACACCCCTTTTGGTGGTGTCTTATGCCTTTGCAGGGAATACAGCCAGTATATTCAAAGACTCACTAAGTGAGCTTGGTAAGATTTGAGGCTATGTAGAACATTAAAAGAGAAATGACAGCATAGTTTCACACTATATATAAAAATTGTCCGGTCGGCTGGAGCTGTAGAATACACCAACTGCACCACTGCAAAGGAGTAAGATCCCTGCCCCCTCCAAAAAACGAGTTCCAAGATATGACATAAAACAATCCAATGGTGAGGTTCCAGTAATGCTAGTGCTTTGGAGAATGTGGAGTACCCCTTCATTGCCATCACTCCCAGGTCCAATCTTGCCCAAAGTGGTAGCACCTGATAAGGTCCTATCTATAGGTCCAATAGAACTAAATTGCATACTTATACAAAACTGAATTATTTGAAATAGAACTGTTTTGACATTTAACTTTGTGCGGACAAAAACTATAGTTATACTAAACTGAATTGCTTGAAATTGAACTGTTTTTCACAATCAAACTGTGTATTCATGCTTAACTGAATTGTCTTAAATAGAACAGATAATTTGTATAAAATGGATTTGGCGTTAAATAACCTACAAAGGTTGATATGTCATAAAACCCAAACCACCAAACAAACCATATATAAAAAAAATAAGTTTTTTGAACAATGAAAAACTCATTGAAATGATCATGTTGAATTCTAAGAAGACTCTTTTAGAAAATATACATAAAAATACTCATTTGCATAAATTATCAATTATTAGCCTTAGAGTTATTCCCTGCAGATGTGTACAAATATTTAATGATGTTCTTTTCTTTAAGAGGCTTATTTTGAGGTTTTTCTTTATTCAATCATTACTAATTTGTTTTCCTTTATTTAATCATATCTAATTTTTTAAACTTGCGTTTCATCTGTATGAACACACAAATGAAATATATTCAGATGCATAGTAGTGAGTGAAATTTGCTTGAAAATCTAAACCAGTTAACCATACTGAATTTTTTTTTTAACCAAGGTGCTTTCAAATTGCAAAAGAAGATTGTCTCTGATGACTTTGTAGAACCAGACAAATTATATTTGTATTGTTTCCTTGCAAGTAGCTTTGGAAGTCAAATGCTTGTTTAAAGATCATGAAAAGTGATAGAATTTTCTTTGCACACATTTCCTTTGTTAATTAACTGAAAGGAAAACTCAAAGAGCAAAAAAGTATTAAAATCGATTACATCCTTATTGGTGTCAATGTTTGCCAAGAATTTTTTTCCCTGATGAATAATCTAATTACTTTTGTTATTATTGCTAGTTAACCCTGTACCTACTGACCTTTCTTTGATTAAATACTCACAGTTAGGGATGATGTGGAACCATCCATATGAATTTCTACTCTTGCAAAATCTAATTCATAATATTAATTTTCTCAACTTGACTTTTTAACATTTGATATAAGTTTCATTAACTTGAAGGCAATAAGGAAAACAGAAGATGAAAATAACTCTCCAAAACATGCGTGAAATATATAGTATTATCAGAAAAGTATGGTTAATTTTTAAACAAGTATTTTTGTTCATGTTAAAAGGTTGGGAAATCCTGGAGCTTTTACTTTGATTGGATCAACTTTTCACTTCTGGAAACCATGAAAAAAGGAGCCCTACTAAAAGGAAATTGGTATTAGGGATTGTACTTTTAAGTGAAGGAGATGGAATGTATTTAACTATACAGTGAGCATAATACAAGAACTTGTTAGGAAATTTTTTAAAATGGATGCTTGAAACAAGTTGTAGCAGTAAGAAAATATGTTATAACGTATTTCGCCATGTTTTGAAATAAAGGATGATATAACAGTGATTAGAAAAGTTCTCTGTAAACCTGGCTTAGTTTGTCAAGCATTGCTCTGACATTGTTGGGCATATCAAGTAGTTGAATAAAAATATTGAGATTTTGATGAGTTGTATTCATGTATTGTGACTATTGCAAATAATATGAAGTTCATAAATTCTAGAGACAGCTGTTAGTACTGACAAACCAAGGCAACAGTCCCTTTTTAAGAATACAAGGTTCTGAAAAAGACCCTGATTAGGTGGAAAATATCTTATTGGCTACTAGAATTAAATGATTTTATCCTGTGTACATAAACTTGTTATACAAATTTTAAACTTGAAGAGTGAAAATAATGAGGGATGATATAATAGAGATTGAGTTAATGGCCAAGAGTTTTTTTTTTTAAATATTGTTTGGATTTTTCATTTTGACCCAAGTGATTTGAGATTAAAAGCAGCTAAAATTAAAAGATGAAGGAAAATGCTTGACAAAATTCATAAAATTTTTATGCTTATCTTTTCCATTTGTGCAGATAATTTATGAGCTTCACAATAGATATTCGGATTGTTTAGGGACTGTCATTTCCTCTATGTTTCCTGCACTAAAAAATTATTCCCACTCTGCATTTTTTCTTATCTGTAACTTTCTGTTCTTGGTTCTGATTCTAGAGCCACACTTGCAAGTGTCAATCTTCTTGTCAACCCAGTTGGCTGGGACTGTAGAATACACTGACTGCATCTCTGCTGAGGGATAAGACCCCACTCACAATGAGTGTCCAGGATATGTTAAACAATCTCAGCCCAATTTATACAATATACCGACTGCATCTCTGCAAAGACTCTTAGATCATTCTGAGTAAAATACATGACATCACACATGAAAATATTCACGAATGGCATGTGTATGTTGTAGAGCAATTGAAGAAAAAAAATTGATGAAGTGCCTTGATGTAAATATAAAACTCTGCTCATGAAGCAATTGGCCACCTTGTCAGGGTCTATAAAACGAGTCTGCTGGCGGTTTGGTCAGTTTGATCAGGAATACTCTTGGATGACTGTTGGTGAAAAGACTGCCCTCTTTGTATGAAGGTCTGCCCCCCATACACACAAGTGGATATGACATTAAACAATTTGATGGTGTGGCTCCAGTAATGCTGGAGCTTTTGGTAAAGTAGAGTACCTCTTCTTAGTCATTGCTACCAGGTCCACTCTGGCCCAGAGTGGTAGCACCTGATTGGGTCCTACCTATGTGTCAAATAAAAATATGACATTTAAACTGAGTCTAATCTGATGACTTAAGCAAAATTGAGTTGTTTGAAATACAACTGTTTTATCATTTAACTGTGTGTAAACAAATGACTAATGTTTAATTGTTAGTGATGTAAAGCAATATTTGAAACCATGTAAATGTGTGCAAAAGAATGAGCTTTGGCTTGTTCAAAGACATTATCAACAAAATGAGTTTACAAAACAATATATATTTAATGTATATGTATAAAGAGGATTTGGCATTGAATAACCTAAAATGGTTGATATGTCATAAAACCAAACCAAACCAAACAGCTTTCTTGTATCAATACATTTGATTGTGATGACAATGATTTTTATGTGTTCTGACATCATTATTCATTTTATTACCAAAGAGATATTAATTTACGCTATGAAAATAAATTTGTGGAACTTGTCCATATTCTTAGTAATCAAATATTATATTACATGAAAACCTGTTTAATTATAGAGGAAACGGTTTGATCTTGGGAGATACATTGAACTTGGGTATGTGAACTGGAAAAAAATTGACTATTTAGTATTATAAAGTAATGAAAATATTTATAAACTATACTTTGTGTTTTAGAATAATGATCCATAGGTAAAAACTTTCCTTTAAGCCATCACCTACTGCTATCAATTATATACAAATTAAATTTGAATTATGCTTTTCTTTCCAATGCTTTTGTCTCCTAAGAGAGAGATAAATCTATTGGAGTGTTTATCTTAATTACTAAGGGGTATCACTATAAAGAGTAAAGAGTCTAGACCAGGTGATCATTCTAAGTGAATGATTTGTTCTAATACTAATTGCCAGGTTACAGGGGGCCTATCCTCTCGTCTAAAGGGAGCAGGGCAGAGTTTATTGCTTGGTACCTGAGAAATCCTAAAAGAGAAATAAGGAAGAGATTGTAAGTGGTGCCCACTATAAAATGACTTGGTCTCTTCTGACTTAGAGGAAAGTCAGAAAAAACCCTTATTACAAATGTATAAAGCAGACTACAGCATGTATGAAGTTAACATGTAAATCAAATAAACCTCAAAAACTCAAAAAATTCAGAATTAGTCAAATTCAAATTCTTTCATTTCCACCCTTAGCAAAATATTGAACTAAATTTCTGTCGTTTTTGATTATTAATTTTTAAGATATTTGGAATTTCTGAAAAAGAATGAATTGGGATTTGTATGCTGATTAAACTATTATTATTTTAAGACCTCTGAAATCTAATAAAACATTTTCTTTGTCTATATGTTGAAACATGCGTAGAAGGAAGGATCTAACAACTGCAGAAAAATAGAAAATAACAGAGTTATTGAGTGAGGGAATGTCCTCTTTAAAACTATGAAAGGTGCTTTGCAAAGAAAATGGAACAATAAAGAAGGCTTTTGAAAACTGAAAACAAAGGAATAAGTTTTAATGACTTGCTCCTTTAAGATGAACATAAAGTGAATAATAGCAAAACAATCACTTTTGACTGGCACTCAGATTTTTTGAAAGCTTGGAACTGAGGCAGTCAAGAAAGAAAAAAGGTATAGAAACCTTTGTGAATTGGGATCTTTAAAATGTTCTCCAAGGTAACCTGCTCTCACTAAAGTAAATATTTTGAAGCATCAAAATTGGGCCAAGAAATACATAACAATTGGCTTTTCTAAAGTAATTTTCTGATAAATCTTGAGTGACATTTGATGGACCTGATAGATGGGGTAAAGGTGGATTTTATCCAATTCATACATACCTGTGGCTAAAGGAAGGCAACCAGGAGTTGATAACAATGATATAGGCAGGAATAGTGAACCAAACTATAACTAGATCAAAGTGTTAACTTTTGCTATTATATAGACAAGAGTTTTTTTGCATGGTACAAGCAAATTTCAGTCTTACAGATTCAAAGTGAAGTGTGTATTTATGCATGGCAATACTCCTCATGTATCTAAACTAACCAGTGAATTCTTTGGGCATAAAAGATTTAAAAGAGAAAATAATGGAATGGCTACCGTCAAGTGTTATTCTGAATCCAATTGAAAATCTCTAGTCCTTTGTGAAGATGAATTGATATGAAGGTGGTAAACATTACAGCAACAAAGCAGATGTATGGGAAGCGATTAAAACTAACATTTCTTGAACCTCTTGAAGTAAAAAAAAAATAACAAAATAAGTGGATGATAGGTTATAAGCTGTTATTAAGAATGATCACTGTATGAAAATGTAAAATATTCAAAGAATTATATGTGTTTGTTTTTTGTTTTATTATAGGTTTTGATCAATTTTTAATTACTTCATTAGCTTTTTATTCAAGTAAAATATGATTATTTTATTTTTCCGAAGAACATCAAATGGCATTTTTTTTTTTTTTTTTAGAAAACATCAAATACCTACAATAAAATAATGATTTCATCTAAAATTTTAACTTTTGTATTATTTTAAAATCTAAATTGATTGTTAAAAATTTGACAATTTTTTCAAATCAAATTTGAATTATTGAAATTTATTTGATTTGCTTTATAACTTCAGACAGTGTAGATTAATAGAACAGCAGGTAGAGTTAAGATGTTTTAAATGTTTTAACTATTACACATAGATTAATTTGAAACCACTTTAGAAATCAGGTTTTGGTTATTTGAATCTTTGGTGTTTAAGATCTTAAGAACCAACATACTGTTCCCCTATTCAGTCTGTCCCTGCTGTCCTCATACCCATCAACAAATGCTTTTACTACACATCTGCAAGGAAACTGGGTTATAGAATTTATTCTTAGCATACCAGCTTTCTCCCATGTATAATAGAGAAAACATTTCTGAAGAGTGAGAAAACTAAAGGAAGCAGCATATATTATCCTTTTGGACACATGCATATGTAAATGGTATCTTTGTGTAGAGGTTTTTTTTCTCAACAGGGAGGGTACTGAAGAGCACCCCCATCTACAAATGAGAATAATGTGTTACATATGTTGTTTAGATAGGTATTTTTAATATGACTTACAGTGTTAAAAATAAATTGAGCCAGTTGGCATATTTGTTATCATTTTTTGTGTGTTAAAAATTGATTTTGCACTGAATGAAGAGTGTAGAATGAATTGTCTGTATAGCTTACAAGAGACCCATGATGAATGAGGTTAATGCATCCTCCAAAAGTGCAACATTAATCAAAATTGTTTTAATCAAACCTAAAAAAAGATGATGTCATTAATCCTAAACTTGTAAATTGAAAATAATTTTAAAGACAATTTTCCTATACATTATAGCAATGGGTGATAGAAATAATTGTTGAGGATTTTAAGTCTCTTAAAAAGGATTGAAAATTTTATGTTGTAATAAAAATCATATCAATTAAGTTTGTTTTTTAACTTCCTCCTATTTTTTGAATATTTTGGTCTAGTGGCACACTGCTACTTCCACATTTCAGCATATCTGTTATATTCCATGTCTGGGTTGACTTGAACATAATTAAATTTCATTTAATTTCTCAATTATTTGAGGAATCTAATATTGTTTCAGAAGTGACCATGAAGGAGGATGATAATAAAGAATTTTATCATGAGATGATTAATTTTTTTTTGAAAAAGACATATTTTCAAATGCCAGAGATTTTTTTGGTTTTTGTACAACTCAGTTTACAATATAATCAAATAAAAAGAAAAAAATGTCTAAAAAAATTCCCCCCAAATCCTTGTAGTTGTATTTTATTACATTTTATATGTTCTGGTATATTTTAGAGCATATTTTTTACGTCTTTCATAAGGGTTTAGAGGGCCCAGTCAGCTGGGGCTGTAGAATACACCAACTGCTTCTCTGCAGAGTGGTAAGACCCCCACCCCAACAGGTGTTCGGGATATGGCACTAAACAGTCTGATGGTGAGGTTCCAGCAATGCTGAAGCTTTGGGGAATGCGGAGTACCCCTTCATTGCCATTGCTCCCAGGTCCACTCTGGCCCGGAGTGGTAGCACCTGATAAGAGTCCTATCTATAGGTTAAATAGAACTAAACAGTGGTTGGTGTAACTGTTTTTATACATTTAAACTGCATATTTATGCTGAACTGAATTGTTTAAAATAGAACTGTTTTGACATTATAACTGTGTACTTACTCTAAACTGAATTGCTTGAAATAGAACTGTTTTGACATCGAAATTGTGTACTTATACTAAACTGAATTATCTGAAATAAAACTGTTTTGACATTAACTCTGTGTATTGCTGGGGCTGTAGAATAAACCAACTGCAACTCTGCAGAGGGGTAAGACCCTACTCCCAACGAGTGTCCTGGATATGACACTAAACAGACTGATGGTGAGGTCCTAGTAATGCTGGGGCTTTGGGTATACAGAGCACTCCTTTATTGCCATTGCTCCCAGGTCCACTCTGGCCCAGCATGGTAGCACCTGATAGGGCCCTATCTATGGGTTAAATAGAACTAACGGCATACTTATGCTAAACTGAATTGTTTGATTAAACTGAATAGCTTGAAATAGAAATGTTTTTGGCAATTAAACCGTACTTAGATTTGAACTGCGTGCTTGTATTAAACTGAATTATTTGAAATAGAACTGTTTTCTGGCATTGAAACCATATTTACACTAAACTGAATTGTTTAACATCGAACTGCTTTGTCATGTAACCATGTGTAAACAAAATCTGTACTTAAACTAAAAGGAATAGCTTGAAATAGAAATGTTTTTCACAATTAAACTGTTCTTAGATTTAAACTGCGTGCTTATGCTAAACTGAATTATTTGAAATTGAACTATTTTTGACATTGAAACTGTGTAGTATATTGACCTCCGACCCGGCCAAACATGCCATTCCAAAAACGGCGGAAGTTGCATATTTCATTGGCGTGGGTAAGCTTGGCTGACAATATGGGACAGAATTAAAATCCCACGGTACAGTCACAAACTGATGCACCGGAAGAGAGTGACCTGTGAACTCTATGACTGTTATTTCCGCTCAATGATGATCAAACATGCTATTCCAAAGACGGCGGAAGTGCATATTTCGATGGCCAGTTATGGGAAGAGATTGAGTGGGCGTTGAACTATTATTTAACTCAGTGCACAGGAAATTCAAGGAGTTTTGGAGATCAAGGAGTTTGGAAAAATGATGCTGTAGAGAAAACAGCACCCAGCAGAAGGGGCCCTCGGGACCCCCGATTGAGCAGTTGGAGATGAGATGCGGTAGAGAAAACCAGCACCCAGAGAGGCTGGGCCCCCGGTTGAGCAGCCCAGGAGAACGGGAAAGAAACGCTGATGGCCAATAGAGTGGGGGTCAATATGTTGCAGTTCTGTTCGGTCACCAACTGCCTCTCACACACAACCCTTTCAAATAAAGTGGGAGGTATATTTTTCTAAAAGAACTGTCGCTCGTCGTTATTGTGTTCAATATGTTTCTGCATGTATATCTGTATATGCATATGTATTATTGTGTTGAGTATACAACAACTGTACTTACACTAAACTGAATTGTTATATATAACTGCTTGAATAGGTTGAAATAGAAATGTTTTCGACAATTAAACTGTGTACTCATGCTAAACTGATTTGTTTTAAATAGAACTGATTATTTATATAAAAATGGATTTGGCGTTAAATAACCTACATAAAACCCAACAAACCAAACTAGAGTTTAAAATGAAATTTCAACTGACAGAAATTCTCCCTCATTAAAGCATAAATAGTTTGTTTCCAAATGAGGAATTATGAGATTTTACAAAATTACATAAAAGGAATTTGACTGATAAAAACTTATTCCATAACTTATTCTTAGCCTTTTCCTAAATAAATTGACTTGTAAATGTAAGAATAATGAACATTTTCATTGAAATCTTGTTATTAATAGAATTCTTGTAGATTTGAAAAATCTTGGTGTGGTTTGTCACAATAACATGAGACTTAGGAGATTGACCCTTATCCTACCCCTTTTACTACAGTTTAGTGAAATGGCTCTGTGGAACACTGATTTTAATGAAATTGTGTTTCACATCCACAAAGACCAGATTTAAGGCATTTTGTTTTCAATAAAAAAATTGATCTCACCATGGGCTATTATAATTTACTTTCACTTTCTGACCAAAATCTTTAATTTCCTAATTGTCAGCTGTTAAAGATATTTTTTCCCAATTTCATCTTGAATTGTTAATATTAGAAAGACAGATGACAAGGAAATTAACATTTTAAAGATTTTAAGATACTTCTTCCTGTCTGCCAAACTTTAAAAAATAAACAAAATATTGTGGTATGAAGAAGTATTTGAGTTTATATTAAATTTCTTATCAATTGGTTGTGTTGGTAACAAATCCACCCCTTTCAGTCAGTCATGCTGGTTGAAAACCATCCTCTGCATCCCAAAACATTTGAAACATTGGAGGTTCATTAAAGAGAGGTACAGAAACTGCTTATCCACAGATTTTTTACCAAAGCAATATATTTGTAATTGATTAGTCACAGATTAAAAACTAAATCTTAAGGAAAAAAATTGCTTTGTTTCCTGATTATATTCACAGGGAGATTTTTAAAAATCTTTAAAATGAATGGCAAGAAATGTGGGTAATATCTGAGAATAATTTTCCAATTTTAATGCATAAAGTAAATTTTTATGTTTTTTTTTTTTTTAATTTTAAAGTATAAATTAGAACTTAACATTTTCAAGATTAAACAAAGCAAAAACTACGAGACAAATTTTACATTATATTTGGATTTTCTTTTTGAAGTGTTTTCACTTGATGATGCAGATTTTTTAGAGTACTATTTGATGACCATTTAGTGCCTTGCCAATCTGAAAAGGGTAACTACAACAAAAAGGCACTGCATTTCAGCCATTCTCATTGATGCAAAATTTAGAGAAAATTTGATAAATCCATGTATTAATTATTTATTGCTGCTTCCCACCAGATAGGATTTGACACAAGATCTTTTTTATGTTTTTATCATTCAGGGTTTTCAGACTGTTGGCTTCATCTTTATTGTTAAATACACAACATTTCAGCTGATTCATCCTCCGACCTTCTTCAGTTGTTTTTTGTTGAACTCAGGAGCCAACACAGAACTTCAGACCACATCCTTTATTTAACCCACAGGGTTCACTCACTCTGTTAACCATAAAGAGAAACAAGTGTTAAGTATTCTCGTATTGTTACTTGCCGGCAATCAGGATTGAACCTTTAACCTTCAGATGATTGACTCTTAGAAACTTTGGGCAACCAACACTTATAAGCGTTAGACACATAGCATAAAGGTTATAGGCATTTACTTTTTTTTTTTTTATAGTGGGGGCTTTAAGGAAGGGGGAGGTGCAGCATGAGCCTAGAATTGTGTCCTGCTGAACTATGTTGGTCATAGGCTCAGTGGGTGCAATGTGAGCCAAATGACTCTACTGGGACTTGGACACACTAAGTGCAATGTGAGTCTGGCACATATGCCTGCTCATAGCTTGAACTAGACCTGAAGGTCTTGTGCTGTGCTATGCATATATTAGTTACTGAGTTATAGATAACTGAATGCTTAATACTTACCTGGTGATAATGACTTTAAGCAGATTTATGCTTCTTCTTTGGTTGCTGACAGAATAATTTCACCTTTTATCTTAAAGATTTTACTCATTTTCTATTTGTTCTATCATGCTCTCTATTTGAAGTCCATCAGAAGTGTAGCTGGTTTAATGAAGAAATTTCTCTCCTGGGCAATGTTAAGAATGAGTTTTATCTACCACAAGGCATGTCTAATGGATTTTTGTCGCCTATGCAGTAATTTGTTCTCCAGTCTAAAATGTCCCCAGACACTAAAAAGTATAGCAAACAACTTTTTTTAAACCAATCAGATTCAGTGCTGAAAATGGTAGCTATTAAAAATGATTGTTCATGATAAAAAAGTGTTTTGTTAGGAAAAAGTAATAATGATTTCCTCCACAAAGAGTTTTTGGTTTATTGCAATAAATTTTATTTTTTTCTTCCAACAAAAATAATTCCTCTTACCCTGAGATACCATGTTTAAGATTCTTTTCTACTAGTTCAATCTAATCTAGTAATGTCTACAATTATTTGAGTAGGTGATGTACATAACCAAGAAATTCCACTTGCTCTCTGATGCTAAGATGGGTTTGCTTAGTATGGTTGTCCAATGATATTTATTCTAACACAAGGAAGACAGTGTTACTTTGAACTTTCAAATATTTTAAAAATCAGTGTTTATTTTTTTTAATGACTCATTTTTTTTTCTAAACTTAATGTCAACCATTATTGTCAATAGTAAATTTTCAAAGCTACCTTTGTTTGATGTATGTATAAGGGACTCTGCTAACTAGGATGTCACCTCCCACTATAATTCTGACAACAAGGTTTAAGCAAAGATAAAAGCTGTTGTAAAAAGGAAAGAGAAATAATGATTGTTCATGAGTGAGACACAGTAAACTCAAGTTATGTCTCATCTTCTGCCAACATTAAAGCTTGTGTATCTCAAGTAGTTTGAGCACCAAAAGCAAAAGAAGTTAGTTTATTTTTAATCAGTGTTGTGTTCATGTTTCTACAATGACATTATGAAAAGTTAGGAATCTAACTTAATTTAACATGAACAGAACACTAGTCAAAAGTCATAATTTATCAAAGCCTGTCTGAACCTTAAGACGAGTATTTAGTTGCCATTTCAACCAAACCTTTGAGTTTCCATCCTATAGGTATTCCTATCCCCATCACTGTAAAAATTGTCTCTCTCTCAGTACTTACCCACTTTCTTGGTAATCAAGCCCTCTGTTTCTCTCAAACAGATAGCTCCACATAGTCTGGAAAAATAAAATATTTATGGAAAATGTTAATTGATTTTTAGTGGTTTTTGAGGGTATCTAAGATATTCAAATAGACCTGAAACTCTCTTCTATACATCACACATGGTTTAAACAAAGCATTAACCCATAGTAAATAAATAAGAACAAGGAATATGTTTTTGAAAGAGAAACCTAATCTAAACTTTTATAATTGCAACTCTGTTGCCTTTATTTTTAATAATGATTATCTTATAACTCGTATGTAATATGGGTAAATACTTTAAGTTAATAATAATTGATACTGCTTCATCTAATAATAAATTCAGAATCTTATTATGACTATTCAATGAATCACATGTTTGTCAAAATATTACCAATATGGATCACAAGTTTTTCTTTGAAAGAATTTAACCCACTCTTACATTGAATATTGGGAAGTATTTATATTTTAGCTCATTTTCCATGATGTAATGCAAAAGAACCAATAACAAAGGATTTTACAAGGACAGTTTCAGAACAAAAAATACAATATTTTCTTTAAATTCATATCAACCCACTTCAATAAGATGTAGATAATACCTTAATCATATTCCTTTAGATAAAGAGTTACTATATACATAATAATATGAATGGTTTTATTGACAGAGGCTTGGAGATTCTTTTATGATATTAACATTTTCATGATCAAGCTTTGGCTATAAAATATAATTTAGAATTAACTGATATAACATTATGACCATACTCATTTTTAGTATTAAGGAATATTTAAAAAAAAAAAAAAAAATGTTGTCTTTATTATTTTACTCCTTGCAAGTTTTTCATACCAGAGTTAGCTTGTGGTCTTTCAATGAAGTCTAAATGACCGCAAGTTTCCTTAGCTGTCCAGGACACTTCTGAGTATTCTAGCCAATCTTAACAATACTATGGTCTGGATGGTCTCAATTCTTCCCCTGATTTCCAATTTTTCGAGTTTTTCTACAGGTCTATGGGGACTATTCCAAGTGCATCAATTACAACTGGTAACACCATCACCGATATGTTGTACAATTTTTTCAGTCCTCTGGCAAAGTCTAAGTGCTTGTCTCTCTTTGCTTTCTATGATTTTCACTTTGATTTGCTGGGTTAGGAAAAACCACTAGTTCTTTTTTCTTGTTAATCATCACAACATCTGGTCTTCTACCTGAAATTAAGTGATCTTTTCTATTTCAAAATCCCTGAGAATTTTATGCATCTAATTTTCCAAGATAGATTCTGGTTTTTGCAAGTACCATATGTTCAAATTTTATTTTTTGCACAATTCCCAGTGGATTTCCTTTCCCACTCAGTCATGCCTAGTCTTGTAGTATTTTTATATTATTTTGCTGCATTCACTTATGTGGTTAAATGTTTCATCTGTTTCCTCATAACCTACACTTGCTATTGTGTATTATCACTTTTCACCTTAATATAATTGGTCTGTAGAGTATTGTTTTGTGCTGCTATGAAGAGATTTTCTTTTTTTTAGGTTTCTTTTTCTAAGCCTTAGCCAAATCTTGTTTTTAATTTTTTTAATTTGTTACTTTAAATATCCATAAAGTTGTTTTTCTTCTCATTTTTGTTGTCTAGTTTTTGTTTTACGATTGATTCTCAAGTTACTATTGCTCTTACTGACTGCTCTATAATATTATCATTATTGTTACTGCTTGCGAATTTTTCACACCAGTGTTTTTTGGTGGTCTTTCACTGGAGTTTGAGAAACAGCAAATTGCCACTGATCTCCTGGACTCTTCTCAGTATTCTGACTGATCTTAATAATACTGTAGTCTGGTTAGTCTTGTCTCATTATCTGATTTCTAATTCTTCCAGTCCCTTTACCAAGCCTTTGGGGATTGTTCCAAGTACACCAATTACAACTGGTATTAATGTCATCTTCATATTCCATAGTTTATAGTTTTCTGGCAAGGTCTAAGAACGTATTTCTCTTTTCGATTTCTTTTATTTTCACTCTGTGGTCCGCTAGGATGGCAAAGTCCGCTATTCAGTAGATTATTATTATTATTAAGAAGCAAAAGAAAATACCCGTCAAAATTTAAAATAATGACTGACAATGCATCTTAAAAAATGAAAATAAAATTAGTGTTAAGTCTTGTAGTGTGTAAAAATAACAACGAACATGACATAGATCAGAGACAAAGTAGGTAATGCTTTATCTATAATACCAATGGCTCTTGTAGATTAATGGTAAAGTAGCTAACATTGATATCCAGGCTCTCTTAAAGTAAAAATAGATATGACTTGAATATTTCATCAAAAGCTTACCTTTTATTAATGTCTCTGATATACACTGTTTCTTGCTTTTCTTTAGTGGTATCGATAGTAGTGAAAATTGAAGGTTTTCTTAATATGTTTGACATTACTGAATACTATAACTTACCATTAACATAATTAGAGTGTAAGGAAAAGAATTCAGACATTTAGAGAAGAGGAAATCTATTGTAGTTTAATATTTCCTGTAAAAAACAATTCATGACAAATTTACCAGAACATATTTTATTGTCTGAGCAAACTTAACTGAATGAATACAAGAATAGCATGAAATGGTAAGAGTTCATAAAGAGGTTATGTAGAAAAATGTCCTAATATGGTTGATCGCTTTTTATATAAGTGGTACAGTCTTTAATATATGTACAAATAAGAAAGAATGGAAGTATTAAATGAAGATGTACACATTTAAGACATGCTATTAAGTGCAATGCTGCATAATGTTGTTGGGGAGGTGAGGTCCCTGTCTGAACGGATTGGAAAGGCATTATTGAGGTTAAAAAGGGATTTGGCTTTGGCACTCTCTCCTTATAAGCTACTTTGACTACACCTTCTCGTGGCCATTAACTGTACTATTTGACAGACATGGGACATAATGACCTTTTGTGTTATCTAGCTCCAAGTAAGAGAACTTGTCAGTAGGCCAGATATGTCATCCTCACCTTGTCGAAAAAAAATATCAACTTTTGTGGTTTGCAATGAAAATCAACCAAAATTAAAATCATCATCATCATCATCATCATCATCATATAGTGCTATCGGCACAGATATCCCTGACCTTCTCTCACCACCCTTCCCTATTGTCCATTGCTTCCGGCAGGTCCTCAGGGATACATCCTGTATCAGCACAGAGCTGCTGTGTGTCGGTTCAAGCTGGTTGTCCTGCCTTTGCTTGTGAGAAATCTTTTTCTAAGGTGAAAAATAAATAAAATATGGTATTAACACATGATAGTAGAAACTATATCAATAAATATGGTGTCAACAAGATTAGAAACAATATACATATATGAGGGTCAACTGAAAAGTTCTTAGGCTGAACAAATGAGATTTATTGTTCAAAAGAATCCTCCTTTCAGTTTACACACTCCTTCCATTGGCATTGCAGTATTTGGATTACATTAGTAAAAAAAGTCAGCAGCAGCAGATATGACATCATCACCATATGGAATTTTCAGCCCACCCTGGTATGGTTTAGACTTCTACAATAGCAGTTCTTCTCTCTGGTAGTTGGTGATAGAATTGGTATAGATAAACAGGGTTTTCAGCACACCCTTGTATGGTTTAGACTTGAACAATACCAGTTCTTCTCTCATCGTTGGTGATACAATTGGTATCTATAAACAGAGTTTCCTTAGGATGTGAGCTTGAGTTACTGAGAGCTATTCTTTTATTTTTGTTTTGAAGATGTGCTGTCATGGACAAAGCATCCTGACTAAATTGTAATTAAAAGTAACTGAAATTAAACATATGAATGAAACTACTGATCAAAATTAATTATAATAATGACTGACAATGCTTAATCTAAAAAATAAAATAGCCTATTGATGGTATTTTAAATTCATTTTCCAATTTATTTAAAAACTATTGCTAAACGTTAGATTCTTGAAAAGAAAAACTTGATTACTTTGTACATTCTTCCTCTACTGCACATTATTTTCATCATTTTCACTGGACACAACATGATTTGTCATAATTATTCAATTTGGGTCTGTCAAATTTACTTGTTCTCATTCCAACAAGGAATTTTTTTTAGTTATTTGTTTTAAAGATGCAACAAAAGTTAGAATTTCCTTGATAAGCAAAGACAGGTTCTGTATTATATATGATGAATGGTTTGTTGTTTGTTCAAATTTGATAATTTGTGTAAGAATAAATGAGGAATAAAATTGAATAAGATAAGAGGAATAGAATAAGACAAAACTTGATAAAAGAAGGAAAAAATAAAATGACAAGGAATGAAAAGTAAAAGATGGAAAATAAGAAAATTCTTGATATAAAATTGAAATAAAGAAAAGTAATTTAAAATACATATGAAAAGACAAAATAAATATAAGAAAAGAATGAAAGATGAAAGGAGAAAAAGCAAGACAGCATAAAAGAGACAGAACTGAAATAAATAAGGAAAAGAAATAATTCAGGAGTGATGGTTTAAAACAGGAAGATATAAAAAGACAAAAGAAAAGAATTGTGAGATATAAGGAAAAAAAGCTCCAAAACAAACAAAAAAATTCAAGTAAGAAACATAAAAGAAGAAATAATCTCAAGGAGGACGAGATATAAAAAGGCTGAAAGATGGAGAAATATTAACAATGGAAGACAACAGTAAATTTAGAAAAGTAAAAGAGAAAATGACACAATCAAAAGAATGGGTAGACATTAAAGAAACATAAATGAGATAATTTTTAAGCAAAAGATGAAAAGGCAACAGCAAAATGATAAAAGAGAGCAAGATTAAGGAAATAAACCAAAAATGAATTGAAAGAATAAACAAATAGGGCAGAAACTAATTCAAGAAAAACCATCATTATCACAACATGTTGACAGCACAGATTGCCTTGACTCTCTCTAAACATTATACATGGTAAGTCCTCTTGATGGTACCCAGTGTCTATATAGAGCTGGTTAATGTAAGTTTTTGCTAGTCAGCCAATAATGCTAAGTCCTGGTGTAGGTGTCCATTGGTGTGTGTCCTTAGTTTTACAGCACTGTCCAGCATATCTTGCTTGAATGGTTTGTAATATGAGGGGTTTGTGCCTTCCAGGATTTCTTCAAAACAGCATGCAAGCATCCTTGTGTTGTTCTCAATTTGCTTTTTTCCCCTCAAGAGTTCAACTGGTGCAGCCATACAGTAATATTGAAACTGTTACAGCTTGGAAAAATTCCTATCTCATTTTATTTGAGAAATCAGATTCATTAATGGTTAATAATCTATCAATAGCTGTCCATGCTTAAACAGTCTAAAAAATGATTAGAATGAATAATATAAAGAGTTAAAGATGTGAAAAAGAAAGATAAAGAAATAAAAGAATTGCTTAATGTAGGGTGATGGTTAGCAAGCTACTCTTTCAGATGATATTTGTGTGCCTCTGGTGGTGTAAGGGTTAAACAAGCCAGACTAGCAAACTTTCACAAGTGAGTTGGAGTCTCATTGGGTGCTCCATTCATATGGCCTTGTGCTACATCTTAGCAAAAAGCTTAATAATTTTTTTTCTTTCAGATTACTATTATTTTAGTGAGCTTAAGCACCTTGAATAGTGTAATGATTAGTTGGCAAGTTAAGCTCTCAAACCATTGATAGTGGGTTTCATTCTCAATAGACAAGCCATATTTCTGGCCTTGTGCTTAGATAAGCTTAGCTTAACAAATGGATAATATCAGAGTGAGTTCAATCACCAATAGCAACTCCACTGTTGTGTAATTTATCTGAGATCCCACTGTGTCAGAAAATGGCACAAGGCCATTTTATAGTAGGGGCCACATACAAATTGAGAGTCATATGTGGCAGGTGTAAAAATTCTTGTCCCTGTCAACATTCTCCTTTTGGGGCACCTCAGACACCAATCAATTAACTTAGTCCTGCAAGCAAGCAGAGACCTGGGGGCGGGGCCCTGAGGCCAAGGTGTTATAATATGCTAACACAACCACCTGGCACAAGTGCTAGGAGACATGTCACAACTCCCCAGTTTTGGATTTGTGTGATGCCCAAAGATTAGTTCATATCTCTAGTAAAAGAGTAGAAAGGAAAGGCAGAAAGCAATGAGGTAGAAAACAAGGAAAAGAAATTTGAGGGAGAACTGGTTGAAAGAATAAACAGAAAGATAAAAAGAAACAGACTACAGTTAAAAGAACTTAAGAGCAAATACGGAATAAAAAGAAAAGTTACTAAGTTAATAAGATAACAGACAAAAAAAAAGAAAATATGAATAAGTGGGAGAAAGATAGGAGAGACAATGAAGACTTAAAGATACAAGAGAAAAAAGCTCCAGAGAAAAGAAAAATAATAAGGATAATAACTACCTCACATAAATACATAGTCCTTCAACAAGTGAAATTAGAATATTTGGTTTCATCATGTCACATTAGATTTAGAGAAAATAGTTTTTATTTACCTTTTTCCTCATTTTTTTCCTTCATTGAATGATGTCCAGAGTATAAAGATACTTGTAGGAAATTATGTGTCCAGTCAAAAATGAACCTTTATGAATATTGACTTTCACTCTTTTTCTCTGTTTATTTTTGTCTCATATTTCTTTACTATTCATTTTACTCCCAAGTCAGGAGTTGGTAAGTATAATAAAGTAAGTGTGGAGGTATATAATAGCATATAAATAATGCTATTAATAATGGGATGTATTAATGATGACACAGAATGATGTAAAGAAATTGGTTATATAATGAAATGCAGCTCAACAGCAGCTACATAGATATTTACTCTCAGCTCTGTCTGGCACAAGGCCACATCTGTGCTAAATCCAATAAATATCAATCTTGATAAAGTAAAGATTAGATATACAATAAGGGTTGGTAAATGTCAAGTCATAGTAGGCATCCATAAAGATATTTACTCGGCTTTGTTAAACACAAGGCTGTATTTGTGGAGTGTATAGTTATGATCTAAATTGATGTTCTTAAGAACCTTTTTGCTCATAAGCTTAATAGTCTTTTACTAAGCTTAGGATGAGGGTAAATGTATGGGACACCCAGTGAGAATTGTCTGCTAACCTGGCTTGCAAACCATGAACTCCTATGGTGTACCAAAAATGAGATTGGTAAGTAGGGATCCTTTAGGTCTATTTATTAAGTTTTGTCTAGTTCAATATTACAGTTACCTTACATCTAGTCAGACACAAACTTGATAAACACAAAGATTGGTTTATAATATAGGGTTGATCAACCATATAGATATTTACTAAGATTTTTCTGACACAAAGTTACTGTTACAGAGTGCCCAGTAAGCGATCTGCAATATGAGGTTGGTAATTAAAAGAAAATATGAATCTTTATTGAGCTTTGTTAGGAAGAAGACTTTCATTGAGGACCAAATTTAATACATTGACGACCTGGTATATAATAGGGTGAATCTGCATTGGATCACAGTAAGCACCCATGTAGATAATAACCAACCATTTTGTGTGGCACAGGCTATAGTCATTGAGCATTTAGCGAAAAGTGAATTTGCTATATAAGTATGTACTTAGCTTGAGTTAATATTGTATAAGATGACAATGTAGGAGCGTATGAAAGAAATGAATTTGATGGTGGATTAGTTTTTTGGTCTGCAAAATTAATTCATTCTCACTCTATAACAGATGTTTCACAGTTTGTCATTGTTTATTCGTGTATCTCTATGTTGATTGTTTTAATCCTTCTTGTCTTAAGCCGTATTCACTCTCTAGAATCTGTTCCAAACTTTTTTAAGACTACTTATCCTCAATAAAAATATCATGCTTTAACAAAGTTTGAGAATTGGGGGAAAATATACTATGAATCTTATAAAGACCAATAGATGAACACAGATATAAGACATAGAATAATGAGAAAACAGAATTTTAGCAAATGTATATATATTCTTATTTTGAAGTCTAAAGTTGTTATCAACCTAAGCTTTGGTTAGTCTGGAACTCAAGTCCCAGATCTCTTCTGTAAAGGCTCTTTGCTGATTAAAACCAGTGCTTTGATTTTTAAGATGAAAGATGATATAAAGAATTCTCATACTTGGGAAGATTGAAAATGTTTTGATAAAATTTAGAAGAAATTCTCCTTAAATGAAGATCTTTGCTATCTAATTGAAAAGGAAAGTGAGAATATATTGTTTGTTAGTTGTTGTGAATTAAGATAGGTTGAAAACAGAAAAATTTTTTATGTTTTTAATTTTAAAATTTTTTTTTCAAAGAAACCTGGGGAAAGATAGGCAAAATATGTTGAAAAGCTTGATGAATAATGAGTGAGCTCAAAAACACATACCTATTTTGATTTTTAGACAACTTAAAATCAAGGAGTGTTTTTGTGCTTTCCCTGTGTATGAAGTAGCATATAAATTACATGGATTTTGACCACTCTAATATTGGTCAGTCTGAGAACCTTTCAGTCTTACCTCATAAAAGAGTATTATTAATCTGAGGTTTAAATTAATAGACATTTAGCTGATCATCTATAATGCTTATCAATGAGAAAACTTACGTACATAATAAAGGTTGTATAAACTATTATCATTTAGACTTGTTGAAGTAGCATTCAGTACCAAGAAACCAAGACTTTGATGAAAGACATGATGAGACACATCAAAAATCCCTTTTGATTTCCTTTTTCAAAACAATATCAACTTTTCAATCATTAATGAATGAAAGATTTCAGTGATAATACATAAACGATCCACATAAAATATTTATCAGTTATACTTTTTATAATATGAAGTTAATATCATTCTGTAAAAATATGAGTGAGTTTTGCAAAGAAATTTTTTTTAAAGAGCAAAATTCTCAAGAGTTTGATTATCTGGATTATTATTTCTAACCAAAAATGATGCAATATAATTATTTTAGATCTCTAACTTGAAGAACTATCCATAAGTCTAATTATGAATGTTTAATTAAATATTAGTAATTATTTAAATAAGATAATTTTTCTTTTGAAGTCTGGGAATTTAAACTTTGTCTTAGTAATGACTTGCAGCAACATGGCTTCACATTATTTATTGTTAGAGATTCTCTCTGGATGAGAACTTCTCCTTCTCACTCTAATAAGTATATGTATCGAATTAGGTAGTAGTACCTCAAACTATTTGATAAGTATTGGAGGAGAGACAACCTCTTCAAGTTATTAATATATAAAAGGTCTGCTAAGTTTTTGGCTCAACCCTGATGGGAATGACTATTGTTTCTTTTTTTATTTTACTGAATTTATTTTTGAAAGTATTGAAGAAACTTGTGTAACAATATGCATAGTATGTTGATCTGCAGAATGAATATATGCATATTATGGCTCTTGATCATTCTCTTTTTCTATTGGACCAAGAGCTAATCAACCCCCTATCATAGATCAAGGAGCAAAATTTTTTATACATTAATTCGGAGGATGTAAATCTTTTGGGACTTGGTCTATCATTTTCAGCTAAAAAAATATTAAAGTATAATTGGACTGAACATGATAAATCTTTTCTTCTGACTGCACCTCTTGATTTCAATGGATGTGCAAGGTGTTTCTTGATGCCTGCAGTAAACACATTAAAGAAGGACTCTTCTGTCATATTTTATGTTGCAATGAGACAATGGACATAATGCCCACATTAAACTAACGACCTTTCCGTCATTGTACTTGGTTGTGGACTCCAGAGATAATGTTAGCCTGATTAAGCTTACTTGTTCTATTCTGAAAACTATTTTCATTTAAGTCAATTATTTTCTTTTTTATGTCTGCTATTATCATTTTATATGGAAGCCTTAAACCTAAATGATTCTTGATTGTTTGGTTGGTTAAAGATCAGCTTTTCTCACACTGAATTCTTCACTTTTTCTTAAGTGTATGTCACATCTAAAGAAGACCTGGTCAGAATGCCTTATTGTTGAATTTTTAATTGTTTGTGCATTTTTCACCAGCACTGTAATTAGAGCAATTCACAGGATCAAGCAATAGAAATTATTTTTATTTAACTGGGAAAGGGTGCCATCAAAATCATCTAATTTGTGTCCTCTGGATTTTTCAAAGTTTATTTTTCCTGATTGGCAAATCTGAAACCTCTCTCTCTCTCTTTCTATATATATATATATATATATATATATATATATATATATATAGAGAGAGAGAGAGAGAGAGTTGTATTCAAAAAGTATGAAAACTGAAGCTGTATTTTTCATTTTAGAATTGAATAACAAATTGAAAGATGAATTTTCTTGAAAGTAGTTTTCTTGGTATCCAACACGCATATTTCAGCAAGATTTCCATTGATTAAATGACCTTTTAAACTGACCTTATGATATGATGTGAAATTTCACTGTTGTATTTCTTATAATGTCCTACATATCCTTAAATCTTGTGATTAATTTTCAGTTTAGGCAATACAAAAAACATTGAGCTTGTTCTGATGAGTATACTGAGTGCTGCTCTTGCAAAATTTTATGTTTGACCAAAACCTGTGAGTGGTGTCCCATGTGGTGCAATCACTAAAGTGCTGGACTGTGGCCTTGAAATTAGTAAGTTTGAACTCCAATTGTGCTACTATGTTTACTTTTGGGCTATTACCCAGGGAAAAAGTTTAAAACCCCTTATCCTACCAGCTATGGATTAAATAGTATCACTGCTGTTCTTCTACAAGGATTGATTTATTATCAAATAACTCACAAAGTTTGTGTGCCATTAAACAAAGAAACCAAACCTAACTAAATCATGAGAAAGAACTGACTCCTGCAGTAAACTAAGAATAAGGTTGGTGAAATGAATGGATATACATATATATAGTTTTCAAAGTTGTTGTATGAATTGATATTAATTTTGTATATGCATAAATTATGTGAACATGTTCAATTTCTGAAAATTGATGAATTTCCCAAGGGTATTAGCATCAAGTGAAATGAAACAGTAGCATTTTGGATTTGAACTTGGCTTGCAGACTTGAATTTTATGATAATGACCATTATTTTGGTTTAAATTATAAGAACATGTTCAATCTCAGAAAATTCATGCATTTCCCCAGGTTAATTTTTTATGATGATAACCATTATTCCATGACTGCATTATTTTTTAATATTTATCTTATAAACATTAAATAATCTACAAAGTTTTTGTTCAAATTGCCACTGACTTTCCTTCAAGACATTACTTTTTATATAAGTGACTCAGTTTTGCATCCATTTTTGTGTAAGTTTTAAATTTTTAAAGATTATTCAGTCTTGATCATTTTTAATTGTACCACACAAATGTTAATATCTATTGCTTTGTAATATCCTAAAATATTTTTGTTCATTTCATAGAAGGTAGACCAGGTATACTGTTCCTGTTTTTTTTATGAATAACCCCAAAATATGCCTGAATAAAATGGTATAAAAAGAAAGATTACATTTTCATACTTGATACAAGGATTAGTATGTTTTTGAGACATAATGTTCAGTATATGATTTAGTGTGAATAAAATCAACTTAGTGTTTTGTTAATTCCATTCAATTCTTAGTCTGTATCATGTGTAATTTCTTAGAGAAGATTTTTTATATGAAGTTATATCAATGACTTTTCATCAAAACAATTTAAATGAAAAATATAAGAAAAATAGTCAGATCTGGTGTCAAAATAATGAGAATGTTATCTGCAAAATTACCCAGCAACTGAAAAATATGAATCACTTAATGAAAAGTATGAAATTCATTTATATCTGAACAGATCTTGATATTAAAAATTCAATAATAATCGAACACAATAGTGAAAGGGTTAAAAAGTGTTTGTGTTATAGATTACAAACAATCATCACAAGAATAAGAATGTAAATTTCAATTTAATGAATATTTTCATTTTAAAAATTCTTATTTATTGTCAAAACAGGATTTGAAAAGTTAATAATCATGGTACTTATGTCACATGACCTGAATATTACTCACAATGATTAAGTTATGAGGTTTGATGAAGACTGAAACTTAGCATTTTTTGGTCAATATTAAATTTAAATAATGATGTGTGCACAGCTGAGCAAATTATCTGAGAAACTCATGCCCAGACTGTTGTGTAGATTCCATCAAACTAAATCTGGCCCAATTTAAAAGATAGATCTAGCTAGTTTAAATAGATTTGGACAAGATGTTTCTAGTGAAATGAAAGTGTACAAGTGGAACACCCTTCATATTCATTGAATCATAGTTCTGTGCAATTTTTTCTTGTTTATTAAGTCAAAAATTAATTTCTAGTATGACATGAGAATATGGATGATATTGAAAGCTTCACACAATATCTACAGAGAAGTTTTACAAGAATTTTGACCAATGGAAAACTGCAATACATATGTTGAATGCCACGGAGACTGTTTTAATTAAAGAAAACATTTCATTCATTGTTCATTTTCGTCTTGGTGAATACAGCTTCAGCTGAGATGCTTTTAGAACACATCTCAAACATTCCCAACATAAAAACTTGTTGAGTTCTATTTTAGAATAATTATTTTAATTATCTTTTTATTTTCCTTTGTTTAATTTTTTCTATTCATGCTTTAAGATGTCAGTGACTTCACTTAAAACTTTGCTGGAAAAACTTTCTTTTATTCTCATAAAAAATAGGTAGCTGTTTAGTGTGCATTCATGTGTATATAAATATATCTTTGAATATTGATAAAGGTATACAAAATTAATATTTTGTGCAAACCTCTCAGACATCTAGGAAGCCAAGCTTTTTAGAGTGTTCCTTTTTCAAATATTAAAACAAGATAATGGATAGTCTGTAAGATGAATAGAGCTGCATATGTGAGCTTGATATCTGAAGGAAGATTTTAAGATCCTATGATAACCAGTTCTAAGCAATGAACTAACTTGAATGATGAAAGCTTTCTATATCACTGAGTAGTATTAGTGTAACACAACAGTTCTAAATAGCCTATGGATCTAACACCACAGTTCTATTTAGTCTATGGATGTAGCCCTATCTCTTAGGGTCTGGTCAGATCTCATGGTAACTGCACCATGATAAGAAGGGACAAATACAAAATTCTGTTGGTTTACTTGATACAAAAGTTTATTTACTACTACCCTTCCTAGTAGTCACCAAAAAGAGAGAAACAGTCTGAAATGTGTCAACTGCTCTATAAGATGTTCTATTACATTGCATTAAACCACTTAAAAAACTGCAATTGTGGCCCGATAAAATTAATAATGGAGCAAAAAAGAATCAGAAAGGAAAAGCCAATACCTGAGTTTGTGTAGATGGAATTAGCTTTTCAATTTTGTCTATTTCTTAACACTTATAAGATGAGAATTTAATACTAAGTTCTTGGTTCTGTTAAATTGTGATGTTTTGAGTAGGTGCATGAGGTGGGTTTATTTTTGATTAACTACATTCCAAAAGATTGTGAGGATTACTTCTCCTTGTTCGCAGAATGAACTATATAAATGTACTGGTAATATCGCGAGATTAAAGTAAATGTTGATTGAGGAACACTTAGTGTAATAGCTATCATCATAAGAAATGGAATAGTCAAACGAAGTTCAAATCCTGGATAAATGTGTTTTGGTTTCATTTAGCACTAATTCTCAAGGCAAAGGTCTAAATCCCTCTTTTCTCACTCCAGCTATGTTTAAATAGTAGGGCAGACTGTTCCTTTACTTTGGTAAGATAACAAGTCTAGGAGAAGGAAAACTCAGAATTCCAACCAGTTTTACTCCACTTAAAAATTGACCTTGTGTCACATTCTGTATGTGGTGGGTGAGTTAGGTTACATACAGTAAATGTTCACATATACAGATCAGTAAGTACACTGGCTTCAAAATACAGCATCTGTCTACAGTATTCTGACCCCCACGTACATCCTGTATGAAGGTGAAAATACACATAAGCCTCCAACATGCAGCAATTTTATTTTCAATTGAGATATATATGTGTGTGCATGTGTGCAATTTAGACAGCAAATTCTTTGAGACACGTTACATTAAATCTGGCAGACAAGTATTGTTCATTCAGCTTTTCATTAATATTTTCTTGCATGCCAGAAATGTAGATCAAGGTTGTATTAAAACTGTCTAAAAGTTGTTTTTTCTTTGTAGTTTTGAGTACTTTTGACCATTGTCAGTAATTATCAAGAATGAAAGTGATCATAATCTTGTTTGAAATCCATAAGATAGTGGTCTTGTTGAAGAATGATGGGAATTTTTGAATCATCATGTTCATTATGTAGAAATAGCTGAAACTGTAAAGCCAGGTGTTATCATCAAAGCCTGCTGACATGTATTCTCTTGATTCTTTCATACCATCCATCCCTCATGACAAGTCCTCTAGACACCATCTGGTGTCTGCATTGAGCTGGAATTTTTTCATGCCTCCTACCTGGCAAGATTTTACAAAGGTCTAATTTATAGTGTGGATTTAGGAGAGGGAGAGGTCAGGTACAAGTCAAAACTTGTGCCTTGCTGGACCATGCTGGTCATAGGATAAAAAAGTGCAATATGAATTATGCTAGCCATTGCCAAGTCTCTCGGGATGTATGCCAGGTGACCTTGCTGGTTATAGCTTTAACTAAACCCGAAGGTCTACTGCTATGTTTGTCATTGATCCTTCATCCACATGAAAGCAGCCCAGCTGAAGCTGGGGACCAAAAGGTCAAGAAGTATGGAGCTGATGAATATTTTTGCTGGTCAGCAATCACTGGTTTATCCATGTGTGGGAGTCCATTGAAGAACATCACTTATGAATTTGTACTTGATTCTCCAGCAGTGCCCAGCAGGTCTTACTTGGATGGTTTAAAAGATGGAAGGCAAGTGGCAGTACAGTTGTAATAATTGTTAAAGATCATGTGACTGACTTCATCTCAGGTGTATAGCATTGAATATGTATTAGATGCATTTTAAGACCTCTCCTCCTAGGGGAAATGAAATATTATTTTATGTGGGTTGTTTCTAGGATAACTTCTACTCTTCAGTGTTTTTTGTAACTTGTAAAAATAATTATATATAACCATAATGCAGCAAAAATGGCACATAATAGTAAAAGCTATATGAAAATACTTTCACTTCAATTATAAAGCAAGTTCCAGTTGAATTGGCAAATGAATGATGATATCGTGAGGTCTGATCAACACTATTTAGTCATTCAAATTATCAATGCCGTATAGCTAATTATAAAAGATTTATTTGAATTCTTTACTTCTTTGCAAATAAAGTATCAGTATAATGGACTGCAACTACAGCTGGAACCCAATTATTCCATGGATCAACTATTATATAAAGAGCATTTTATCCAAAATAGTGGGAAAGGCTGAAGAATGTATATGCTGAAATGTGCTAAAAACAACATAGATGTAACTTTTAGTCTTCAAAAATATATAAAAAAAATAATATATTTCTTAGAGAAATACTGGTTGCTGTTAGACCTTTTATAACAACATTGGTCAAACAGTGGTTAGCGTGATAATTTTTGATGATATTGAAAGCGAGGTTAAACCTTGTTGATTGTTCTAGAAACATGACCTTTTGCCAAAGTTAAGAGCATCCAGAAAGTACTTTTGTAGACACTTCTAGATTTGAAAGCAGTTAATTGGGTAATTGTGAGATTTCTAAAGTCAAGATAAATTCATGTAAATATTTGTTAAACTCAGTCATCTATGCCAGAAGATTTAGATTTGTTCAGCATCCAGTAAAGATCAAGCCCACTAATAGATAAAAATTCATGAGTACTTGTGTGATAAAACTGGGTGTAAAAGAAAATAATGCTGGAGAGTACATTTTGATTTTTACAAGGAAAAGGATATATATATATATATATATAGACACAGTCAGTAGTGCTAGGCAACTTGCAGTTTCTCACCAATGCATTCGTTTGGCCAATGAATTGGCTTGATGTCACTCACTGTGTACACTATCCTAACTTAAGAAGATATGTACACTTTATCAGTCATATTGAGCATTCTTTATTAACATATATTAACGGGTTAGGGTTGGTATAAAAGACAGTATAGCTGGCGAGGAGATTTTAAAATAAGCAATGAACCCCAATGATTTCTCATTATTTCCCCCAGTATCTCAATCGATGTCAGCAATTATCTAACACTTAAAGTCTCCTTCTTCAAAAGAGTGTAATCATTGCAATAAAACATTTGCTTTTCTATTAAAGTAACATTTCAGCATCCTATCATGGTGTAATGGCTTGCAAGCTCATCTATCAGGTAATTAGTAATTAGTTTGATCCTCACTGGGTGATGAAAACTTTTGAACTTGTACCAAATCTAAGATGTCCAGTGTTGAGGTTCTATTTCTTGAGCTTGAGGGAGTGAGTAATCAGTTCTTTGTTGCTATTACTCCTAGGTTTACTGTGATGTGGAGAGGGAGTATCAACTAGTTTCTAGTGGTAAAAAAGGTCTTTTGGAGTTGATGTTTAAAATGAGATTTAACTACATTTGCTCTTGATATATATATGATTAGTTTATCTATTTAAGAGAACTGTAAAGATCAATTTAGAACCATATATGATGGGAGACCATGTCTGATAAAGTGACTTTGTTATAAAAAAAACAACAAAGGTTGACATGATACATTTTTGTACAATATGTAATCCGAGATGATAATTACCAAAATGACTTTGGCTCAAAATAAACCAACAAAGGTTGACATATTGTAAAATAGCTAACCTCTTAGCTGTGTTAATTATTTAAAGATCAAGCAGTTTTTTCATATCATTGAAATGTGTTTTTTTTTTGTTTCCAGCAGTGAAAATTTAGTTTCTAGTTTGTTTCACATAATCTAGTGGTCTTGGTATTTTGCATTGAGTAATGGTTGGCAAGCTAGACGAGCAGAACATTACTAGTGAGTTTGAATCTCACTGAGTGTCCTGTACTACTGGCTTGTGCCACTACTAAGCAAAGCTTTGTAAATAGCTACAATACATTGTTCCTATCTCATTTCAAATTTTACTGTGATCAGTTTCAGTTAGAAGTGTTCAATCAGAGGAATCAACAATTTGTGAAACTACTTTAAAATGGTGGCAAAAATTTAAAGGTAGTGATAAGTGATACAAAAAATTTTGTTTGATGGACCAATGAGAAGATGTAAAGTCATTTCTTTAAATGAAGAGATGGGAAGTCTTTAGTTAATAAAGAATGAAAAGAAAAATATGCAGAGGATGATTAGCATAATGGTTTAAGTGTTTGCCAATGGGCCGGGGGACCAGGGTTCAATTCCAAGGAAAGTCATACCTAGAGACCTAAAAAAAAAGATAGTTGATAGCTACTTGCTTAACACTCAACATTATAAGGTGTGGATCAAGGGTAAGTGGAGCAATTCAAGAAAAGGCATAGCACTCTCCCGACACCTTAGTGTCATAGCTATGGAAAAGTGACCCTTCAGATTAGCCTTGATGACGGTCAAACAATTTACTTACTAGAGCTATAATTTTTTAATTTTGTTATCATATTGTAGCTAATTTCTCATATCTATTTTTTAAGTTAAAATTTATACATAGACATGTAGGCATGAGAACATGGTATTTTTAAGGTTTGGTAATATTTACTGTTTCAGATATTTGCTTAGGGTCTTCAAATATATTCCCTCCATATAAGAGTACAGCTATTGTAGACTGTCAAACTTGATGCTAGTGAGTGAAAACTCTTCAATATCAGTGCAGTGTATTTGCTTGTAAAAAGAAATGATAAAATAAATATCACATTTGTCCAATTTTTGTTCCCCTGAGAGAGCAAGAAAGAGAGGGACAGATATAAATTTCGGTGTACACTAATATTAGAAAAATAAATATAACAGTGATGAAATTTCAAAAAATACACATTGTTGTTTCAGTTTTAAATGATGAGGTACACTGCAGTTGCTTATTGAATGAACTTTTTGCATGAGCTTTCTAAGTAAAGACAAAGGAAATGAAAATAAAAGGAAATAGTAAACTTTGATTTCTTCCAATACAGAATGATCAGGTTATTAAAACAGCTGGTAATAAAGAGAAGATTTATCATATTTACACTCTCAGGAATATTAAATCATGTAAATATGTACACATTATTTGTATTGAATTGGAATTCTTGAAAACCATAGAACTGTAAGCAAATTATTTGTATTGAGAATAGTTACTTAAAGTTGTAACTGTTTACAAAGGTTTATTATTAAATTAGAATGATTGCTTGCAAAAATAAAAATTGAATTCAGAGATAAAATACCAAAAGGTTGACATGCAAACCAAAAAAACTAATTTACCAATCAGAAATATTTTCTTCTTTGCTTACAACCAGATAATCTTAAAACCAGTTCTGTCTTAGATATAGATTTCACCATTGCATTTTTAGAAGTAGTTCCTTTAAAGGCTTGCTTACATTTTACTTGCTATTAAAAGGGGAAAAATATTCTGTTCTGGTATATCTAGAGACATGAAAGTTGAGTTGAATTTTTTCATCTCAGTCAGTTTTTTAGTGGAAAAATTTGTGTTTGGTTTCCAGAATTTTTTAAATCTTGGATCTTGAAAAAAAAAAAAGGATTTTAAAAAGTTTTTACCAAAATGCTTCCAAGTTGTTGCTTCTAAAAATTATTATGCAAATCATACAAATATTCTGCAATTATAAGAGTATCTTGTTGTATTTTTAACTTCATCTCTTGAAATAATTTGTATTTTCAGTTAAGATTTTTTAATACAACTGTAGAGATGGTTAACTTTTTAAAACAACTCTTGAAAAGTGAAAGTTACTCATAAACACTTAAAATTTGCTGTAATTTGTTATACTGATATTCATGAAACATGGTTTAGTATGCTATATTTACAGATGGGGGTGGAAAATATGGGTAAGAAGATTGTATTGTACCAATCATCTTTGGAGGAAGGTTTATGTGCTCTGAAAATCTGCATATAAAATCTTGGCTTTTTGCCTAGCTATAAACACTTCCAAGAAATGTTGATAAGGAATATATAATGATCTAAGCCATAAGACCTATATCAAATTGAACTGACACTTAGTAAGTTTATGCCCAGTTTGCAATGAGACAATATGATGGTAAATGGAAGGACTGCATAGCACCAGCATCCCAATATAAAGGTTGTAGGTGTCTTGAAAAAATGAACATTTCAAAAGCTCAGTTTTTAATTTAACACTAATATTAATCACAGTGAAATTGATGATTACTTCTCTTATCAAGTCAGGACTGTATGAAATTGAATGATTATTCATTCAGATATGCATAATTTCTTTTGAAAGGAACAAAGTTGTAATTTATCTATTTCATAACTGAGGTAGCCTAGTCTACCTTGAGAATCTGTTCATGAAATCCTGACTTATTATCTAGGGCTTCAACAGCAACCTCAGATACTGAGAGGGAATAGGCAGCTGTCTATTCTATCAAGCAAATCTCTGGAATCTGTACCCTTATGATAAAGATAATTAGTGTACTCACACTGAAAATTCTCACTTAAACTTATTTTAATTATATATCATATTGAGGAGGCCAATGAAAGGGAAAAGGAAAAGTATGGCTAGGTGTTGAAAGATTGCCAAATCAGTGGGTGGTGAGCAAGGTGTGAACCCACTGAGATAGGATGCAGGAGGTTTGTAGTATTCCTCTACAGAGCCTCTAACATGCTGGACATCACTAGCCAATAGGCAAATGGCCATTAATTTGTTCAGTAAAGGAGCAGAGCTTTGTTCTATGTGCAGATGTGTATGAAACCAGGTGAGAATTTGGGAGATAGCATAAACTGGATATAAGCCAAAACTTGATCAACTCCAGTGGAGACATGATGATGTATCAAACTTTGAATCTAATGAATTATTTTTAAACTGGTGGGTATCATTTTTTTGTATATTTACACGAGGTATTTACTGAGCTTAGATGAGTTTGCTATGAAGCAAGAAGTATGGGGCACTCAGTAAGAATTGAATTCCCTGTTAAGGGTCTGATAGCCTGACTCATTATTATACTATACAAGACAAACTTAGTATTTACATACTTGGCTGTGAATACAGCCTGGAGAACTATTGAAAATATGACTGTATTTTTATGGTTGCTTTTCTGAGATTTACTATTGGTTAATATACAAAATTATTTGTGTACTGTTCTGGATTCTCATTGCAACACTGTCCATGATGATGATAAATCTTCGATCTATGGAGTGGAAGATTCTAATTAGTATATCCTTATTATTTCTGTAATACTGCAAATTTCTAAGGATTAAAAAAATATCAGGACAGTGCACAAACTCAACCAAATAAAGTTCCATATTGAACTGAAAATAAGTTTATTCTCCAAGTCAGAGGATTTTATGTATATTGCTCTGGCAAAAATTTCACTATGATGTGCTATTTTTGCTAAATTACGAGTCACTGAATAGTTGTTGGAAATTTCTGGTTAGAGCAATTGATTTTCTGAGCTTGGTTATAAATATATTGCATGATGATTATTTTTATAATGGTCTGCTTTTGTATCTATAAACACTTTGAATAAACTTAAACCTCATTATTTCTCAACTCTTTTTCTAATATTGTGAACAAGTTTTAAGTAGAAAGACATCAATTATTTTCTGTATCTCATGAAAATATGATAATCAATCATAGAAAAATGAATTATATAATTATCTTTTATATATTTCTATTTTTTATTTATTTTATCCTATGAACAATTTCTGACCCTCTTTAACAAACCTTATTGAAATATTTCAGTAAAATCAACTATCTTGATGAATAATTAATGAATATATCTTTTTCATACCATTTAAGGATAAATACTGTTCATAGTTTTGATGTATTTTTTTAAAAATTTTTTTTAAAGCTCTGTTATCTGAGGATACTAACTAAATTTTCTTAACTTACCAAACTGCATTAGCTCAGTTAGCTGGGGTGGGGAGAATACACCGACTGCATCTATATAGAGGGGTAGGACCCCTCCACAATTCACAGTGAGGATATGACACAAAACTATCTGATGGTGAAGTTCCCGTCCTAGAGTTTTGGGGAATGTGGAGTACCCCTCCATTGCCATTACTCCCATGTCCACTCTGACCTGGGATGGTAGCACCTGATAGGGTCCTCTCTATGGATCAAATAGGATAGTCTGACATTTAAACAGTGCAAACAAATGACATTCTAAATTGAATTGTTAGAAATAGAATTATCTATTTTACTATGTAAACAAATGACTGATGCATTATTTAATGGTTAGATACATAGCAATACATGGAATGATTTAACTGTGCTGCCAAGTCAGTGGGGCTGCAAAATACACTGACTGCATCTCTACAAATGGGTACAACTCCCTCACCAAGTGTCCTCGATATGACACTAAACAATCTGATGGTGAGGTTCCAGTAATGCTGGAGATTTGGGGAATGTGGAGCACCCCTGAATTGCCATCGCCCCCATGTCCACTCAGGCCTGGAGTGGTAGAACCTGATAAGGCCCTATCTATGGGTCAAATAGAACTTAACTGTGTACTTATGCTAAACTGAATTGCTTGAATTAGAAGAGTTTTGACATTTAACTATGTGTAAATAAAAATTATATTTATATTAGACTGAAATATTTGAATTAGAACTGTTTGACTGAACTGAATTGCTTAGAATAGAAATGTTTTTGACAATTAAAATATGTACTCATGTTAAACTGATTTGTTTGAAATAGAATTGATTATTTGTATAAAAATGGATTTGGCATTAAATAACCTACATAAAACCCAACCAACCATTTAATTGAATTCAAATAAAACTATTAATGCATAATACTTAAGATCGTTAATCTGTATGCAAAAGAAATTATTGTATTGCATTATAATTACTGGTATTACTTAAAATCATTTAATTGTGTTTAAATAAATGTTATTCAATAGAATCATCATCATTATGTCGCGCTATCAGCACAGATATCCCCGACCCTCTCTCACCACCCCTCCCTATCGTCCATTGCTTCCGGCAGGTTCTCAAGGCTATATTCCATATAAGCACAGAGATGCTGTATGTATGTTCAAGCTGGTCGTCCTGCCTTTGCATGTCCATGTGAAGGGGTCCACAGGAGTACATCACTTATGAGCTTGTCCCTACTTCTCCAGCAGTGTCCCGCATGTCTGGTTCATCTAATTTTGATAGATTTCGAGATGGGTGGTAAGTGGCCATACAGCTGCTGTTTTGTGGAGTGCTTTCTCTAGGATTTGTTCAATATTGCTAGCAGCATTCTTGTGTAGTTGCTGTCAAGCTTTTTTCTCCATGTAGTGCATCCATATAGCAGTATCGACATGACAGCTGCTAGGAAGAAACTGCACTTCATTTTATCAGTCAGGTCTGACTTCCATATGACCGATAGCCTATCAATAACTTTCCATGCCTTTGCTAGTCGTGTGTTGAAGTCTGTCTCAGTTGATGAGACACTGCTTCCTTGGTAGGTGAACTTGTCAACTAGTTTCAGAGAGCTACTGTTTAGTGTGGAGATGTCGCCTGTTTGATTTAAACACGTATATTCCATCTTGTGTGCATTGACATGAAGGCCGATGGCTCCAGCAGCTTATTTCAAACTATGTAGCAGGGTTTTGGCTTGGGCAGGTGTATTTGCCCAGAGCGCTATATCATTGGCATAGTCAGCATTGGTAATTGTTTTTGGCAGGGTACCTTATTCTTCTTTCTTTAGTTAGCTTGTAACCGTTTTCTTGGATTTTATCAATAGATGTTCAAAGCACTTTGTCTATACAGATGATAAAGAGGTATGGGGCTAATGTGTCTCCTTGCAATACAACTGTTACAATATCAAAGTAGTCTGTGTCTTCATCCGGAGAACAGACTTTCACTTTGGTGTTTCTATAGAGCATCATTATGGCTGTGACAGGTTCTTTTGATAGGCCGTAGGCAAGTAGAATTTGCTCCATCTTTCCTCTGTGAATGGAGTCAAAGGCCTTAGTAAAGTTGACAAATAATATTGTTGCCTTTATCAATAGAATAATTAATGTTAAATAGCAATACTTGTCCTCACTTCACTATGTACTAACAAATGATCTTTATTAAAAAGAACTATTAGTGTTAGATAGCAGTAATTGAAACCGTTTAACTGCGTAGAAACAATAGCAATACTTGGATGCCAAAAAATTAGTTCTAACTCATTAAGAAATAATATTATATATATATATATATATATATATATATATATATATAAATCATATTTAAATGTCTACTAACAAATGACTGATGTTAAATAATTTTTGTTACATAACATTACTCTAAACCATTTCACTGTGAGCAAAAAATGAGCTTAGGCTTATGTGAAAATGTTAGCTACAAAATGTTTATAAATCATGTTTAATATATATATATATATAAATGGGATTTGGCATTAAATCATCTACAAGGGTTGATATGTCATAAAACCTAACTAACCAACTAAAGGGCATGTCCATCAGAATGATAGTGCAGGTTCAAAGTTGCCAGTATTGTTGCCAGGAACAAAGAATAACAGGGGGATAGGTCTTTGAGAAGCAGTAGCCATATCACTTTGGGTTTCATCTTTGTATGGAAAGGTGAATGTGATCTGTTTGTTTTCGAAACTTATTCAAAAACAGTAACTCTGTCATAATAACACAGCAGTTTTTACATGACATCCTTTAGCCAGCTCACACATCAGATCTACCGCCTTGTGATTTTTTTCTTCTGGGGATACCGGAAGGCTTAAGTCTTTAAATGTAGGCTTCACACAACTGATGAATTGAAAGATGTTGTTCATGAAATTGCAGCAATACTTGAGGTAATAACTAGGCAAACACTGCAGAACTTCAGGGAAAGGCTACAGGAATGCATAGCTCCTGAGGTCAAAAATTTGGATTGTGTAATCTTTAAAACAAAGTGATAGCAATAAAAAACAAAATGGCTAATATTGTTTTTTCTTACTATAAAAATAAATTTTCATATATACTGCCTTTTTTCATCTATTTTTCAATTCAAAGAGGTCATTCTGCCTATCCATGTATGCCAGGTATGAGAAGGTTTTGGTGTGATGTAGGGAATTTATGATGTTGATAACAGATTCCTTCCTTTTTATCCCTATTCACTTGTTATATTCTTTAGTTTGTGGAAGTTGCAAAGGAAGTAAGAGCAGAAAGGGAAAAACAGAGATACTTTTAAACTCAATTTTTGTTGTTAGAGTTAATAACTATTTTGTAGTGAGGAATGTTTTCCTGAATCAGTAAAAATAACCATCCTTCCTAGTCAAGGCATTAGTGGAATCTTGGGAATAATTTTTATCTAACAGTTAATTGTTGGTATCAAATATATGGGTTTTTGAGGGTCATTTTAACTCATTGGGAATTTATAGGTGTACCATATGTGTCTGAGTTCAGTAGGTATTTTCACCTGGTGCTACTAGAAGCAGGAGACACGACACACTATTTGACCAGAAAGCCTTAGCAGATGCGTGCTCTAACTGGCTGTTGAAAGAATAAGGATGTCCACTCAGTCTCATTTCTTTTTAGTGCCAGGAAGCCCATCTTCTCAGATGCATGGATTGTGCTTCCTATCAGAGGTACCCCGGGAAATAGTTATTTTTGTATTTATTTATTTTATTTTGTGTTCATTTCCTTTTCATTTTTTATGTTATTGATTTTTTTTAATTTCATATTAAATCCCCACATGTATACATAATTTTTCAAGTTCAAAACCCACCATCAAAGAGGTTTTGGTAATGTTTTACAAGATGCAAAGGGCTTATAGTCATGTCATTGAAAATAAAACTTGTTATTTCTTACAAAATGATTGGTTGTTTCGGAAGCAGTTATCTCAACCAGAATATAATCTGATATAATTTTAAAGGTATAATACAGATCATGGTTACTGAATCAAGAAAATTTTGAAGAAGAATGCTAATCAGAATTAATGATGATAATGATTATTGACAGCCTTCCTCTAAAAATAAAGATGAAAAGAAAAAGCATTATTTCACCAGAGACAGTAAATTATTGTAGAATGTACTTTGACATTGTGTAGAAATAATTACTTAAAAAAGCCCAAATTGCTTTGGACTTCAATAGAATTTTTTGTACTGATTACATTTTCTTTAATGAGTCAAGAAGCTGGGTCTATAAATAGATATAATATCATTTCCCTTTGAGATAACTTTAGCAATCATTAAATACAAACTTTAAATCCCAAATCTTTGGTTTTGATAGGGTTTCCTGGTAAAGCAGAGGTTAAACTTATTTTTTTAAATGAATATTTGATTACGGTGTTGCTGACAAGGTTTTGTTAACTAAAGAAAAGTAAATGATTTTTTAAACTGAGTGATGGTGTCTATCTAGAGAGAAAATTGTTTTTCTTATTTGAACTTGTAATCAGAGCAATCATTTTCAGACATTCTTTGAATAGATTGTTGACTTGGATTTCATGGCCATCGTTCTAAATCACTTTATTTCTCTGAGGTATTATTTTAACTATTTTGTTGAAAACTTCTATGTCTCTGGTTAGTTGGTTTTCTATCATGTCAGCCTTTGTGAGTTTATTTTATGTTGAAATCATTTTAAGAATTATGGTCTCCAATTATGTTCAGTACAAAAATATTATTATATTATTAAAAAAATCATTTTAAACATACAAACATTTGATTATCACCTACAGATCTATTTTATCAAGAGGTGAAATCCTAAGTACAGCTACTCAAGGTCAGAGAAAATTTTAGAATAATGACAATGAAAGTAACTTTGTTCACCACAACTGGAGCCTCACCACCAAATCCAGTTTAATATCTGTAATGTAGAAGAATGTGCCAGTACCAACCCATTTGGTTTGATGAAAAATTCTTGTCCTAAACCTGAGGTTTAAAGTCATAGTTTTCCTTCTCCGAGACCAGTTGCTATATCAAAGTTAAAGAGCCCAGTATTGTTTCCCCATAGCAGCTTGTGAGTCAGTCATCTAATTGATTGGTAGAAGTAATATTAACGAAACAGATCAATCAATCACAAGCAATGTTTTAGATTATAATAGATGAAAGTAGATTTTTTTTGCTCTTGTGACAGATTTCGGATTGTTTCTTTCTTGTTTAAAAAAATCTTAGGACAAGAATTTTTACGTTTCTACATAGAAGATAGCAAAATTATGAAGGGGGGAAATAATGCATACACTTTTAACCGACATAGTCCCTAGGGAAATACCTGCTGAGATGGTAGAGGATTTGAGTGAGAGTAAATAAAATTTTTTTTTTGCTGTGTAGAAATCTAGTAATTCTGATGAAATAAGAATAGGTAGATAGTTGTGCTATGATTTGGTGTGTAATTATCACCTGCTAAGAGAGTGATGGGGATTCAGTTGAATTCTAAAAGTCAATTGAGATGAGTGAGTGTTAGTATTTAGACCACCTCTGAGGTTTGAGCCCTTAGCAGGAGATGATATAACAAAAATGAAGATGATGAAGAGTTTCCTCTTTACAAAATGATGGGGAAGATATTACTGACAAATAAAGGGCTTTGATTAAATCTTCATTGTAATAAAAATAGAGATTTAAAATACAAATGAATGTTTGCCAACTTCTTTTTATCATCTGCAAGGAAATGACAATGGTTTTCAAGTACTGTCTCCAAGATCAATAGATGCCAAAATACCCAAATACATTATTTAGATAAAAGATAGACATAAAAAATTATTTTTGCCATTCTTTTCATATTCACAATTAATTAGAAGTGAGAGTGTCATGTTTGCTATCATCAGTTCATTAAATGACTTTAATCCTAATAACATCATAATATTTATGTTCCTTCTTTTTCATTGTTGTTTTTAGATGCACCAATATCAAATAAAGTATATAGTTAAAACATACTTTAATATATGGTATCTATATTGGTACAATGCAACCATCAAACTATTCTTTTTGCTATACTCAACAAAACTTACAAATATCCTGGTAATAATGAAAGGGAAACCTGTTTATTCAATTATTATAATGCTGAAGTATTCGGTTTATTTTTAAATATGATTGCAAAAAATCATGAATATTAAAGTAATACCTGATGACAAAAAGAAAATCTGCTGGAAAACAATAAGGATTATATAAAAAGCTTGAATTCTGTGTCATAGCTTTCTAATGATCAGAACAACTTGTGTTGATCTGGTTAATCATTTCTTGGCTCTTATATGTTAAGTGATTTAGTTGATTTTTAATTGATTCAATCACCAGTTTATTTAAAGATGACCAAAAACATTGGATTTCTTGGGATTTCAATTTTTTTCTTTGACTATCAACATAAGCATGAAAATAAAATCTTTATGAGTATTAAGGTTCCTTTTTCTGTTATGGAAAACTTGACAAAAAACATTTACAATATCAATATCATTTAGAATTTTCTAAATTTCTTAAATGAAAAAAAAAAAAAAAATTTTTTCTGTCTTTTCTTTCATATTATTTTACTGCTTGTTTTTACTCATCATCGACAGAGAAGATATGATATTCAGAAACTTTGTAAATCCTTTAAACTTTAAACCCTATACATGAGCTTATCAGTCTCACCAAAGAAATATCAATAAAAAATATTCTCACTTTGTTTTATTGTGCAGCTATCCAATCATTCTATTAAATGAATTATATCAAAATTGACATTTATTATAAGTGTCTGAACTGATCTCTATCAACTTGAAATGTTATACTTAGAATATATTGTAAAATAGTGCCAAGCAAGAAAGAATTGTGTAAGGAATAACATTTTAAGACCAATTTAACTAAAAAAAAAGGGTCATTAATGACATTTTTTGAAACATAACATTTTTTGAAACTTAACTCATTTTTTGGCCATTCCTTCCTATAGCTTTGATCCAAAGTGTCCCTGCATAGTCTATACAATACTACAAGAATAATGTTCACAGTAGGTTTCTTCTTGTAAAAAAAAAGAAACCTACTGGATACAGTTTCCATGTTGTCTGGTAAACAAGTGTACTGTAGGTTGAAAAATTAATATATGACAAGTTTTTCTTTTATCATAGTTATGTTTCTTTTTTACATTTTGAAGTAATATAGATAATATTTTGAAGCTGTATAAATTTCTGAGTGGAAGCATTATCACTATTCTTCATTTAAAAACGAGGAAACCGATCTGAATAATTCAAAGACTAATGACAAATATGAGCTCAGAGCTTCAAATAATACCAATGAATTTGGGAAGTTCATCTGGTAAAATAAAGCAATCTAAACAGCACTGATAAAGATGTTAAATCTAAATAATTCATGTAATGATAATAACATTTATTAAGAGACAAGAGAAGATGAGTTGATTTCTTCTTTACATGTTTGACTTCTAAATTATTACTAGTTATTACATTAAACTTCATCGAAAAAGTTATTGGGTAAATTCTTCAGAGTACTGATCTGTTTACAAACCCATGCAGACACATAAAAATAAGACAATGGTTTCTAGAGCACCCCTACATACATATATATTCAATCTTCTGTGTGTTTGTTTGCATCTATTGTTTTGATAATCTGCTACCACATAGAATACTTAAACATGCAAGCCATAAGCAATAGCAATAAAAATAAAACCAACTCTTATAGTATATTCTATGCCAATAGCTTAATTTCGGGAAATCAAACCTGACTCTTTATCAGTAACTGTTAGATACTTGGTGAGCTGATTAAGAATTTTGTGCCTCAAGACATCATTGCTAATGAAGTCAGCCAGGGAGTTCTTGTCATTGTACATCATGCTCTGTGTTTATACACATTCAGCTTCTGACAATAGATAGCTAAGTAAGCAATGTGAGGTGGATTGTAGGAATATTAGAAATGACACAAAGCCTGTATTCAGTGGTAAAAAAAATCACAATCAATCTGTTATGTTCATGAAACTACTAATTTTTGAACGTGATGTTTCCAGCATTTTCTTTGTAATCTCCTTTAGAAACATGTAAACTATCTTGTTTATAAACAAGCCTGTATTAATAAGAAATTGATGTTTTTTGTTTTCTTTTCATCATGTAAGTAGTAAATTGGTGCAAGATATTTTTGTATATGGAAAAATGTTTCTAATATTCAAGTTAATGGTGAGGGAGGAAACTTGTTTTGCTAAAATTTCCTCAACCAAAGCCTGCTTATGCGAGAGCTTTTTGAAAAATTATTTTGTCTAAATATATGTATATAAATAATTTCCTCAGAACCAGTGCCTGCTTGCATGATAACTTTTTGCAAAATTATGTTGAGTGTAAAATATATATATATATATATATAAACTAAATGTCAGTGTCTGTTAGTTTGTAATATACAAAACATATCAATTTATATATAACAGAAGAGAGGTTATCGAACAGGATTGCTGCTTACAGAGAAGTTAGAATTTATTTTACAGTAAATAGACAACACAAATATTTCTTTGACATTCAGATACAAATCATTGTCAGTATATAGATATATATAGGCAATGACTTGGAGGCATTTGTGAGGGAATGAATATCATGATTGGAGATAGGTACAGCTACTCAAGTTCAAGACCTGATCAAGGCTATTAGTGTTTCATATACCACTAATAACCTGAAAAAAAGGTATGAATCCAACTATTATGTATCCAGTTATGGATGAATAGTAGGGAAGACTGGGTTGTTTAATATTGGTATTGCAACCGATCTAGGAGAAAGAAAACTCTGGAGTCGAACATATCAAACTCCTCTGAAAACTAACATTGTGTTATATTTTGCTTGTGCTGAGGAGTTTGGTAAATATATTTGTGTGTCGGGGGGGACACAAAGTATTTGAGAAAACAGCTTTGGTTTGGTTTCTTTGTTTTAATGGCATATCAACCTGTGTAAGTTATTTAGAAAGGCAGATCATTTTAATCTTCTGAACACCAATGATACTGGTATTGTAGAGAAGTACATCATCTAGAGACCAAAAAATACATTGAAAGTTCAGAGAGAATGATGTTCACATTTTGTATTGATGAAATCCTAACATGTACAACCAATCCATTTCAGAATGGATCTGGAAGTAATGGCAATGAAAGGGTGAACCCACACAACTCAGAGACCCACCATTAGATGTCATTTAGAGTAATAGCCAGAACACTGTATTGTTATAGTCAAATATATCTGGGTAAAGCCATTTACTTGTCATGTAAAGTAATCAAGTACAGACATAATTGTACAGTTTCAATTAGATCAAAAGCAATGTGAACTACTTTCAATCATATGAAATGATTAAGCTTAGTTTTGTTCTGGTATTCACTGGCTTGAAATATGTAAAATAAAACAAATTAATGAAGTTAATTAGAATTTCATGGCTGGTCTAAATTGTAAATTTGAACATATCTTATAAGACTGATAAGAAATGACTGATATAGGGAGGTATTTTTAATTAATAGAACATTTGAAAACAGCAAATTTTTATGCCATAGGGCAAAATAACAAAAGATCAACTTGAAATTTGTTTATAATTTGATAATCAAATTGTGGGAAGTATAATATGAAAAAAGCTTTCATTGATCATATAAACAATTAATCAGAGAGACAAATGTAAAATTGCAAGAACAGACATAGAATTGCCAATTGTAAAATATAGAAAAGTAGTTGTGATTGAAAAATATTTATTCTTTCAGATCTCAGAAGAAGAGAGTGGTCATATAAGGCATAAACTTTGAGGATTTCAAATTTTTTGGGCTAAATAAGGAATACAATTTCCCTATTTCAAATCATTTGACCACCACCAATGATCTGATTTTAATCTTCTATCCTAGATTTCCAAAGAAATTGTCACTGAAATTGCAGGAACAAACAAACATACTAAGACACACCCTCTCATTGTAACAACTGTAGTTAACGATGTTATTATCCAGACATTCACTTGAGACACACAACTAGGTTTCCTGTTTTGCTCTCTATTCAATCATGTTGATTCATGGTTTGTTTAATTTCTTTGTTTCATGGCATTGCAATTTTCATGGGTTATTTAATGCTAAAGTTATTCTTGTAGTACAACAGTAGTAGTATTATTGAGTCTGTAGCTTGTGGAAATAAGGGGTTCATATCTTTAAAAAAAGTATTTGTTTGAAAGTAAATGTAATCGTGGGACTGAAGTTGAAACTCATTTATTACAACATTGCAGTCCAGCCACTAAACTCACAGGACTTCTGCCATGGATTCATTATATCCTTTTTGAATATATCATGCTCAGTTCTTGTCTATTACATTATGGTGATCAAGCAAGAGAATTGCGAGAGAGAGTGAGAGAGTCATCAATAAGGACTGACATTTATTCATATAGGAAGAGGAAGTGCTGTGAAATGTGTATTGTGCAAGACTATACTCTTACATGAATGAAGTAGGTAGGAAATATACATTAAATTATCATATAACATCCCTACCTTTTATAGATGAAGTTGCTTATTTTTATTGGCATGACATTAGTGTCATTTCATGTGGTTCCTCAAGTATGATGGTTTTCTAACATCAGTGTAGGTGAGGCTTTTACCTGGACACTTACATTCATTGGGTTCTATCCATTTAATTTCACTAGATGGGATAGATAGAGGCAGTGAAGGTGCTACTCCTTGCAGTAAAGCACTGTATGGTACCTGCTACAGTATGTGAGTACTAGACTGCTATCTGAAGTGATTGGCAGTTGACATTTCAGCTTGTAGTCCACCACCATCTGCAGTTGCTCTGACAATCATGGTAGATGATGTCTACTGTGTCAATAGAGTGGTCACAAATATCATTTTTTTAAAAATTATATGTATCTATAAGGAAAGTATTGGATATGTTTGTAGATGTCATTTGCATAGCTTTAATGCCATTTCCTGTGTTTACATTATAAATCAGCTGGTGTAAAGAAAAAAACAGCTTCCCAAAGACAAAAAAGGGATGTGAGTTTAAATATCACTGAGAGCTTATCTTTTATCATTGTTTCCCTAACGTGTGCAAATTATCTTGATTAAGAGTAGTTACTGGAAGCTTTATTTACTAATGATAATTTTTAGTGACTTGAAATCATAAAATTGCAAGAAAATTATTGATGTTAGATAGGAATACTTGAAATCATGTAACTGTGTTATATGGTCATTGAAAAATCAAAATTATATGATCATGGATGAAAAGAAATACAATGGATATTAAAAATGAATTGAAATTTGGCATTGAATAATCCATAAGCAGTTGGATATGCTATTAAACAAATAAACTAAGCCAAGCCATAATTGTTTCTACTGTACATTTCTTTACTCTGTCACACAAATAAAATTCAAGATAGTAATGATAAAGATGAAAAAATATGCTAAAAATGCAATTTAGAGGTAAAAATAATTTAAAATAACCTGGCGATGACAAATTTAGAATAAGTATTGCATATGTTTATAAGTATCATTTAGATGACTGCAATACACTAGCTTTCATAGGGTCCAGCTACTAGTACAAAAAATCACCCTGCTGCAAGTCAAAAAAAAAGATTTGAGTTCAAATCTCAAAAGGAGGTTTTATTCTTTTCTATGTGTGTTGTTTTTTGTTGTGACTGATACATCAAGATGAATGAATTGCAAGACAAAAATAAACCAGACAAAATTAAGATGATTAAGAAAAATACAAGTTAAATTGAATGATAATGATTGATAATCTTCATATAAAGAATAAATAAAAATATAAATTATGCTAAAAATGCACTGAGGTAAGATTTACTTAATATTTCTCAATAATATATTATGGGTGCGAAAAAGTTCTCATACTAACCAAGAAATGATTGACATTTTTCATTTTTTTTTATATTTTAATCAGTTATTTTTTAAAAGCACTGAAGAAACTTAAGAGACATTGCACCAACTTTAGTTAGCTGATATATGATGATGATGTGAAATAGCATGTACATTTCATGACTGAGTCATTCCTGTTTTGGTCAGACTAAGACCTTGTCAGCTGTTACTCAATGCATGCACACCAAATCTTTTTAAAGAAAGGGTGCCTCTGGTGGTGTAATGGTTAGCAAGCTCGACTAGCAAACCTACACGAGTGAGTTCGAGTCTCATTGGGTGCCCCCTTCATATGGCCTTGTGCCACATCTAAGCAAAAAGCTTAGTAAATTTCCATATCTTTTTAAAGAAATTTTTCTGCACATACATACATGCAAATTAAATGACCAAATTCATTCTGAAATTAAAATAGATTGCTGAAAGTAATGTATAATATTTCACCCGGAAAAACAATTCTTAATATGAACTGTTTTGAAAAGAAGTAATGGGACTTGGTAAATTGTTTTTTGCAGCACCACAGTAGTTTCTGTTAAATTTAATACTTCCATCTTTAATGTTCTAACAGAGAATAAAAGCCTATGTAATAAAACCTTGATAACTGTTTGCTCCCTAGGAAGAACTAATAAAATCTCTGTGCATCTAAAATGAGAGAATCTGTTATCTTTGGCCTTTAAAGCTTTCCATCTAGCACAACTTAGCTCTTCCTCTCTAAATTCCAGATGTGAGTAACGAGAAAGAAGACATTGTTTTTGATTGACTACTGCTGAAATTGGTTTTGAACAAAATCGGTGAAGAGTGTATGCTTCTGTGCAGTTTTTGTCTATTCATCGGCTAGTCCACTGCTTCCATTGCTTTCTTTTGCCGTTGTCTCTTGCTCAGGCTTAGATTAATGCATTAATTTTCCTCTTTGTTTCAATAAGTACCAGTTAGCATATAGAAGTGTGAGTATATACGTAGGTGTTTGTGTGGTCTGTCCAGAAAGGTTCTTACCAGTTAATATTAAAGGAAAGTAGCCTGCCTAGGGCAGAAGATTGTTTTTCAAAAGAGTCAGTAAAGTCTTCTTTTGAGGCTGCTGTTAGCTCTCACCATATCCTCAATAATCTTGTGCATTGTAATTTCAGCTTTGAAAAGAGCCGGCATTGACAGTGAGTTAAATCTGGAGAGGAGAGGTGTTGATAGATCTAAGTAAGGGATGTTTTGTTAAAAACCTTACTAAAGATATGGGGAACAAGCAGACACAATAACTGAATATTCTCTAAAGTGTCTGTGGAATCCTCAAATTCTCACACTTGCAACTCATAATTTTCTTTGATTGTTGCTCACTTAGAATTTTTTTTTAGAACTTCTGCTTGTTGAAGGCCTTGAAGAAAGAGGAACACATTCCACATTTCCTAGTCAGTTGTAAAGCATTAATATTAATGGTCTGTGTGAGAAGGTTGTAAAAAGTGTAAATTTCCAAGGTGTCATAATAAACAATGATAATAATGTTAAAATTTTCTTTTGACTTTGCTTATTGACTCATCCCTAAAATCCTGCTGAATCATTTTAATTGATTCCACAAAAGAATGTCTAAGTTTAGAGAAACATTTGATGTTTATTTGCTGTGAATTTGTCAGTCTTCAAGTACATAGGCTCATCAAGTGATATCTCTGTACCAACTGTATAATCTCAGTGTCTGTTCATACACACCGAGTGACATCTTCTCTGTGTTGCAAAGATACATCATTGCTATACAATCTGTTATGTTTTTCAGAAAACTTGTTGCACATACCACATTGACATAAACTCGCATCCATATTCAGGTGGCATAATTAGTTACTTGCATAGAAAATATAATCTGCGAACCAAGTTAGGATTTCAGCTGAGACTATGATTACTTAGTTGTAATGCCGTTGAGAAAGGTATAAATTCACTTATTCCTATACTTTCACTCGTTTCTCGATATCTTGTGACAAAAAGAGTAAATGACTAAGAGTTAGAGCTAACAACTCCTTCTCTTAATTTCTTTACTTGTCCTGGCACTTGTAAAAAGCTGTTTCCCACATAGCCAACTTTGGCAGGAGCTAATGATATATAATGACTTCAATATCCTGAAATATGAATACCTGAAAAAGGTTTTATTATAAAGTAAGGGTTTTTCAAACAAATTTCTTAATTTTTTTATTTCTTTCATAAACTGAACAACCCATATAACTACTCCATTTCCTGGATTGAACAACTTTACCCTTGATCCTAATCTTATAATGAGTGTTAAGCAAGTCAGAATTTTGAGTCTTTGGTATGACTCGACCTGAGATTGAACCCTGGTCTCCCAGACCATTGGCGAAAGCTCTATCCATTAGGCCAATGTCCCAGTAGTACTACTAAGCCTTTTGAAGTTATTACCATTATATTGGATACCTGTTATGATTGTGGATCATGATGATATTGATGCATCTGTTTATAAAGGAGTAAAGAGTTCTAATAAGCCTTTTGAAGTTATTACCATTATATGAAGTATTTGCATGATTAAAAAATGATGTCCCCTATGAACAAAGATGAGAAAATAATCTTTCAATTTCAAATTGAAATCACTTTTTGTCTGGAGGTTATTGCATTTTAAGTATATTTTAAAGGTATTGCCTTCATAAATCTTGTATTTTAAATATATTATGTTAATAATTTCTTTATCTTGAGTATATTGCTCAAATAAATCTTTTATTTTAAGTGTATTTCTAGTGTATTGCTCAAATAAATCTCTCACCATCATGTGCCATTTTTACTGAGTTACATTTATGTATGTGTGTGTGTGTGTGTGTATATATATATATACCCAACCCCTCCACATAAGCAGGATGTGACACAATATGAATTTTGAAGTGGAGTCTAACAGGTTTGAATTCAGTTTTCCTTCTAGACTGGTTACAATACCAAAGTTAAAGAGCCCAGTTTGCCCTACTATTTGCCCATAGCTGGAGGAGTATTGTTGGATTCATGTTATATTTTGACCCTCGCCCCAGCCCAAAAATGCTATTCCAAGGTGATACACCGGAAGGAAGTAACACATTCCAATGGCCAGTAATCAAAAGAGATCGCGTGGGCGGATTAAGGCTTATGATATGGGACAAGGTGAAGGTCCCATTGTGCCACTACAGTGATGCACCGGAAGAGAGTAACCTCTGAACTGCATGACAGTTATTTCCACTTGATGACGATTAAACATTCGATTTCAAAGATCCAGTGGGCGATCGTGTGGGCGTTGAATTATTATATAATCGAGTTGAGTTGGGTGCCAAAGTAGTTGCCAGTAGAATTCCAGACAGCTAGAGACCAGATGTGGTAGTGAAAGCCACACCCAACTGAGGGGTCCCTCGGAAAGCCCCGATGGAGTGGACGCCAGAATCAGAACAAGAAAGACACAACGTGACGGTCATAACAGTGGGGTCAAAATATGAAGTTTATGTTCGGTCTCCAGCACCCTCTCACATGCAAACCTTGAACAACCCTTTTCAAACCTTACAAATAAAGTGAGAGGTAAATATAATTGTAAAGAAGTCTTCCTGCTTCCTTTCTTCATGCGTCTTTCTGTGTGCGTCTGTCTTTACTATTATTGAGTCGTTATGATACGGCAAATGAGTATATAACATTCATACTTTCTGCCAATGGCATTATAGTTATATCCTAAAACAATGAGTTTCAGTTATATATTTTGCTTCTTCATATTAAGACCATTCTGATTGACACTAAAGGTAGACTAGAAGTTACAGTTATATTGCAATAAAAAATAAAAGAAGCATTGAATAATTATCTTTTGATTATGAGTATAACAATATAAAATTAGATATTTACTGAGCCATTTCATCAATAATGTTCCTGGGGTCGTCAGAAGTTTCAGGTCTTGGAGAAACAAACACACTCACCCAAGTGACCCAGTCAGGTATTCTTATCCTAATTTGCATCCCAGCTGCAACACTCTATGGGTGAGCATTTTTTGTCCAAAGTCATCTATCAGATATTTCTGCAGCTTCAGTGATGGTGTGTGTATGTATGTATATATATATATATTCATCTTCTTCACTACTACTGCTATACTCCTATTGAGTGAGCACCTGACAAATGCTGAGCACCCCATCTCAGTTACTGTGCATTGAGCCTACTAACTTTGACTCCCTCACTGTTTTACTTGTTCCTGGTATTTAGTGAAATTCCTTTGAAGAACATCCTCAAAGGAATATAGTAAAAATTCTGTGAACAACTGAATATATTATTAGCATTGTTAACACAATGTTGACCCATTTGTTAAGCATGAAAAAAATATTATTGGAATTTTTTTATGTTTATATATATATATATATATATATGTATGTATGTATTCAATGTCCTGTATATTTATAAGAGCTATTAGTGTTTCCTTCACTTTATTCTGTGTTAGTTTATCAATGGATATGCTAAGATTGGAACTTGGTGAGTTGACACACAACTGAATATCCTCTCTAGCACCAACTGTTACCAAATACCAGTGGAAGAGTTCCTATGGTGTAGTGGTTAAAATGGTAGGCTGTAATATTTTAATAATTTGAACTCCAGTCACACTATTATGTTCACTTTGGAACTTATAGTCTTTAGAAAGGTATGAAGCTCTTATCTCCACCAGCTATGAATTAAATAGCCCCAATGCTGTTCTTTTACAAGGATAGCTTCAGAATTAAACAATACACATAGGATGTTATGCCATTAAAACAAAGAAACAAAACCAAATTCTGGTAACACCTTCTATCTCATGATTGTTAATATTAGACAGTAAGATTTTAAAATCAGACAATTTTTGTTGTTATAACACAGTTTCATCTCTTGTTTCATCATATATTAAATTGAATATTTACTATGTTAAATCAAATCTGTAACAAAGTGATGGAATACAACTAATGTAGATTGAATTTATTTGAATTGGCCTATGAAATAGATTGACTAACTACCATTCTCCATGTATAAGGATGTGTGAGTGGTATGAAAGTTATTAGCATTAAAAATTGAATCTGTAAACTCTAGTCAAAGTCATATAAATTCTGTTCATACTAATGCCTTTGAAGATGTTAATCTACCTCTTCTTTCCCCTGGTATAAGTAAAATGTGCAGACTGGGTTTTTTAACTTTAAGGGGACAACTTGTGTAGAAGGAGGACAACTCTGAAATGGAATCTCCTGGCAATATGTATTGGACCAATATAGCAAATAAAGTCAGATTACTATGTTTTGCATGATGAGAAAAAGTGGGAAGTCCCTGTGGTGTAGTGGCAAAAGTGCCGGACTGCAACATCATAGTAAGCAAGTTCAAAATCCAGTCAAGCTATTATGTTCAGTTTTGGACTAATACCTTTGGGAAAGGTATAAATTTTCTTTTCTCTCCAGCTATGGGTTAGACAGTACCACTGCTGTTCTTTTACAAGGATAGCTCTGGAATTAAATAAACCATGAAGGTTGATATGCCATTAAACAAAACCTAGGGAAAGAACTGTGTCTGAAGTAAATAAAGAAAAAGCTGATGAAATGAGTGGACATATATATGTGTAATTTTTTAAAGTTTAAGTATGAATTGATATTATTTTGGTTTATGCGTAAATTATGTGAACATGTTCTATCTCTGAAAGTGAAATGAAACACTTGCATTCAGGATTTGAACTTGGCTAACAGACTTGAATTTTCTGATGATAACCATTATTCCATGTATCTCATTTTCAACATTTATCTAATAAACTTTTTACTTGAACATTAAATTAAGGAAGCACAGATCAGATAATGTTAATTGTTATAGGAAATGGATTTGGCAAATAAGTTCAAATCCTGGATAAGATTATTTGCATTTCTCTTTGCAGTAATGCCCCTAAGAAAGGCATGTACCTCTTCTACTGTGAGCTATGGGTTATGGTAAAGCAGAAAAGGCTCTTGAGTTTTTGAAAGGCAACCAATCAAATAGAATAAAAAATTGTGGATTTAAACCAGCTTTGTTCTGGTTAAAAATTGGCCATGAGTCACCTTCAGATTATAATAGCAGTGTTGGGTAAAAATGTTCTTATACATTATATTGATTTGAATTTTCTTATCTTTTTTAAGGAAAAACCTTTATATACAAATATATTTGGCATGAACAAATTTTTGATTTCGCTGAGAAATTGTGATTCACATCTGAAAAAAAAAAAAAAAATATATATATATATATATATAGAGAGAGAGAGAGAGAGGGTACATGAACTTTAAATTTCTTTTGAAAACGTACAAAAGTACATAAATAGCATTTGAAACAGAAAGTACATAAAATGATTGGATATTCACTTGAAATTTTTATGTTATACTGAAAGGTAAATGTATTTAGTTTATTAAAATCTTAAATAGATTTTGTTGCTTTGACTTACATATGTGAAATGTAATGGGGAAAAAGAAAAAAAGAACTTTAGCAGTTCTGTTGCAATAAAGAATTCTGTCTGGCCAGGAATCTAATGAGTTTATGTTATAACCTTGGTTTGTGAGAGTATAATTAGGATTTTACTTGTGTGTGACCCATGGTCCCTTGGGTTCCTCTTGTAACAGCAGTTCATGAGAATACTGATGCTTCTATTATTATTCAGTTAAAAAGAAATGGATAGGAAATGACTTTGGTTTTGAAGTCAGAACATTCAATGTGTATTGCTCAAATCAGAATATCACTGTGATGTGATATTTTGCTGATTTACACATGCCAAAACACAAAGAGATATATATATATATATATATATATATATATATATGTATTATCCAGCCAAAAGGAAGCAAAAAACCCAAGTTAATTTATATAAACATCCCACCAAATTGGTTTTCACATGTTATTTCACTTCCATGCTCACACACACTTATATACAAAAAGTAAAGTTGGTGCCTGTAGTCGAGGGCGACCCAAAGGCTCTCTTTTCAGTTGCTACTACATTGTGGTGTAGCAGAGGGTGTTACTCCATTCTCTAGATTACTCCACTGTACTGTTGATCTGTACCTTAAAATGCTGAGTGTTCAGCAAGTCAGCATCAAGTATCATTTTTTGTCTTTTTTATGACTTGATATTGTATAGAACCCCTGTTTTTTGGACCATTGGTGAACAATCTACTAACTAGGCCAAAGGCCCGGTTAATATATATATATGTGTGTGTACACACACATTAGGATTTTTAAAATATAAACATAGAGATGATTTTTTTATATTGGCAATAAATATCCATCTGTTAATAATTGTTGTTCTACATCAGTTTATAAGTTTAATTTTGTAGTAGGTCAACAAAAAGACTTTTTATCATTTATGATTGTATAAAATCTGAAAAATATTTAATGTAAGTGGCTTAGGGAACTAAGCTTAAGGCAGCTGAAATAGACTTGAAAATAGGGAAGGAGAAATATTTTTATTTTAAATTATTGGAAATGAGAAAAAAAATGTAAAAAAGAATAAAGAAGAAATCTCCAAAATCATTGCTAAAAATAAACCAGTTGTTCCAATTAAAAAAAATGTCACACAATTTGCTTGTCTACTATTTCCAATATTTGAACTTGGAAATCATTCTCTGGTAAAATTTAGTTTTATCTAAATTACCATCCCAGAAATCTTTTAAAAGGAAACAGTTTCTTGCAGATATTTATCTTATTTTCTTTTTTGTCACATCCTTTCTAAAATAAGGAAATTGGGAGAGAATTGGTTGAGGCATAACAAGTATGGCAGGAGACATTTCATGGATAATGGAGCGGAAGTTGTCAGACATGTATGGCCAAATTGAAGTCTTTGACATTTTCATGTAACATTGTTACTACATAGAAAATGTGAGCTTTGATTCCTGAACAAACATTTGTGGTCTAAAAGTCATGCATGGGAAAAACATTTTCTTTTTGACCTAGCTATCTACTCACACAAAAAAAGTAATTATCTTAGTTTATAGAAGAGTTAGTGTTGATATTTCAGATAGATTTTAACCCTGTCATACAAAAAATAACCAAAGATAAATAGAGATCAAGCATGAAAGTGAAAAATTTAATTCCAAATGTATTTTGACATCTTTTTCGTATGAATTAAACAGAATATATTCAAATTAAATACAGTATTTAACTTTTTATTATTATTCTCATTAAACAGTCTGTTAAAAAGGATTTCATTCTGAATACATCAAGAAACAGTTGTGCAGCTTTAGTACCCAATAAAAGAGGACCTTACTGCATATACATTAACAGACACTCACTTTTTGGATTACTTAGTGGCTGGGTTACTGAATGAGCTTGTGTTATCATTATATGTGTGGGATAATTTTGACAAAACATCACCCAAATCTATCAGCCTCCACCATTACAGTCTAAAATTGGTTCTTTTGGACTGAGACTTTTTCCAAAACTAAAACTGACATTAAAAGGGAAGAGATTTCAAACCATCAATAAATTAAGATTAAGATGGGGTTAAGTAGGGTTTCATCCATGAAATGATATTCACCAACTTAGTAAAGTAAAGTTGGCAACTTTAGTCAAGGATGACCGAAAGGTTCCTTTTTCGATAGCTACTACGCCAATGTGTAGGGGAGAGTGCTACTCCATTCCAAAGATTGCTCCACTTCACCATTGATCCTCAACTGAATACAAAGCAAGGTGGCATCAAGTATCATTTTTTGAGTCTTTGGTATGACTCGACCTGGGATTGAATCCTGGTCTCCCAGAATATTGACGAACATTCTACTCATTAGGCCAATGACTTTGTAATTCATGAGAAATAACTTGGTTTGTTTCAAGTGACTTGTAGAATTACTACTCAAACAAAGAACATGTCACATACAAATTGATTGTTTATTAGAGCTATGCAAGAATAGGAAAACTGTATGTAGCTGTTACATTGCTGATACAAGTAAACAAAACTACCTCAAATATCTATTTTAAATATCCATTTTAAATTTTGATTCCAAAGAAGCTAACTCAAATTGTGCATGAATATAGAGCTTTAAAGTTGTAATATACTGATTATATTGATATTGAAATTATACAGTGACATCTTATGCATCATGACAATCAGTATTTTAATGAGTGAAAAGCATGAATATATCTTCATTTTTTCTTTGTGCAGTGCATAATTGAAGAGCTAAGTCAATTGTAGTTACTTATTACAATATAGACTTGAATAGATTTTGTCAGCTCGGAAGGGGTAAGCATGAATGATTCAGTTATGGAAAAGTTTCCATCACACTATATCATTTGCTCCCACCGAAGACAATTTATCATATCCCCAAATTGATTATGAGAGGAACTATTTTAGAATAGGACTATTGCACATTGCAGTTACTTGGTTGACACAAGTAAACAAAACTACCAAAAGTTTACATTAATTTATTAATTCCTCATTTAATCTTTTGATTCTGAAGCTTTTCTCAACTTTACAATTTAATTTCTGCCTCAGGGTTCAATATGCTTGACTATTTCGTTGGCAAGTGTATTTGATAAAATTTTGAATACAAATCAAAAAAATAATCTTGACACACCTTAAAATTTTATGACAGAAATATCTTACTTATCCTTTAGGCTGTTGCCTAAAAAATTCTGCCAAATGTCTTGGAAAAGAACTAATTTTGCATGGATGATGGAAAAAATATCTATACCAACTTTTGACAGACAGTTCTCAATCTTTAAACCTTGTCTCTGATCAAAACCAACAGTCATTTCTATTTCCATCAGATCAACTAAATCTATTTTATAGTTTGGGCTACAACCTACCACTTAGAATCTTTTTTATTTTTTAATACTTGGGTAGAAAACAATTGTGGAAAAGATGACTGATTCAGAAGGTGACATCAATCAAGACTGACAGATCAAAAAAGATTGTTTGTGCCCATTTCAAGTTATGTTCCCTTATTCAAAACAAGATTAAAAAAAAAAGCATGAAAATATTTGATATACATATGTATTTTTCTCTTGTCAAAATTTATACCAGGCTGAACACGAGAAAAATATGCAAACTTCAAAAAATTAGCATATTTGATAACATAAACTTCTCCCTTTCTTTTCAAATAACAGCACAAAAGTATCTCTATGTTTTCTGTGTGAATTTCATGTATCAGGTAGGCTAATATTTACCCAGGTACTATTGACTAAAACTGCTTGTACATAAAACTGTCTTGGTGACTTTTGTGAGAGTTCAGCTTCATTTTGCCTTGCTTCAAGTTTCATGATTTGTTATAATATTTATTATATTTTTGAACTTGTATTTTCATCTTGATTGTTATCTACAAAATCTTTCTATATTAAAAGTATTTTTGGTACAGTTTGAAATTCTAAGATCAGTGGCTCTTGTTGGTTCTGAACATATTTAAACAACAGTTGTACATCTGTAATCCCATAGTTCCCAAAAGCCAGATAAGACAACTTTTTAAAACAGTTATTTGCATCTGGTTAGGATGTCTCCTTTGCCTTGCTTTCTTTATTTTGTTTCTTGAGAGAATAATGCAAGTGACACATCAAGACCTTGGCAACTCTATTTTCATTGGTGCTTTTGGTTTACAGACAACATTGATCTCATGAGGGCTGTGACAAAGAGCTCCTCAAAAAAGTGACCATCTTCCAGCCACTCTCTCATAAGATAGCAAGTTCACAGCAGTAATCTAAATGTATCCGTGGTGGTGATGGCCACCATGGATAAGAGTGTGGAATGGTGATGTGAGGAGCTTGGTCAAGATACTTGTGGACCCCCAGTAATCATTTCTAATCAACTGATAAAAAATGAAAGCTAGCTTGGTTTGGACAAATCACCAGACACAAGATCCTCTAAAGAAACATCCATCAAGGCATTGTAGAGTAATGATGAAAATGCAAGCAATAAACCCAGAGCTATTTGAATATGAAGGTTTTGAGGGATGATTTTCCTTGATCTCCTGAGAGTTTCCAACAGAACAATCAGATGGATATTGGCTGTCTCTTCAACCCTCATCACCTCCTCTAATTACTTCCAGGTTGAGTCCAGTGGAATTTATTAATTTTTTAATATTTTCAATGTAAAAATATAAACTTAAACTTTTTTTGAAAGATTTATCTTAAGTGCACTAAGTTTGGTATTTGATTGATATAAGATAGATGGATTCTTTGCTATTTGGTTCCATAAAATTTATCATTAAAGACTCCATTTTGTATCTACTCTTGCATTATTTTAATTTTCCAAACTAATTTTTTGTGTTTTGCTGGGGGTTTTTTTATTCTAAGGATGAATAATCATTTATTCTGTGTTTATAGGTTCTGTTGACATACCTTAGCTTCACAAGATTTCTCTGCTTGGGTGCAATATTTTCATTAGATTTGAACTCTGATAAAAATTTTGCAAGCAGAAAAAGCCAAGCATTGCATCAAGCCATATTCAAAGATTTAAAGCATACGAAAGACATGTCTGACCTTATTTTCAATCCAAGTTCAGAATGTTCTTATCCAAAAATGCAACTTAAATCTGATTATCAGGCTTTCCTGCAATGGCAGGCAGAACTGCTTCTTTTAGCTTTCAAACATAATTCTTTATTCTGCATATTTGCTCTTTGCCTCCACCTTAAAAAGAAAGAAACAAAAGGCATTTTCTTTAGGGGTTTACTACTAAATTACTGGTGGAATGATGTTTTTTTTTTTGTTTTTGTTTACAGGTCTAACCTTTTAAAAGAAAACTAGGGTACAATTTGGACTTTAATAAAACATCTTTAAAGGAGGAAATTATAGATTTTGATTTTTCATGAAAGATAATCCAACTTTATTTTACCTTTGCAAAATAGTTTTTATGTATGATTTTTCTTGTATAACTCAAAAATCTTATTAGCCATTTACTTTCTATTGTCTTTTAAATTCTCTTGATAAATTTTATGAAGTAAGACATTTTTCAAGAAGTACAATACTAACAAGTAATGCATAAACATAAAACAATTCTTTTACTTTGTTACTTCTCTTTGATAACATTTTCAGGTTTTCATTGTGCCTGTTGGGCAAGGATAATTAAATTGTCTGTTAAGATGTCAAATGTAATATTGAAATCTTCACAAAAGCCTGTGATTTACCTAATGGAGCATGAAATATTCAGCCTTGGCTCTAGGTCTATATATTGGTAAAATTATCATTTTGCACATATATATATATATATATATAAATATATTTGTGTGTGTGTAACTGTAAATGGCATATCATAGAAATATTTTTAATGGAGCAGTACACTTAAGATGCTTTCATTGAATAAGACACTTTTCAGTCCAATTTATAACTGAATTAGAATATTCTAGGTTTATAGTTGTGCTGAATATCATCCCAGTTTTCCTTGAACTTTAAAAACAGTTTGCAAAGTACTTTATGTGGATTGCCATTAACTGTCATATATTTCTCTTTAATCCTCTCCTTGCCCTGTCAATAGAGCTGAGAATAGGCTGAGTGCATCCCCTCCAGAGAGGTAGCTCCACCCCCTCCAAAAAAAGGGGTGTCCTGGTAGCAAAGCTGCAGTTCTTTTGTTGCCATTTCCTCCATATTCAATATGATCCAGAGTGGTAATACTTGTTTATGGGTCAAATAAATCTGTTTGAAAATTAAATTGGAGTACTTGTAACTACATAACTGTGTGTAAAAAAAATGGTTATAATCAAATAGGAATAGTTAGTTGAAACCATATCATTGCTTGAAAGAAGACTGACATTAGCATTAAACAGGGCACCATGTGGTAAATGGATCTGTTTAAAAGTTAATCATACTGGATTGGAATACATGAAACCATTTAACTTTATATAGATTATTTTTGTTAAGAATAGTTAGTGGATACTAAAATTGTTCAGAAAGGAATATCATTTTTTTACAAAAGTCATATAATAGTGTAAATTATGCAGCAACATTGCTTTCTACTAATTATTGTTTATTTGAGTCCACTTCTGGATGAGAGCCACTGTTTACTCGGAGATACAAAATCTTTTATGTTAAAAAGGTCCGTGAATCCAATATGTGTATGTCTGTGTTTATATATATATATATGTATATATAACGTTTAGTTTTTCATCAAAGAGTATAGATTCTATCGAATGATACATATTATGTGTAGTGAGATATTATCTGAATATTCCATTCTAGATTTATCAGTCTCTTCCACCCTGTATTGTTTGGTTCATCTCAATCAGTTTCAAACTAGTTGCAATAATTTATACCATTTCCTGTTGTAAAGCCACGCTATCAGCTTGGGATATAGAATATACTGACTTCACTTCTACCCAAGGTATAAGACACGCACCACTAATGAGGCCACTTGTTGGCTATGGTTAGCAACCTGTAATCCTTGAAGATAGGATCCTGAGCAGTCCATGATTCACCAACTAAAGAGGCCATGTGACTTTGCCCTACTGAGTAGATGAACAGTCAGCAATCCTTTATCCAATAAGTCCATTGGTCTTATCAAGTCCTAGCATCTTTATGATTGTCTTGACTATATTCTTCAAATTGCTCTTGTGGCCAACAAGAACACAACCCTATTTTATCTGAAAGACATTGGAAGGTGGTGGCTGAGGGTCAGTTGCACTGAGATATCAATATTTGAAACCATTTAAACTTTGTGCACGTGAATGATTAATATTAGATAGAATTATTAGTGTCAGATAGCAATACTTGAAACCATTTAACTGGGCAAACACATAAGCTCTAACTCATTTAAAAATCAAGTTTCCTACAAAGTACTACAAATAATATATACATAGGATTTGGCATCAAATAACCCATTAGGGTTGATTTACCATAAAACCAAATAATCAAACCTTAGCTGTTGTAAAAAAATAATGTTTACATATCATGTTTATGAAAGAACATTGAACACTTTTCATGTTTTCTCTTTCCATTCATTTTAGAACAATTACCGATAAAATAACAAAGAAAAAATTATTATATTGATCCACCAGAAATCAAATAATGATATCATAGGACTTGTAACATTTTTGTGTTATAGAACTTAGCACTTGAAGCATAGATTTCTTGATGATCGATGTGTTAAAGAAATCACAAGCCCAAACTGAAGACAGGTTTAAAGACTGAGGCTGGAATTCAAATCTTATCCTAGTCTTAAACAACACTCAATCAATTGCACTAAGGGCTTGTCAGATCTGATACAGCTGCTCAACACCGTAATTTACTGGAAAACAACTGATTTTGAATATAAGAAACTGCTAAATAAATTTTCACTTTTAGATTAAGTGACAATATCTTGGTTTAGCACAGAAGGTTTCATCTGCTGTACTTCTGTATTGGGGAGGGTCATCAAGTTGCAGATAAAAATCTGGACTCGGTGGCCGGGCTTCAGCTCAGAGGAGGTATCTGTACCTCCACCTCAATTTCAAGAACTGTTTTGATATTTAAAGTGCTACTTATGCTAAACTGAGTTTTTTGAATTAGAACTGTTTTGACATTTAACTGTGTGTCAGCAAAATCTGTTCTTATAACAAACTGAATTGGTTGAATTAGAACTGTTTGACTAAAGTGAATAGCTTGAAATACAAATGTTTTTGACAAACTGTGTACTCCTGCTAAAATGAATTGTTTGTAATAGAACTGATTATTTATATAAAAAAGAGATTTGGCATTAGATAAACTATAAAGGTTGATATACCATAAATCGAGCCAACCAACCTTCAGTATTTGTTTAGGTGTTTGTTGTAATTATTAACTTTGTTAGAATTTTAAACTGAATCTTTTATTCAATTCATAGATTGCTCTCTTTCCATTTACTTTTCTCTACTGATATAAATATATAACCTAAAATAATTTGTAATTTACTTGGCCCACTTTGGCTGCTCCATAAGTTGCATTCATTCTTTTGGAAAGATGATAAGAAAAAAAAAAAAACTACAATCATCAGATGAGAAAAGGGCTGTTCTCAAATGACAATTGCATTTTTTTGAAAGTGTGAAACTACAATTTATTTTTGGTTTTATCATATTCTTTCTGTCAGAAATGAGCACTTCAATTTTTTTTAGATAAAGTTTTTTTTTTAAAGATCATTCTGAGAAGTGTGTATATATATATATATATATATATATATATATATATAATTAGTCCCTAGTTAATTTTTTTGGTAATCATCTCACTAATCAAACATATAATATTTTCTGGAGGTATTATAGTATTGTCTGTAGTTCTAAGATGAATTATCTTTATTTCATATATTTTTGAACTAGAAAGGGTATTAGTCCAAAAGAGAATGAAATCACATAACTGGCGTTTGAACTCATTTACTTTCATGCTGCAATCCAGCACTTTGGCCATTATGCCTTGGGGACTTCCTAATTAATACTTTTATGACTATTACAAATTAAAAAAAAAAAGCACAAATGATTTTCAGTTCTTAGAAAGAATTTTATCATGTAAATTATAAGATATACTCAGATTTTTTAGTCAGTTTCCAAGCTCTTCTCTCAAGCTCTTTTCTGAAAAACCTCAGCTTCCAGGCTCCTCTTAGTCCAGTCAGCTGGATCTGCAGAATACACCAACTGCATCTCTCCAAAAAATATCCTGGATATGACATGAAACAATCTGATGGTGAGGCTTCAGTAATGCTGTAGCTATGGGAAATGCAGAGGACCCCTTTACTGCCATTGCTCCCAGGTCCACTCTTACCTGGTCCTATCTATGGGTCAAATAGAACTGTTTGACATTTAATGTGTGTACTTATGAAAAGGCTCCTTTTCAATAGCTACAACACCGAGGTGTGGGAAGGTCGCTACTCCATTCCTTGGACAGCTCCACTTTACCCTTGATCCTTACTTTATAATGCTGAGTGTTAAGCAAGGCAGCATCAAGTAACATTTTTTGAGTCTTTGGTATGATTTTACCTGGGATTAAACCTCGGTCTCCTGGACCATTGGCGAACGCTCTACTCATTAGGCCAATGAACCAAAAAGGGAGCCATCAGGTCACCCTCAACTAAGGTTGTCTACTTTTTACTCATGTTAAACTGAATTGTTTTGAAATTGAACTGTTATTATATTTAGCTGTGTGTAAACAAAAAAAACAACTGATTAGGCTAAAGTGAATTGTCTGATCATTTAACTGTTGGTGGACAAATGACTGATGTCTAATTGAATTGTGATACATAGCAATACTTGGAAGTATTTAACTTTGACATGCTAAAATGAATTGTTTGAAAAAGAACTGTGTGAAGTAAATGATATTAGTTGTATTCGATAGAAAGAAGTGAAACCATTTCACTGTGTGTAAAAAAGAGCTCAGGTGTTTTTAAAAAGGTTAGCTACAAAATGTGTTTACAAATCATATATATATATATATATATATATATAAGGCATTAAATAACCAACAGTGGTTAATATGCTATAAAACCAAACCTAACCATCCTGGCTCCTCTGAAAACAAATAGCCTTGGAGATTAATCTAAAATCTATCCCTTTACAACCAGACCTTATTTCATAATAATGTTTAACTGTAGTGTTTTGTTGAAATAAACAGTCAGAAAGTAAATATTCATATTAGCTTTGACAAAGCTCAGAGAAAATAGTTGCTAAAAGGTATTAGAACTAATGAAGATCAAGATATAAGTTTGAAAATAAGCAAAAGAATAGAGTTTTATCTAGTTTTTTAAAAGAATGTAAATTGCTGAGTATCCAGAACAATCATCTTTCTTTGATTAAGTTTTCATAAAATTGCTTGCATCTTGAAAGATTGTTTCTATTTGGAGACATCCCATATACAGTGCACAGAATAAGCTCTTTACCTTAGTTAATAAAGGATATTGAACCCAACTTGTGCACAAATAGTTTTATTCAACAATAGAAACTGCTAAGTGCCTGTTATTTGTGTGTTCAACAAAGATAAGAGTTTTTCTCTTATGTGGTATCTGTTCAAACCATCAATGATTTGTACCTGATAACAGTTGAATAATCCTTGTGTATGTTTATTTTTCTTGTGAGTAATATGATTATGCCAGATTTTCTGGTCAGAACTTGTTTCTTTCAGGGATCAGATTTAAGTTGAGTTGAGATTTTTCCCTGCATTATTTTATTACAAGTACAATACCCATCAAAAGTGATATAATTGTTTATGTAGGGATTAGTATAACTGGATTTCACTTTAGTATGACAAGATAAGACAGAGGAACATATGAAAGACATTCACACAGTTCATTATTTGTATATGCTCATTTAAAATATAGCAGAATCAGACATTAGTATATTTTCTGGGCAGTAATATGGCAATAACAAGTTTTCAAGTTACTTTTTGAATCAAATTTTACTATATATTTATCACTGCCTCCCACCACACAGGATTTAACATGAGGTCTTTTTTATACTGGAGGGTTTAGGGGAGGAAACATTGTGAAACATTTTATGAATGTCATCTTTTTAGTTAAGTACTAACCTTGTTTTGTATCATTCATTGTTTATGATACAAGCTTTGTTAAAACTATTTTAAATCTGTGGCATTTAGCACTGCTTCACAAAGACAAGGTTTCAACTACACTACTTTTTTACCCTTTTCCTCAGCTATTTTTTATATTAGCTAAGAATATATATCTATGGGTAGAGGAAAACCATGATTAAGTACCAACATTTGCCATTTTTTTTACCTTAAATTCATACCAGGAAGTTTCAATATTCAGGGTAGATTATACATTAAAAAGACAAAACCTAACAAGATGATAGGGCTATTAAATGCATAATATAAATGCATTGCAGATTATCTTCTTGTAAAAAAAGATTTGTAGTGGTTAGGATTTAATTGTGATATTAGTTTGTAGAATATGACTAATTTATTATATATATATGTTTGTGTGTGCAGATGATTTCTCAATAAAACTACACTGAAAATCAGGAAGAAAAAAGTTTACAATAGTCAAGAATGAATGGAAATATTTTTGACAAAACAAGGTTCTTATATGTATAATGTCAATTCATTGCTAATGGTCTTTATAAAAGAAATGCTCAGCAGGGATTTTACAAAAGAAATGCTCTTTAAGGGATTTTACAAAAGAAATGCTCTGTAAGGGATTTTGCAAAAGAAATGAACTGAAAATCAAGAAGACGGAGATAGAGGCCAGGAACTGATGCAAGTATTATTTGCACAATAGAGCTATTATCTATCTATCTATCTATCTATCTATCTATATATATATATATATATATATATATATATATATATATATATATAATAGAGGAGTATGATGATTGATTTTTACTGTAGATATGAATTAAAAATTATGATGAAAGGCACTGTCAATAGTGTGGAATGAAAGCAAATAACACTAAATGAAACTGCTACATAATGCTAATGGGCTGCTAATGATCATATTAGTAGTAAGCTTCACTAATAATTTTTCCTGAGTAATATATTATAAATTATCTTACTATTTAAATGCATTGAAAATAAGATTGAAAAGGATTGTTACTTGCCAGGAATTTATGCAAGCAACCCAAGAGGATTTGGCTATTCTATATATAGTTACTACATATTTTTATAATGTTCATTTTGTTAATGCTCATATATAAAAAAACAGGAATTTTATGCTTCTTGGTAATTTTTAAAACTGTTTTTAAAAACAACAGTTTTTATTGTAAATGAATTTATAGAAAAAGTTTTATTCAACGCATCAAAGAAATAAAAGATAGAATCAGTTTGAATGCCTCATTAGATATTGCATTACATGGATTAGTCATTGCAATTATAAACATCAAAATTAAAATATAATAACTTTCAGTGTAATGAAAACCAGGAAAACAGCTGAATGACCACTTAATTATACAGTTATAGCCATCTTTACCACCTAAATTACTGCATAAACATCCTGATTAAGAACTAAAAATATACAGCACTTGTAAGTAGTATGATATCTGTATGCCACTGGATTATAATGATGTATACTTGAATGATACTTATGCCACTTTCTGGGTCTTCATAGCTATAGCCCAGTGACAAGTATAGCAAGATTACTGGTGACAATGAAAAAAGCAGATTTTATTTCAAACTATCTTTTCTTAGACTTAGCCAATCAAAGAATGCCCACAAGTCAGCCTAGGTTTGAGGCTAGACCTTCTTTTTTCAGTTTTTAGATAACTTCTTCTAAAACCATGAAACTATTCAATATATTCATACCACTTAAAAGATTGATTTTCAGTTTTCTTCAACCTATCCCAGTAATTTCTTTTCTATCTAACAAACCCAGAAACCAAAAAGTGATTTCTTTTTTAAATGAGCCAAGAACATTTCGGCATTTCCTATATATACATGCATTGTTTGTATAATGGACTCTCACAAGAAAATAAAGAGAAATAATGTTGCGATGGTAAGAAGAGGCATTTTAGAATTTCACAGTTGATAACTAGATAGACTACACTATTCAATTTCCATCAACTGCTCTTTCATCATCTTCATTTCTTTTTCCCCTTGGACTCTAATTTTGTATACTTCTTTCTTCTTCCCTCGCTGGATCACTTCACGCATTCTCTTTTTGTCAATTTTTCTTTTTTTACATATTTCCTTTTTAACTCAGTTTATTTACTCGGGCAGTTTCAAACAGTTTTAGAGGACCAAAGCCCTTACTGTCTCTACTTGTCAACCCCATTATTGTCAACATCTTGAACCCAGAGGAAAACAGAATGACCAATCTATACATAGATAATTATGATTTATGACAGATACTGTGGTAGTTAGATATTCTTTAAGTAAAATATATCCTTGCTTCTGACAGATATATAGTGGTGGGGCCATGTGACAAACAGCTATCTGCATTAGAAAATACCATTGGTGAACCAATTCCGAAATCTGGCCAAAGCTGTCAGTTTTCACTTGGTACTAAATGATTCAATTATGCATGTCCTCTGTTCTATTGCCAGATATCTAGAGAAAATATATGTAATTAGTGGCATGGTATCATGGCAGAAGGAGGAAAAGTGGGGAGGTGAACATTAGGGTAAACCACTCTCCCAGAACTAACTTACACACCAAGGCATTAGCATAGCACTAAAGCTACTGCCAACAGTTACAATCTTGTACATCATACATATAAATATATATCTATATAATGCTATTGATTCTGTGTCTATGCTATTTCAGCTTGAATCTACATTTGCTCTATCACCAATATTGAGCACTCTTTATTTATTAATGTCACAAAATAATAGATATATATGTATATATATATATATAGGCTGGGTAAATATAAAACTTCATCTCTTAAAAAAGGTCCATTGTGCCAAAACAAAGAAAGTAAAAACCTACAAGTGTTGGGTTAAAAAGTCAGCAAATAAGATTAAATGATGTTACTTAGATATTCATATAGCTATAATACTACAATTAAGAGACTGTAATTTTAAAAAAAAATCATTTATTTTTCAGCATGATCTTGTCAATTTACATCATTCAGTTTTTGTGGTGAATAACTTTATGAACTTTGTGATCTACAAGTGTGTGTGTGTGTGTGTGTGTGTGTATATATATATATATATATATATATATATATATATATATATAATACAAATTTCAAAAAATAAATGATTATAAAGAAATATTGCTAGTAGTCTTAGAACTTTGGATCATTTCTCAGTCTCTGTGTGTGTGTGTGTCTCTCTCTCTCTCTTACATTTATATATATATGAGTTGTTAAAGAACATATAAATAAAAAGTTCAAAGTGATATTCTGTTGAAATTAAATTTTTAATTTTCTTTTTTTCTATTTCAGGTAAGTAACAAAATCTATATGCCCTTTTAAAGAGCCACCTGGTTTCAGATTTTTTAAAAGGTAATTATATATATTTTATTTATTGGTTTGAAAAAGAGGACTGAATGTTCTTGAAAGATGATTGTTACTGCAGATAAAATGATTTTTTGGCTACATTGAGGTTTGATAAAAATACTGGAAAAAAGAAATTGAACTTACATATGTAATTGCAAAGGTATGTATGAAATATAGGCCAATGTAAAGACAAATATTTGCTCATGTAATATGCACTGGCATATACATATGAAGTGCAAACCAGAAGTTCAGACTGGCTTCCTCTTGGCAAATATTGTTATTTAGTTTCTTTGGGAGATGTTTTAAATGTCTAAGATTTTGGAAATATGGGCTAACTTTAAAGATGAACAGATCAATCTCTTCAAATTCTGTAAACTTTGCAACAGTAATTTTTGTGTTTATATTATATATATGTATAATCATCCCTTAGAATTTTTTATGAAAAATAATTTTTTTCTCAACTAAATATATATTGAGCAGAACATTATATAATCAAAACAGGTATTAGGTATTAATCATTACAAAACTCTACTGTTTTTACTTATCATCCAAAAATATGAATATGTAACCATTAAAAAATAAGTATACATTTTATATATATATATATATATATATATATATATATATAGTCATCCACAGACAGATCGTTTTCGTTCTATCAGAACTCATCAGTGTGGCTAGACATATTAGCTGGGATCAAAACCTGGTTGACTCAAACGCCAATCAAAGCTTCTAACCCTTCAGCCACAAGGAGCCAGTAGCATTGAAGTAAATTTTAAATGGTTATGAATCACAATTACTATTGTTTACATACATCTGTTTAACGGCTACCGAGACCTCAATTCATATATATGAAGAGGCTGGCAATAAACGCTAATGGCAACACGGTTTCTTCATTCACCAGAGAACTCAACCCTACGGGGGTAGGGGAGTATATATATATATATATATATATATATACATACACAATGTTATTTTTATTTGATTGGTTAGTTGGTTGGGTTTTATGGCATATCAACCTTTGTATGTTATTTAACACCGAATCCATTTTTGTGCATATTGTCAGTTCTATTTCAAAAAATTCAGTTTAGCATGAGTACACGGTTGAATTGTCAAGACCATTTCTATTTCAAACTATTCAGTTTATTCAAACAATTCTAATTCAGCTAATTTTGTTTACACACAGTTAAATGTTAAAACAGTTCTATCTATAACAATTCAGTTTATTTTAAGTAAAGTTTTAATGTCAAAAACAGTTCAATTTTAAACAATTCAGTTTAGCATAAGCACACAGTTTAAATATAAGTACAGTTTAATTGTCAAAAACATTTTTATTTCAAGCTATTCAGTTTACTCAAACAGTTCTAATTCAAACAATTCATTTTGGCATAAGTATGAAGTTAGTTCTATTTAACCCATAGTTAGAGCCCTATCAGGTGCTACCATTCTGGGCCAGAGTGGACCTGGGAGCAATGGTAATGAAGGGGTACACAGCATTCCCCAAAGCCCCAGCATCTCTGGAAACTCACCATCAGATAGTTTAGTGTCATATCCCGGACACTCATACAGAGGTGCAGTCGGTGTATTCTACAGCCCCATCTGACTGGGCATTACACAGAGTTAAATGTCAAAAGTTTTATTTCAGATAATTCAGTTTAGCATAAGTACACAGTTTAGAGGTCAAAACAGTTTTATTTCGAGCAATTCTGTTTAGCATAAGTATACAGTTTAAATGTCTAAACAGTCCTATTTTAAACAGTTTAGTTTAGCATAAATATGCAGTTTAAATGCAAAAAACAGTAAAGTCAAGTTGGGCGGGGGAGGGGTCTTACCCCTCTGCAGAGAAGCAGTCGGCGTATTCTACAGCCCCAGCTGCATGAGTTTGAATTCTGTATAGTTTGCTAATAAATAATGCTTGATATATTTTTATTGCATAATATTCTACAAGAAATAATAAGATTTTTGTTTGAGAAGAAAATCAGATTTTTATTAGTCCAAGTAGTATAACTCAAATTCAAACATTTTTAGACCTTATTTTTGATGCAGATATCATTGGGGAACTAGAAAAACAATGATACTTGCACTTGAAAAATAAGGTTTAAAAAGTGAGGTTTGAGGTTACTCTTACTGTCCTTCGAACCTGGACTATTCTATTAGATATAGGATAATCCTGATATCGTTGTATATTATTAAGTTTACATAAAAAATGTTTGTGATGTACTTATTTATAGATTATGTATGCATATGAATATATATTTATATATATATACACACCAAGTTATTTAGAAATATATGCATTTCAGTTGATGTAAATAGCCTTTTCAAATATAGCCTTATTAACCAATAAGTTGCTATCATTGCTGCATAGAAGATATCTATATTTTTACAGTTATTGAAGTATGATAAAATAATTATTAAACATCAGCCAATCAAAAAATCTGATAACTAAAACGCCTTAATTAATAATTAATACATAGCTGTCTTTAGTTGATCTAGACAAAAATTAAATGTTTATTTTCGATGTCCCCATAGTGCAACCCTCATATCAATTAGCAGAGCTTAAGTCAATCTTAGCAACTATCTATTTTGATTATTTTTTTCACTATTTTTTCGTATCAACACAGCAAGTAATCACTTGAAAAAACAAGATATAAGATGTGCAACTGTGAAACATGTGGCAATGAATAAATATGCTGAAGAACTCTTGGGTTAGTATGGGTTGAAATATTTCACACAACTAGCTGTATCAATGCCTGTATGCATAAAAAGAGTAATATCCAAATAATAAAAATGTGACAACGCAATGTAAAAGTAATTTTTATTTGTTTGATTTGGGTCATAAATATATCAAGATTATTTTTGTAAACACAGTAAATTCATATTAAATTCCAAGATGTTGGAATTTAAAATTCTTTAGAAAAATAAACATCCCAGTTTAAAATTTCTACACTATATCAATTGACTGTGACATAACTTTAGGCTCATAGACCAAAATGCAGCCAAAAGGTTTGTGTAACCCTAGTAGACATAGCATGCACAATGTTTAATTCATAGATTCAATATTTACATTGATTCAGTATTTGAAGTTTTCTCACAAAGGGTAAGACATTGGCAAAATCCACCACTGAAATCTGATATCATTGCTTAATTTGCCATTGACATGAAGAGACACCATTGAAAAAGACAAGTTGATAGATAAGATGCTTTGGAATGCCAACACCTTTTGCTGTAGGCTGAAAGAAAGAGATAAAAACATTAACTTGATAAAATTTTCAAACAAAGTCTGTTTGAGTTGCTCAGCGTTTTAGTCAATGATTCTGATAGATACAAGTTGGTATCAAGCAAAAACGTGCTGCACAGTTGCAAAAAAGGTACAAGACTAAAATAAACATTTCGATATCACCTAACAAGAAAAATAAGAAATATTACAGCATTTGATCAATCAGAAGTTGATGGGAAAATTTAGCAACAAAATATATGGATTAAAGGAAAAGTTGGTTTGAATATAAAGATAATTCTTCAGAGAAATAGGAAGCTTTTTCACTTGTACCCTTTATGATATCTTTTACAGTTTATGGTGTTACATTTAGATAACTTTTTGACATTATTGGTATTTTTCATAAAATGCTGAAGTTTGAATGATTTTTATATCTTATTTCAAGTAAGTTATTTCTTGCTACTAATCGATTACCCAAGAAGCAGGAGCTCACTTCCTATCTGTTATTTCCTGTAACCAGAAAAGGATTAAACCTAACTAATGCCTTAAGCATAGGAGCTGAATTTTTTTTAACATCTTCATTTCTGTTCTGGTCCAGGCCCTATGACATATATATATATATACACCTACATAGTTTCTTTATAGATTGAAATCAGTGGATGTTGGTTCATATACATATATATCAATATCTATGTGTGTGTGTTGGTGTGTTATGTATGTATATATTAATATATATATATATATATATAATGGTGTATCTGAATAGATAACTGTCAATATGCATGTATATATCTATTTATGTACATATATATGTGTTTATGCGGATATACCACTCTGTGTATTTGAGTGTATATATATATATATATATATATATATATGGGTGTGTGTGTACATGTATATATGGGTGTGTGTGTACATGTATATATGTGTGTGTGTGTATATATATATATATATATGCTTGTGTATATATATATATATATATATATGAGTATATCTGTTTGGGTGTATATATATATATATATATATATATATATGTCTGAAATGAATTTTAATATGCTATTTTGGGGTTTTATTTAATTTAAATTTGCTTGACGCATGTTTTAGGCATCATGGTCATTTTCAGGAAATTAATAACGTGTTTGTTTTGACTATGAAGTGATTCTTTTGAATCAAAGTTATTCATTCATTTAAATAATTGAATACTATGTGTGTTCATGTGTATATACATTCATATACATCCGGTTGTTGTTTTTCCTTGCTTTTTTTTATCCTCTCTGAGTTGAATGTGTCTGAGAAATTATTAATATATATCTAATGTATATCTGGTAATAATTCTTTCTTTTTTCTCTCTGAGCTGAAAGTGTCATGTTTTGAAAGAGTGTGTGTAGATATGGCTGTGAGTGTGTGCATAAAATTCGATTTTGTGTGTATGTGCAATTAGGTTCGTAGATTTAAATTGATCTAAGAAATGTTTTTCTTTTATTTGGAGTAATGAGTAGTCACCAGTTTGGTATACTGGCATTAATCTAAAGATCTCATTACTATACTTGTAAAGTTTTTTAAAAATAGTTTTCTCTTTTCTGATATTTAAATATTTCTCCTATGTAAGGATACCTTATTGTTCAAAGCCGAAGTTGATCCTATATATACTTTTTTACCGTTGCAATATTTGATTATATAGACTACGTTTATTGGAATACAGTTTAGATTTTTATTCATCATGAATGTTGTATTAGGGTTTTCAAAGGTATAAGATTTTTCTTCCATGATTATACTGCATACTCTGCATCTTTGATTTTTGGATTTTGAGACTCCATGCGTTGTGTGTTCCCCAAATATAGAAGAAAGAATATTTTGAAGTTGTTTGGTTCTAATGATTTTTATTGTGGCTAGTATTTGTTTTAATTTTATCATTGTTTTTGATTTTTTGTTATTTTCATGAATAGTTTTGGGTTGTTTTTGCTGAATGTTGAGACGCAAGCTTAAGTTTCTTCTTTGCTATGTTTGGGATTCATAGTAATTTAAATGGTATTTTTCTGTTAATTTGATTCCCTTTATTAATGTTGGCTTATATCCCATCTGGTAGAAGGTTTTGTATAATTCTTCGAGGTGAGTTTGTTGGAGGTTTTTATTAGTGACTACAGTGTATATTCTACGTGCTAACATATCGGGGTTGGATTTTATGGAGTTTTGGAGGGTCATGACTTTTGAAATGGAGATATTGCTGAGTGTCTATATTTACTTAGACCAGTACAAGTAACATATTTAATAAGACAATCAGCATGGAACCTAAAATAATTAATCTGTTGTGGAGCCGATAAACACGTCGACTCCACAAATGATTTAAGTTAAGGGTGCGAGTAATGACAATAATGACAATGAAGGAAAAAAAGACGAGGTAACAATATAACAAAGATGACAATTTATTTGTCATATTTACAAGTGCGTATGTAAAGTCCATGATAGTTGTATTTGTGTGTTCAGCTGAATGGTTGGTGTCGGTAGCTGGTATGGTTGAAGTCATAGCAAGATGTTTGATGTGGGTAGTTAATGTTTGTTGAGTCGTAGAGGTGCAGCTCGATGTTCGATGCTGGTAGCTGATGTCGGTCGAGTCGTAGAGGTGCAGCTAGATATTTGATGTGGGTAGCTGATGTTGGTCAAGTCGTAGAGGTGCAGCTAGACATTTGATGCGGATAGCTGATGTTGGTCGAGGTTGGTAGATCGATGTCCTGGTTTTTTAAGTATATTGGATTAACCGGGGGTGTCAATGTGGTTGCTATCCCGTACAGTGAATCGTACATGGACTGGATGCTGCATTGCTGGAGCATGTCGTGGTCAAAGCAGGTGTTGGCAGCTTGCTTGCATAGAGTCGAGTGAGTTTGGTGACTAAGACTTAACCGTGTCTTAGAACTGCGGACCAAGTGAACGGACTGGGTAACCGTGGCTAAGGTTTGCCAAGCCTTCGTACATGGGAAGTCAAGTGAGTGAATCGGTGAGCCTAGGGCTTTGTTGTTCCCCTAGCTGTGCTGATGTATCAGAGATGGTAGCTCAGGCTTTTCCGTGCCAAAGCTGTGAGGCCGCAGCTAAGATTGATGGTATCTTAGTGCTGCGCAAATAGGGAAGTGGTAGCTAAAGGCTCATCCGTGCCTTTAGCACTGTGCAGCCGAGCAAACGAACGAACAATGGAACTGACCAAGTTGGTTAAGACCGGGTGGTCTTAGGGTCCTCTTCATGTGTTTAACCTGGCCGTCTGCTGTGACGAGTCTGGAAGGACCGTAAGAGATTCTCCAACGCACAGAAGGAGACCTCTAATGGTTCTTAAAAGGACCTTTTTGCATATCTAGGTGATGGAAGGCGAATGCGACCACGAGTGGGATTTAGCCTTGAAGCAAGGCGAATGCAACCACGTGATGTAAGATTCAGCCTTGGGGAGTTTAGCGCGGTGTGAATGCAACGCAAATGATTTTTAGGCACACAAATGAATTACGAGACTTTTCTTTTGTAACACACAATAACGAAAGTTCTTTATTTGCAGCTTTGAGGCGGTTTGTTCTTGGTGCTGCAAGACTCGTGGTGGTTAGGCTTGTTGGTTTTGGAGACGCGATAGCTTAGCGGGATGTTGAGATGGCAGCGTGTCGTTGGACGTGTGAGGGAAGTATTCAAGGCCACCGTGTAGTTTTGTGTGTCTGGTATTTGTGGAGAGTAGGCGTTATCTCCATTAATGTGACCAGAGGTGAAATGGGAGCTTGTCGAGAGCGAAGTGGCGCTCGGATCGACATAGTAAATTTTTGTGGTGCTTGTGGAAGGTATGCTGAACGTATCTAATTCATATTCAACTGGGATTCCTTGGTCTAAAATATATTAGACGCAAAGAATCCATAAATTAGATGGTTCCCTCGCTGAGTGTCCATGTTGCTGCTGCTAGGGTTAAAGCCACAGTGATATGTCCACACTGGGTGGCTTGTTTAGCTAAAAAGCATCGCTAAGCAGGGGCGACCAGAGACACGTCCGTTGTGGTCGCCGTCTCAAGCCGAAGAGAGTGTGTTTGGCCGCTCACCCGTTTTGCTAGCCGGAAATGAAGGTCCGGGCTGAATAGGATGTGTCATCCTGATTGGGTGAAATTCAGTGTTGAATTAAATAGCGCGCCAAAACAAAATACGAGATTTTCCTCTTCTCTACAGGAGCCTCGCTCTGAGAGCGTCAAATAATGACCTCCGCTTTTTTCGCCGCTGGGGCTTTGTTTATATAAAGGGAACAGTATGTCACACTGCTGGGCTTCGTAAACTAAAAGTTCGCCTATTAAAAATGGGCCTAGAAATAAAGTCCTTCTTTAGCCTGAGATAAGCTACAGAAGATAATTTACTCCTTTTAATAGAGTTACTTTTGACAGACATGTTCTGTAATGTTGTTAAATGTAATTTATTCCCTTTACTTAGCTGTAACGGTTGGTCAGGGTCGTATAGGACTTCATCATTTCGGGTCGTAGCCGGATGTCGTGTTTGTAGGGGTGTGAGTAATCTGATCTTTTTATGTTTGTGAACAGGTCGCGACAAATCTATCAACATACAAATTAGACACAAATCATACTGATTAACTAAAACTAGGTCTAAAATTTTGTCCCATCCTAAAAAGCAGTATAAGAAAATTATAAAAAAATAGCCTCAAAGAATTTGAAAGAAAATTTAGATAGATGTAAAAATTAGCGATAAAAAATACAGATGGCCCAACAAATATGCAGGAAAGCAAAAACGTAATTATAAAAGAAGCAGAAAACGGAAGCACTGTGGTCATTTCAAATAAAACCTATTACTTCACAAAAAATAATAAGAGATGAAATCAACAAAAAAATTGATCGAAATAGAGACAATAATATCATAGCAAAAATGAGAAAATTCTGCGAAATGAAAGAGTAATTAAAAAAAGAAAACGATTTCTTAACAAACTGCATTCCAAAAACTAGAAATTTTTAAGGATTGTATTTAACAGTGTATGTGAATATATATGTATATATCTATTCGAGTACATCTCTCTATCTATTAGATTATTCGGAATATTGACCTCATCTCTGTTGTTATACTGACAACGTTTCGTCAGACATGTGTTATGTGTGTAGACGTTAATATGAAATGAAGACACCACAGAGCTAGGGAGAACAGCGGCTATCTTTACTGAGTCGTCATACAGGAAGTGGGGTTCTTCCAATGAGGAGAGTTACCTAGACCAGTGTTCCTGATCTGGAAGGGGACGGGGGGTGTATTGCTTATACACTTAACATCTCCCTCCTTATGTGGGCAAAGGGAGACGTTTTTTTCATCACTTTTCTTTTCTTTTTTTTGGGTGTATATGTGGTGTGGTAGGTGAATGGAGGGGATGTGTCTTTGGTTGAAAAAAAATGGGATGGTTATCTTCAGTCATCATATCTAGCAGGCTTTTTTATGACTCGGCCTGATGTTGTTTGTACTAGTCCCTCATTTGGCTGTTAGTCTGCTGCTTCCATCTCATTCTCTCTGCATATTTCTTTGTCTGAGGAGAGACTTTCTGCTTCTGGATGGCCGTAAGCCATGTCGCTGTCGGTTGTTGTCTTGGGAATGAGTGTGTTGATCGCACTGTTTGGCGTAGGAACTGACGTTTGCGTTGGTATGTCTGTCCATTTTCGTTTTCAACTTCGTACGATCAGCCAGTTAGTTTTTTTCTTATTGTGGCTTCCTCCCACTCTCTTGTGTGAAGTCTTCGAGACTGGACCCGAAAATTGCTGCCAATGTGAAGTTGGCTCAGTTCTCTGCCTGTGCCCTGTTGCTTTAGTTTCCTGTTTTCTTTATTTTGTGCTTCATCATATGAGTATGGATAGCTGGGTTTTAGCAAGGTCCCTGTGGTTGGTACCATCGATTTTATGCGTAGACCTAAAAGCCTTTGTGCTGGGCTAGTGTTGAGACCTTCAGTTGGTGTATTGCGAAGGTTCAGTAGCCCCAGCAGTAGATCCTCTCCGGAGGCCTTGCATTTCCACATTAGGCGCTTCATTATCTGAACAGCCGCCTCTACAACACCATTTGCTTGACTGTTGCCTGGGAATATCATTTCATGTGCGAACACCCAATCTCTTGAGAACTTTCTGAATGCATTAGATGAGGATTGGGGTCTGTTGTCTGAGACGAGAGTGTCTGGTATCCCATACCTGGTGAAATGGCCTCTTAGACGGCTGATCACTGCATCTGAGGTTGAGTTACTCACCTTATCCACCCCCCCCAAAAATTGCTGTGCTGATCCACTGTGACTGGATATTCACTTCTACCCCATTAGAAAATGTCGGCAGCGACTCGTTACCAGGGTCTTTTTGGTACTTCTGTGATTATGCAAGGTTCTGCTGGTTGACGATCTGCATGTGTTGCACAGGTGGCGCTGGCTTGTACATATTGCCGTATTTCCGCAGACATGCCTGGCAGAATATCAGGTCTTTCGCTCTTCTGAGGCAGGAGTTTATGCCTAGGTGGCCAACGTGAGATTTTTGTTTCATTTCTGATCTCATGGCGAAGGGGAAGACTATTCTCTGTCCTCTTAGTATCAGTCCATCTTGTGCTGTAAACTCATCAATGTTGTCAAAGAACGGTTTTATGTTTTGTGTGTCTTAGGGTTTTTAATGTTTTTACGGCATATCCCTAATAGTTTCATTAGGGATTCATTCCACATCGTCAGAACCCCCTTGTATGGTTTTATTTCATTAACGAACTTGGCAGGTAGTGTGTTGATGGTTGCTCCCGTGTCGATCTGGAAGATAATTTCCTGCTTGTCGAGGAGCATGAGACACTTAGTGTCCTTTCTCTGCTTCTTCCTGGACATCATTGCATTCACTCAGTGGACGCATTCATCTTCACCATCCTCTGATAATGTGTCGAGGTGATGCACGCGAGGTCGAGGAGCATTGCGTTTGCTTCTATTTGAGATGTTGTCCGCTTTTTAGGAGCTCTTCTGTCCATGTTGGGGCACTTCGACGAAAAATGGTCCTTCTCCTTGCATGCGTTGCACAGTTTACCATAGGCTGGACATCTGCTGCGTTTTGGTGCATGTAAATAGCTACAGAATAGGCATTCTTTTTTTTCGGGCTGGTTCCTTAGCTTTGTTGGTTTTGTATGCTTTCATTACCTGAGCATCCTCTGTTCCCATGCTTTGACTATGAATAGAGGCCTTTACAGCTGCCCTGCAAATGTCAACACTTTTCTGCGGGGTAAGGTTCTGGAGTTTCAGGAGGTCTTGTTTTGTACTTAGATTGCGGATGCCTTCCACAAGTTGGTCCCTCAGCATTGAGTCATTGCATTTAGAACAAAAATTGCAAGTCCTTGATAGGACTCTTAAATCATTATAGAACGTGCCGAAAGCTTCATCTTCCTCCTGTTTCCTCTGACGGAAAGCAAATCTCTGGTAAGTTTCATTGATTCCGACAGCGTATTCACTTAGGGCCGGCAGTATATCTTGTACAGTACGGTCCGAATCTGGGGTGTCAAACTGTATGCCTTGGTATATCCTCATGACATTGTCGCCTAAGCAGTTCTCAAGTATGGCAACTTGAATCTCCCTCGGTTTGCGATCCAGTCGGGTCAGTAGTGCGTAATTGGACCATCTTTTAAAAAACAAGTTCCGGGAATCTGCCTTGTTCCCACTAAACACCAGTCGTTCGGGAGCCCCAAAGTGTAAGCCGGCCATGTCAGTTGACAGAGTAGTAGTAGTGGCTGTTGCTTCCTCGCAAGACATGTTTGTGATACAAAAGGAGTCTAAACAGAGTTAATCAGTCACAGAAACAATTCCCTTCCATTAACAGTCAGTAAACAACAAAAAAATCCGAGATGACGGCGAGTAGTCAGTTACAGAATCCAACAATGTAACAGAACTAAATAGGGTCCACGTTATAAGACGAAATGGATTATGCTGTTCGCATGTGGGTCCCTGAAAGACGTAGAAAATGGACAGAAATAAAAACCAGGGGAAAAAACTATCTTACTCAGTTTTTCACAACCTGTAGTCCTTGGGTACTTGTAGAGACGTGTTTCATTTCCAAACTGCCACCATGTTACTTGTGTAGACGTTAATATGAAATGAAGACAACACAGAGCTTGGAAGAACAGCGACTATCTTTACTGAGTCCTCATACAGGAAGTGGGGTTCCTCCTATGAGGAGAGTTACCCAAACCAGGGATCGTGATATGGAAGAGGACAGGGGATATATTGCTTATACACTTAACAACATATTCTTCGGTCTTGTTGAACTCGTGAGTCTATACAAAACATCCGATTGAACACTTTTTTTAATTCTTCGGGTAGACAGTTCCAGTTGTACGAACCATTACCGTAAGAATTCCTTGTTAATCGTACCAGTTGGTAAGATTGATACTGAAAGCTCCTGATGATTTCAATCAGAAGGGCTTTCCTAAAAGAAATTAATTCTATCAAATGTTATTAAAAGAGAGATAACATTAAAATGCTAAATATGCAATATAATGGGGTAATCTTTTTAGAAGGCTTTAGTGTGTAATTTTAAACAGTATGTTCCGCAGTTTTCTAGTTTGGCTACTGATTCAAAAAGATAATAGCGATTACAAAGTTCGAGAAAACAATTTTATACAAAGAAACTAGAAAGAAAATATGATAAGGATAAAGCGTTTCAAATGTTTGTGTAATTTGTTGGAGGTACCCGAGAAAAAGAGAGTGTACGGAAAACAAGGTTCTTTGAATTTAAGTAGATTTTGTGATTTTGTGGAAGAGTTTCAGCTTTCGTTTAATTTGGTTGAGTTCTCTGGAAAGTTGTCTTTTAGCAGAATTCTCGGGTTGAATTTTCACCTTCATTTAATTTTAAATGAATTTCACTTAAGTTGTCTTTAGGTTGAAACTCTCGGAAAGCTTCTTGCTTATCTGAATACTTATCAGCTGATCAAGAAGTGAGTGATAAAACCAGTCTGCAGGCAATTTTTTCCTGCCTTAACAGTCTGACACCCGAGTTAGAACTGAAGATTTCATAGTAGCTGCTGACAGAATGGTGGAATGCTGCTTTTGGTGCCTTATTGTTTAGATTGCTTCTTGCTTCTCTACTCTGGCCAAAATTAAGTGCCACACATGGTTGATTTGTTTTCTTGTTAGAAGTATTTTTTTATATTCCAACCGAATACCTTATTTACTGAGCCATGTGTCCTTGCCGGACAATTCAGAGAGAATTCTTATGACTTAGAAACCCAGTATCTCAATTAATAAATGAGATAATAATCTGAACTACCATAAACAATTTTCAACCCAGCTCATACTGCACACACACACACACACACACACACACACACACACACACACACACACACACACATATATATATATATATATATATATATCCACATAATTATTGATAAGTACATATACGAGGATCATTAAATAAGTTTCCAGACTTTTTTCGTTTGGGCATTTTATTGATAATACACACATGAAACTCCAGTCCCCTTCGAAGTAATCTCCTCCGGCTGAAATGCTCTTGTTGTACCGTTCCAACAACGTCTGGAAGGCTCCATGGAAGTCCTCTTGTGTGATCGAGTCAATGACCTTCGTCACAGCCTCTTTCATCCTCTCAATTGTCTCATAACAACAGCCTCTGAGCTTAGGGAATAACCAAAAGTCACAGGGAGCAAGTTCTGGACTTAAGGGAGGCTGAGGAATTGTCTTGATGCTCATCTTGGTCAAATAGTCTGTGACAAGGATGGAGTTGTGGACATGTGCATTGTCCTGCTGGAAATGCCACTGATCCGATTTGAAGAGTGTTGGCCTCTTCCGAGGGAAACTCTTCCTGAACTCCCTTAAAAACTCAACATAGCAACACTAAGCCTATCCCTTTGGCCAATCAACTCTGGTGTATTGACTTTCTTACTCCTCCCACACCTCTCATCATCCCTCACACACTCCCTGCCTTCTTTGAATCTCTTAGGCCACTCAAAAACTGATGCTCGATTCATGCAAGATGGTTGAAAAGCAGTCTGAAGCATTCCATATGTTTCTGTGGCCTTTTTTCCAAGTTTAAAACAAAATTTTATTGCATATCATTCTTCAAAAGTGTCCTGACGTCCGGATTGCATTTTTGAAATTCACCAGCTGTGACAATCAGGCTTTAGTAGGGTGTATTCCAATTGCTGCTGTAGCTGTCCGTTTGAACCTGCAATCATAAAAATTGGTCAGTCATCTCATAAGATGTACAGCAATAACATAGTGAATTTTCAAGAGTCTATGACTATTTTAAATGCCTGTACAAAAATGTCTGGAAACTTATTGAATGCACCACGTATATATATATATATATATATATATATATATATATATATATATATATATATATATATATAACTCCGTTTGAAACCCATCTGATGAGCTTTAAACAGCGAAATAAATTTATTAGGGAATACAATTTCTAAATTATTGTTTGTTAAACTATATACATATAAATATTCCTATGCATGCACATATATATATATATATATATATATATATATATATATATATATATATATCTTGATATGTCTGTACTTCTGTATATCTTTTTGTGTATATGTGTGTGTGTATATATATATATATATATATATATATTACTTTTAATGGACTTTCCAAGCCAATTCTTAAACTGTTATTTCCACAAGTCTATCCGTTCTTCTAAACTGGCAGCTTTGGGTTTCACTCTCATTGTGCTTTTTGTTTTACTCAGTTGATTTAGTGTCTGCCACGCAATCTGAGAGAGTATATCCTCAACGGAGTGTTGAATCTTATTGATGTATCATGTTTGTTCTTTTAGGTAAGCATTAGTTAGTTCACTTTGTACCTTCTTAAGTTTCTGAACAGTGGCATTAGTTGGGTTCCTTTTATTGCATAGACATGCAGTTTCCCGTCTTAACGTTTTTCCTAATCTGCTAATGTCTCCTGCAACCGCTTTCATGTGAGCATTGACGAAGTTCTCATATTTTTCACTAGGACGGATGAGCGTATCAAGAAAATTATTGACAAGCAACTAGATATCAAACTAGGATAGTTTACGCTAGAACTCGATGTAGTCCTAACAAAAATTAAAATCAGGAAAGCTGATGGTCTCATGGAAATACGTCAAGAAGCATGGAAAACAAGGAAATTTGACGACATACTGCTTTGATACTGCAACACAGTATATAACCAGAACATAATAGATAAAGAGCTGCATCCTCACTTTCCCCAAGAAAGGTGACCTCGGAATTGCCAAAAACTACCGAGTTATAACCCCTACTTCCATCACAACTAGGATTTACAATGTTTTCTCACTCAACAGTTTTGAATTTAAAATAGAGAAAATTCTTAAGAAAAACCAAAATGGCTTTCGTAGGAATCAGTCAACAAAATCACAAATTTTGACAATCCATCGAATTTTAGGTGTTCGGGCAAAAAACTCAAAACTACACGCCTATTTGACTCCATACACAAAGGGAAGATGGATCAAATTCTTCTAGCCTACGGTCTACTCAGAGATACCGTTACAGTCATAGACTACGCACTTTGGACGTCGATAGATTTAATGAAAGAAAATGGCCTAGCACTGGAAAAGGCAAGAAGCAGATGATATCCGACACGAAATATTACACATGCGAACTACGCTGACAACATGGCGCTTCTGGCATATACACTCGCTCAGGCTGAATCCCTGCTGCATAGTCTATTGTGGGTACAGGCCTCCATATGAATGCAGACAAAATTGAGTGCATGTACTTTTATCAAAGTGGCGATATCTCCACACTAATTGGTAGCTCTCTGAAGCTAGTGGACAAGTTCACCTACCTTGGAAGCAGCGTCTCATGAACCGCAAATAACATCAATAGGAGACTAGCAAAGGCATGAGCAACTATCAACTAGCTGACGGTCATGTGGAAGTCAGACCTATCCGATAAAATAAAACGGAATTTTTTCCAAGCAGCAGTCATGTCCATACTACTGTAGGGATGCACCAGTTAGATACTAACAAAGCGTTTATAGAAAAGGCTTGACGGTAATTGCACAAGGGTGCTATGAGCTATATTAAAAAAATCATAGAAGCTGTATCCCACAAAACAGCAGCTGTACAGCCACTTACAACCCATCTCGAAGACCATCCCATTCAGATGAACAAGACATGCGGGACACTGCTGGAAAAGTAAGGACAAACTAATAAGCAATGTTCCTCTATGGACCCCTACAAACGGATGCATAAATGTGAGACAACAAGCTAGGACTTACCTACAACAGCTCTGTACAGACACAGGATGTAGTCTGGAAGACCTGCCAGAAATGATGGTGGATAGAGATGGATGGCGAGAAAGAGTTCAGAAAATCCATGCAAGAAGCACGATATTATGATGATATTCATATACATATATACGCATGTATATATGTATATCTATATATATATATATATATATATATATATATTTACGCGCGCGCGCGCGCGTCGCTCTAAGCAAAAGGAAGGACCAGCATTCATAAGAAAAAAAAACAACCACCGACAGAAAACAATTAAAACTTCAAACACGAGTGAGTTCAAGTCTTATTGAATACCCTTTTAACGAGGTTTTGAGCCATATATGTTCTCTGAAGAAAGCATCAAGCTGGAAACATACACGTATGTAAGAATAAAATAAATAGATAAGTTCTAAAAACTGCTAATCTCTTCGTGGACCTACTCATTCTAAAATATCCTTATTCTCTCTTTGGACCAACAACAAAACAATTATATAATAAAAATAATTCTTACATGGACAAGAGCGAGTCTACCTAGGTTTCACCTTAACGGCTCATCAGGATCACATTGGCGAAAGAGGGTTTGGATAAAATACGTTTCAATGAGTAGAAATACTTCTCACCTCTACAGAAATTAGCATAAAAACAGCTTTATTCAAGAAACCAAAAAAAAAACGTTTTTTTCTTTTTCGCCGTCAAACAATTTTTATCAATCCTTTTATCCCTTAATTGACCAATTTTTTCTTTGTCTGCAATTATTAAATATTCAAGACCTTTGATTAAACAATTTCTTTGGTTTATTATATGTAGCTATGGTTAATTTTTCTTTCATACATAATTTACAATAACTGTCCCAACTTATATTTACTACATCTTTTCACGATTTCCTATTTTAATATAGGATCTAGACCAAATTTCTTTTTGACTTCCGATATGTAGTTGGACAAACTAGTTTTGTGTTTATATATTTCAAGTGCGAAGCTGCTTTTATGATTGTAATATCTATGTTTGAAAGGGCCTTGCGTTGAACCCACAGAGACTTTTTTTTATTATTCCTATTATTACTATTACAGCTCGGGTGGAGTACTTCACCCTTATACACTACACACTCAATTTGACATCTTCCCTTGAGGGGGCAGTTTTCTTTCTTAATGCAGTTAGAATTTGGGTTTTCTGTATTTTTTATTTCTCTTAAGCTTTTTTGAGTTGCTTCTACTAATTAATGTGGAAATGTTAGGCATACAGGGGTAACTTAATTTCACAGTGTTTTTATTAAATATTTTTGATAAATTACTCGTCTTTGGAAAATCTTTTCCTAATATTTAAAAAAATTCTCTTCCTATTTTTGTGGCTTCAGCCATATCATCAGGAGGTGTGAATCATAAGATTTTTCTTTTCCTATTATTACTCCTATTCTGTATGTTGTTATTGTCTTCTCTACTAATATGAGGTTTTCTTTTTATCCACTATTTTTTAAGGCTATTTCAAAATCTTGCTTATTTTGAGTAAAAGTATCCTTGATAGATGAATTCGTTGATAACCTTATCATAATGCTATCAGGGATTTGTCTAAAGACCTTCCTAAGGGGATTAGATCTTACATTTATGTAGCTTGGGTATTGATCGTTATTTTCTAATTGGGGGCACCGTCCCATCGTATAAGTTAAAAGTAACATCTAAATAATTAGTAATCTTCAAATTAGCTCAAATATATAACTTGAATCCGAATTTATCAAATAACCAATGTAGATTCTCCGTAATGATATCTCCTTCTCTAGGTGTGCAGTTATCTATTATAATCAATCTGCCATTTTGATAAATTCCATGGCAGCCGGCGTCGATCCTGACAACGAGCTGTTTAGGTGAAACTGAGGTAGACTCGCTCTTGGCCATATTGGAATTATTTTCTTAATATTAGCTCTATCTCATGTATTGAACACTTTATTATGTTTTTAGCTTAGGTAATTCTGTCTGTGTTTTTTCTTTTGACTAGATATACGTGCTACTTAATTATTATTTTCAAGTAGCACGTGTGTTTTCCGTCTTATGTTTTTTTAATGTATTTTTTCCCCAGATATCAGTTTGTAGAATTTGCACACACACACACACACACACATATATATATAAGCGCACTCTCTCTCTCTCTCTATATATATATATATATTTATATTCTCACATTGCTGAAAATACAAGTATCAGCAAAATGAATTACAATGGATATTATTATATAAAGAAAGAATGTAGAATGGTAGGAACTGAAGAAGAAAGACACATGAGTAAATGAAAGAAGCAAATGAAAATGGCAAAAAATGAAAAACATGAGAAAGTAAGAAAAAGTAACTCTATAAGGTAAAATATGGTAAAGATAGAAAACGACAAAAAATTGAAAATGACTGAGAAAAAGAAAAAGAAGAAATTACACTATAAAAAGAAAAATATGACAAAGAGTGAAAGAAAAAAAAAATTCATGTTTCAAATTTTCGAAAAGGTAAAAAAAAAAGGAAAAGAAAGTAAAAGCTCATTCATTGAAAAAAGAGAAAATGAAGAAAAAGTTGTTTGTTTGAAAAGTGTGAATTCAAATGAAAAAGGTTCTTAGCATTTTTCACTTTAAGAGAGAGCAAAGGCATGAACATGAAGGAAAAGAAATGATGGAGTAAATAAACAAATAAATAAAAGGGTAAAAATAGAAGTAGTAGTAGAAGTAGTTATAATTATCGTAAAGATGAACATTGATCTGAAGTTTTCTTTGTTTAACTTAAAAGTTTTAAAGTTCGATGTTTTACTATTAGCTTTTCATCATTTAAAACATTATGTACATTTTTACAAAAGATGATTTTTTCTACACTGCCCTGCCAGCTGGAGTTGTTGAATATGCTGACTGCACCTCTGCATAGGGATAACCGCCACCTCTAACCAGTGTTCAAATATGACATCTATATATGTGTGTCTATATACTCTGACTTGGTGTGGTAGTACCTGTCAGTGTCTCTATATATTGGTCAAATAGAACCATTCAGTCATTGACTAAAGATAATCATTATTGGTTATTTGAAACCCTATACCAGTGTACAAATTAGTTCTATTATGCAGGATACTTGATGAATTGAATTATGTTGAATAGCAAATCATGAAACCATTTAACAGTGTGCAAACAAATGATTGTTATTATATAGAAATATTCATGTTTGATAGGGAATCTTAAAAGCATTTGTGTGCAAACAAATGAGCTCTAATATCTTGTTTAAAATTGAAGTTACCTACAAACTATTTGCAAATCATTATAACAAAATTTGGCATTAGATAACTCACAAGGATTGATATGCTATAAAACACCAGCCAACCAACTAAAAATGTTTTTTACATCATTCAGACATTGTGATACATAACAGATTCCATTTACTGTGTTTTAGACTATTATAATAAACATTATGAATGGTTTTGTCACTTATTGTTTATTTTCTTAATAAAAACCCACTTACCTCGTCCAACAAAAAAAAGGAGTAAGTTAGATAATATTTTTTGAAAGCACTTAAAACCTTCGGAAATAGGAATCAGTTTAAAAAGAACTAATAAAACTTGAAGATTATTTGATAAAATGAATGTAATTCTTTTTTTTTTTTTTTTAAATTATTTTTACATTATGTAGTAAAAGATAGCAATAAATGGTGGTGAATATCATTGGAAGATGATAATCTTTTAATTATTGAAAATAACTTTAACTGATTTTGCTTATAAATGGTATATTTGTATATTTTAGAAATCACTTTTAGTTCTATAAACAGATATTGCTGATTTGAATTTCTAAATAAAATTCTTCTGCATTAATAAAATTAGGTTCCAGTAGGATTGGGGGAATTCCTTTGGTTTAGTATCTAATATGCTGGATTGCAGCATCATAGTCATTGACTTTGAACTACGGTTAGATTATTCTATTCACATTCTGATTAATACCCTGAGGAAAGGAATGATTCCCCTTATTCTCCCCAAGCTATGGGTTAAATAGTATCCTTACTGTTCTTCTACAAGGATAGTTTGAACATTAAATAACCTATGAAGGTTGATATAACATTAAACAAAGAATCCAAACAAGACCAAGAGGGTTAAATGATTGATGCAATAGAATAATTAAACCTATGTTGTTCTAGTTTGATGAAAATCAATCAACATTTAAACACAAGTTTTCTGATAAGGTTAGGTTTTTTAGCAATAAAGAGTGATTGATTTTAATGGCATTTCAACTTGTTTAAGCTTATTTTATGTCTCAATGTGAGGGAATTTTATTGATTGTAAATTCATATTTACCATTGTGTAGTTGATAATATAAGTTACTATTAAGTGGCAAAATGAAACATTATTAACTCCAACCAAAAATCATTATAAAAACAGGATAATGATGTGTATGAGGTCTCATCACAAACTATTAAAAATGAAATTTTGAATTTTTTTTAATTCAAAAATTCTAAAAATAAAGACATAAAAAAATGTTTAAAAAAAAGACAAATGCACAGCAAAGTCTTTCAAATGATTAAGCAATGATTTTTTGGGGACTAATTAGAACACAAATTATGAAGTCAGTCACAATACTTTTTGATCAGCAGTTTTTTGCAAAACACAGAATGGTGCAAGTGCAGCACTCTTTATAACCAGCAGATTGAACTCAATGTGATTTTTTCTTGTTTCCTAAATTGAAAATTCATCTGAAAGTTTAGAGTTTTTTGTTCATAACCCTATCAACTACGAATAATTTTTAAACAGATTTGATCCATAGATGAGATCCTCACAGGTACTTCTACTCTGGGTCAGAGTGAACCTGGCGTTAATGTCAATAGAAAGATACTCTACATTGTTTAGATACATAGAAATGGAGCCTCAATGCCAGATGACTTTCAATGTCATGCCTAGGACACCCTTTTTTTTTGGTAGGGTTTCATCCTTATGCAGGAGTAAAAAGGCAAGTGACATGTCTATGGCACCAACATTCTACTGTTTTTAAAATCATTGTAAAAGTTTGGCAGAATCCACAGATACTACACTTATCTGACACAAAGGGTCAGGGAGCAGCATTTTGATCTGAGATGGAGCACTTACATATTTTGTCGATTCTAGTTAGAAATTCTGGATATCAATACTTTGATCCTTAGCAGAAGTGTTCATTCATATATTAATGATTCAATTATTTTTGACAGGTACTTTGCCTATCATTAAATGATGCATAAAAGAATCTCTACTCAACTAATTTTTGATCTCAGTGAACAAAGATTAAATACATTAGTTGGATAAGGAGTTACACTTTGATCTTTGGCAAAGTGTATAGATAGTCTGATCTTTGGTAGGAATACTAATCCCTATGTAAAATAGTTTGGTCATTTTTGACTAGTATCATAACTTTATTGAAATGTATAGTAACTATATTATGAGAGAATTGTTACAGTTCTTCACAGTATGTTGCATACAGATGAATGTGAGTGAATTTTTAACTTGTATTTTTAAGATTTTTTGAAAAAAAGCTCCTAAAAAAAGAAATTGATTAAATTGAAGCCAAAGGGAATTTTTCTTTTAATTTTAAGATGTATAAGTTTTTTACCTTCTTTTTTTCTGGAAATAAATGTCGAATGTTTTTCTAGTTTTTATTTTTCTTTCTCCTTTCTCTTGGCTTCATTGTTTGCTTGTCATTTCCTGGGAATTTTCTTTGATGCTTGCTAAAAACAAAGTGGAAATAAGATAAAATTAGAACAAACTGTTTAATTCTATAGCAAAAACACAGGAAACACATTTTTTTTAAATCTTTGGTATTTTGAGTGAATTGTTTTAGGCTTAATAGAATTCTGCTAACCATAGTAACATGATAATTAGTAGAGTGTTCTATCTGTAAAGAGCTAATCTAATCCGTCTAAAGTGTCTTGCTTTCCATCTATATTGCTGTTTTTTAGTTGGGTAGCCATTAAAAGTATTAGTTTTATGTTCTAGCACGAATACAAATTACATTGCAAAGTAACCAAATTTTTTAGAATAATAAACCTTTATTAATTCATGTAACCAAATGATTGTTCAAGTTGTGTAAAAAATAGATTGCTCATCTTGTATATATGAACTGCTTGTGTTACACATATCATAAAAAATACTTTTCTTTGATTCACTTCAATGTTAAGCAAGATAATTCTGGTAGTGGGGGTAAAAATGAAATTACAATTATTACTTACTGGGAACTTGATTCTCACTAAATGTAAACCCTGCATTGTTTGGAATTGTTTTATTGCAAAGATTATTTTAATCTTGAAAAAGATTTCTTTTGAGCCAATTCAAAATAGCAGCAAATCAAACATAGTGCTCCATTCATCAGTGGAGGACTTTTATTAAAATTATAGTGGCTGAGAAGTGCAAAGCATGTGAAATTTACTGAAGAATACATGATGTGCATGGAGAAGCAAGTTTTAGTAAAAAGAATGTTTACCAATAGGTGCTAAACATTGGATTTGCCATGATGGGAAAGGATAGTCCATGGAATGGAAATAAACTGGTTCTCCAGAATAGAAAATTTCAAGGCTCAGCAGTCAGTAAAAAAGAGCATGCTGACAGTCCTCAGGGATATGAAAGGACCCATCACTTTTGATTTTCCTAAAAATGTGTGACAGTAAAAAGTGCTTCAAACTGCCATCTCCTCTGGCTAAATTCACCTTATTTATTGAATGACCTTTGTATGATGTTTTTACATTTGCATTAATGATGACAATCAAACTAAGCTTACTAAATGTGTATGCATGTAATGTCTTGATGGTATTGAAAGCTAGGGTTGAGCAAGCCACTCTTTTTAGATGAGCTAATAACATTCCAGTGTTGGCCAACCAGTGAATACTTAGTTAGATCAGCTCTGTGTGGACATTGAATTCAGTCTGGAAGACCAACCAGGAGTAATGGAGAATTGACACAGATGGGGAGAGAAAGTCAGGCAACTCTGTGCTGCCTGCATGACTTGATAATAAATAATAGAAGAATTGTACACCTGTGTGTCACGGATTTTCTAAAGAACACTCCTCAGTTTTTGAACTTAGAGTGTTTTCTTGTCTTGGACTTGATGGTAGAGATGGATACATGCCTTTCCCAAGGGAAGAGAAACACATAAGCTATGTCTGGAATTTGAATACTGAGTCCAATCTCTTTTCGATATTACTTATGAGACCACCTGCACCTCACTAACTTAGCTGGATGAAATATTTTATGTTAATCATATTTTTTTCATTGAACTTGAGATTATTAATCCAGCAACTTGTGAACTACATCAACTATTGTTAAATGATAGTAAAGAAAGTACATTTGTTAGCTTTTAAGAAGACTTTGCACTACCTTTGAGGAATGCATCAGTTTTGGAGATATCAATAAAGAATTACATTTTACTGTCTAGTTTTTTTGTCTGTTGTGCAATAAAAGAGCATCATCAATTCTTCAAAGCTAGGAAATTTTTTTTTAATGTTTATTTTAATTCAATCATATGATATTATTTGAATACCTCTATCTGGGAATTCGGGATTATTACCATATTTAACTAACAAACTTAATTCTTTTTTTTTCTTGATGAATTTCATTTTTTTTGTGTAGAGTTGGTCATAACAAGCAGTGTATTAATTAGATTGAAATATGATTAAATATTCAAAGCATGTTCGCTGAGACTCACTGTGTTGTCATTTCCACAAAATGACATGGTTATCCTTTTATGTCTGTGATTTTCAAACAGATTGTCATGGAGGAGGGCAACTTCTAAGAATTGGTTAAGAAATAAACAAATGATTTTTCTAATGTGAATATTCTTTGAAAGTATCAATTAAGGCTTCTTGCTTTTAATGAATCAATGGAATAGAGACAAATATATATTTTCTTTGTTTCAAGAAGAATCAAAATGGTTGCCCCTTTTAGTGATATTAAAATGGTAATCCAGCAAAGAGACAATTTATATTTCCATACATGGCTTTTACTTCCGGCTTTTTTATTCAGAATGTTTAAGATACATACCTTTGGTGAGTAATAACAAACAATAATAGCAAACATAGCTGATTTTAAAATTGGTGATTCTTTAGAATAGTCCACCCATGAAAGAAAGTAATCAATACATTCTTCAAAACAGTATTCAAAAATTTACTTTTTCCCAATAAACAAGATCTGTTTTTAGGCTTTTTTCAAAGATGATTAATAACTGATAAAGTTTTAAGAAATAGTTAATGACAAAATCAATGGAATATTCTATAGTAGTATCAGATCTTTTAGGCACCTCCTTTTTTTAAGAGTATATAATAACTAAACCAAGTTGTCTTGAGTGATCTCATAAATTTTAACAAAAACTCTTAGATACTCTTTATTAATGATTTTTATGTGTGAAAATAGTTGTGGATTTAATTTTACCGAGAAATCCATTTCTTTTCATATGGGTATACACTTGGAGAATGGCCCAGTTGGCTACATCTCTGCAGAGGAGCAAGGTCCTTCCAACAAGTGTCCTGGATATGTAAAATTACTAAGCTTTTTTTTGCTTAGATGTGGCACAAGGCCATATGAAAGGGGCACCCAATGAGACTCGAACTCACTCATGTAGGTTTGCTAGTCGAGCTTGCTAACCATTACACCACCAGAGGCACCTACAAGTGTCCTGGATATGACTCTAAACAATCTGATGGTGAAGCTACAGTAATGCTGGAGCTTTGGGGAATGTGGAGTACCCTTCTATTACCACTGCTCCCAGCTCTGGAGTGGTAGCACCTGATAGGGTTCTATGAATGGATCAAATAGAACTATTTGACATTTAAACTGTATTTACACTAAACTGAATTGTTTGAAATAGGACTGCTTTTACATTTAACTGTGCATAGATGAAAAGAACTGTACTTATGCTAAACTGAATTGTTTGAAAGCACTATTTATATGTATAAAAATAGATTTGGCATTAAATAACCTACAATGGTTGGTTTGCTATTAAACCAAACACCTTGGGATGGCTAAAGAATGAAGCAGTCAAAATGTTATTATGATAAGAACAATTAAAAGAATAAGATTAATAGTCTAAACAGTTCTTTCCTCAAAAGTTAACTAATCCACAATCTATGGCAAATGCTAATTTCCAAAATTTGATATCAGAAGTGAAGGTATGAAAACGACTTTTTCATGCCTTTTTCATAGACATTTTTGTGTTTTGAAATGAGACTGCTGAAAAGTTTTCAGCCCAGCCAAGAAGGGAATGACTTTGAGCCATTAAACAAAATTTTTTGCATAAATTTTTCCTGCAGTTAAACACACTTGGCATATGTTTCTTTAAATGTTCAAAAATTAGAAAAAAAAAAGAGTTATTCCCTACTTGGTTTGGCCGAGAACCCATCAGCATCCTCACATATAAATAGATGATACATATGATTTAGAGCATTTCATTACTGTTTTATGTTTAACTCTTTTGCATGAAGAACAATATTTTTGTTGCCAATGGTACATAGGCAGAATGATATATTTGTTGTTTAATGTACAACATTTTCCTATCAGCTGCTTGTTGACCAATTCAATATTAATGCATTGAAACAACATGAGGAGCTCCCACAGTGGTGTAGGGTTGTGTAAAAGTTGTTTTAAAAAATATCATTGAAAGTATATGCTTGATTGTTTTTATGCTATTATACTATGACACATAATTGCTGATAAGATCATATGTGTTTTTGTTTTTTATAAATGATTAATTTTTTTTAATATATGATTAATTGACTTGTTTGAACATAACCTCCATATTGCAAATTTTCAGAAAATAATTTGTTTACTCTACAAGGATTAAGAAAATTATCTGCCTGCAAAAGGGTTAATAAACACCTACCCCTATCACCATTAAAAGAATTTTCCAAAATTTAATTTCCAGTACAAATTCCTCAAAGGCACAGCCAATTTGTGGAAGAATTGGAAATGTTATCAAAGCTATATTTTTCTTCCTTTTCATTCTATGGCAAATCTCAAGACATAATGAAATCTAATGTAATGAAAAGTCAGTTTTTTTTATTGGTTAAAAATCAATTTACTGCATTGTTTTTTATGTTCATAGTATTAATCAAATTATTGTTTGAAAAAACAAAGCTTGGTAATTTTTTTTCACTAGTTTTTTTAATACTTTCAATATCAATTGATTTCAGTCCTATAGTATATTTTGGCTTGGAGTTAGATTTTCTTGTTACAAATGCAAACTGTCTGACCTATTATTCTATCAAAGAACTACTTAAATTACTAAAATCTTATGTAATATCGCTAGCATAATTCTTGTAGTTTCTAATGAAATAATTTATACATCAATCAGCTCTTATTATTAGGATCTAAGTATGCGCTGCTTAAAATTAATATATCACTAACCATCTGTTTTGAATCACAACATATTAACCGTATCTTTGGAAATTCAATGATTATTTTTAAAACTGTAAAATACAATAAGAAAAAGTTAGAAAAGTAAAAAACCATAGAATTTTAAAAATAACAACATAACTATCTTAGTATAGTTATGCAGCTTGAAATGCACAGAATTCACACCAAAAGTTAACGATATAAAATTACAAAATCTTTGATAGCAAAAGAAGAGAATTTTCCTTTCTCCATTGTGAGATCAAGCAGATTTTAAAAATGTTTATGGATATATGTGTCAGCTGCTCACAGAATGTAGGATTCCTTTTTTTTCTTTTTTTTCTATTGGTGCTGGTTATCAATTTAAAAAAAGTAGTTGTTTGTCTTGAAATATGTGGAAGGTTGTCTCAACTTACAAATGAATTTGGTTGGTTGGTTATTTTGTTTTAAGACATATCAACCATTTTTGGGTCATTTAATGCCAATTTTGTCATTTTGATAAAAGTTTCAAATGATTCAGTTTAGTTTAAGTATAGTTTTTTTGTTGACACATAGTTAAATGTCAGGACAGTTCTATTTCAAATAATTCAGTTTAGCATAAGTATGCAGTTGAAATGTCACAACAATCCCATCTCACACAATTAAGTTTAGCATGAGTACACAGTGCATGCTTTGGGGAATGTGGTGTCATTGCCATTGCTTACAGGTCTGCTCTGGCCCAGACTGGTAGCATCTGATAGGGTCCTGTCTATAGGTCAAATAGAACTAAAACTGCTTACAATGTTAAACTGATTTGCTTGAAATAGAACTTTGACATTTAAACTATGTACTTAGGCTAAACTGAATTGTGTAAAATAGAACTGTTTGACTAAACTGAATAGCTTGAAATAGAAATGTTTTTGACAATTAAACTGTGTACTGGGGCTAAACAGAATTGTTTGAAATCGAACTATTTATTTGTATAAAAATGGATTTGTCATTGTATAACCTATAAAGGTTGATAGTGGTAATGATGCTTTCACTCCAAAATCATGTCTGACCTCAGAGTTATGATCTGATGAAGCCTCTGTTTTTTTCCACAAGTGTTTTTCTTTTTTGTTTTCTTTGTGGCATACATAATAGTAATAATTACAATAATTGATAAAAATGAAATAAATAGTGTTCACAAATTAATTGTAAACAAGGTTATAAAGTTGATATTTCTTCTAATAATTAAATTAGTTTTCATAAAAATGTCAAATGTGGTGCTAATCAATCAAAAAGAAAATGGAGCATAAGATTTAAGTAAATATTCCTATTCGATAGAATAGCCATTTTTCTTAAAACAGTTATATGGATTCATTTATTCCTATTAAATACTAATAAATTTTAAACAGACCTTTGACCCATAGAGGGGATTCTGACATATACCACCACTTGGGGTAATGGTAAATGTGGATTTAATGGCAATGAAGAGGTGACTCCACACTCCCAAGAGCTATTGACCTGGAGCCTGAAAACTAGAGGAAGTTTAGTGTCTCATCGAGGACATGTGACAATTTGATTGGTTTAAATATTCATGTAGTAAGATATCTATTTATTCTGGAATTTGGTATTTATTTTGAAGTCAGGTTGGTCATTAGCATACCTTAATCTCTTAAAAACCATGAATTTGCACTGAGATTTGATTGTTGATCTTGTCAACATTGTATGGAATGGCCATTACCTATACAGCAAATGTCTCCTCTTCATACCATCAACACTATCAAAGGAATAGGCAAAGGTTGATACAGCTCATGATCGTTATTGAAGGAGCTACCAGAAGGAGTTTGAAGACACTGTTGGACTGCCTTTGAGGGGTTCCAGCTACTCATTTCAAATTCTGAAATATACTTGTATTTGTATTTGACAAGTTTGCCATCAAGTCTAGACAGCCAAATTTAGGCTTTTACCAACCCCTCAGCATGAGTAAGATGTGACACAGGGTCAATTTTATATGGAGGGTTAAACAGGTTTGACTTCAGTTTTCCTTCTTCTAGACAGGTTACCATAGCAATGTTACATATTGACCCTTGACCGAGCCATCAATCGAGAGATGCACCTGTGTAAATAAGTGGAAGAACAGTATCGGTTGAAGGTATCAGAATATCACCTTGACCTGTGGACGTGGTTGAATTCGGTGATGGTGGCAGATGTGTACACCCACAAGAAGCAGGTGGGCGTGAGACAATTATATAACCAGGTGCCACAGACGGCTTGAGTCAGTTCCAGTTGGAGATAGGATGCCAGCAAAGTGAGAACCAGCTCCAGACAGAGGGCTTGGGCCCTCAGTGACCCACGGTTGAGCAGCCCAGCCAGAATGCGAAAGAAGTGCTGCTATGGTCAGAAGAACTTGGGGTCAATATGTAGCAGTCTGTCCCCGTTTCCAACTCACCTCTCACATACAACCAACATCACCCTTTCGAGAACAAAGTGTGAGAGGTATATTTTTATAAAGAAGTGTGTTCATTCATTCGTATGTTTGTTCATTGAAGTTCCTCATTATGCTTGATTATGTTTCCACTTATATTTGTATATGTATTGTGTAGTTGTATGTGGCTATACAACTGCAAAATTTAAGAGCCCAGTCTGTCATACTATTTATTCATGATTGGAAGGAGAATATTTGGATGTATGGCTTTCAAAAAGATATTAGCCTAACAGGAAATGCAAACTACCTTGTCCAAAATTTGAACTTTAGTTGCCGTGTCTATTTTCCACAACATTTACTAATACACGATAAGTGCCTCTAGATAGCCTAATATGATAAACATATTTTACTTAGATGTGGAGGAAATTTGGTTATAATCTTACTAATCAAACAAATAAAAGTACTGGTATAAATTTAAATTTTTTAAATAGTAATTATGTGTGTTCTCTGAAGAAGCAAACATCATTACCACTGCTGATAACTTTGACTCCAAGTCATGGGAGAAAAATGAATTTCTTCATCAAAAAAGATAGCTGTGGTTAATGATTGCATATAATTGATTGACTTTATCATTAATTATTTCAGACTTATAACTAATTTGTTATTAATGAAGATGAAGGAATCATTTGCAGAGTTTGTTTTTTATTGCAGTAAGTGTTCTTAAATTCATTGAGAGCTTCTCATTAATCAGCAGGAATTATTGACTGATGAGAAATCTGTGGAAGGAACTGCATTATATCATATTTTCTTTTCTTGTTATTTAGCTTTTGTTTTGCGACATGATGTATGAAAATTTGCATAATTCAGCTTGGACGTTTTGCAATAAATCAAATGTGAAAATTTTTGCCACTTCTGCTTGTTGCAATTTGATCATAATTAAAAGTTAGATGATGAGATGTTACAAGGAATAATTGCACAGAGAAGTTAACTGATTTTTTTTTCACTAAATCAAAAGGGCATCAAGCAGTATAAAGATTTTAAACTTATGTACTGCTATGAATAATTTAGAATAGCAAGGCATATGGGGAGCAGAAATAAGGGATCTTTAAACAGCATAAATTCATGTACCAAAAATATTAGGTTTTATATTCATACATGCCGACTAATTGTTGTTTTTTTTTTTTTTTTTTTTGTTTTTTTTTTTAAATCACATTTCAAATATTCTCTTCACTGGCCTTCTTCATATGCCTGCAATAGTTGGAATGTTGAAATATAATCTTTGGAATATTAAATTGGTTTTGTGAAATGGAAAGATTACTTCATTGATCAGGTCAAGACAGTTACAAGGGGGAGAGATACTAAATATTCATGCTGCTTTAGATAAAATTTATAACAGGGTACAGTATTCAAAGATTTTTGATTAAAAAAAAAAGAGAAAATTAGTTAAAACTGAGCAAAATGTCAATGACTTTGCATCATTTTTTTACAAATATTGGAAAGAGTATGAAGTGGACTCTTCGGGGGAACATAGAAAAATGAATGCTATATATATATATATATATATATATATATATATAACTAATACAAGATATCATATGGGGTGTACCAGAGAATCAGAGCAGATTATTTTTTAACTCAACATGAAAGTGACTATACTCTGGATTGGTTAGTAAGAGAGATGAAAATTCTAAAATCCTTCAATTGTAAAAATAAAAGTTGCTTAAAAAGTTCAAATTATTATAATCTAGATGTAAAAGAAAATCTGAAATTTAGATTTGAAGTGATTCATTAATTTTTCTGATATTAGAAATTTTGCTGGGACTCATGGGAACTGGTTTGTCAAACAAGGTGCAAAGAGTTTTCTTTCATCAATTTCCTTGAATAAAATCTTGTGTGTTTCAAACACACAGTATACCAAAAATGCAGATCATTTTTCTTGCCCTGTACATTTCGTGTGTCCTTATTAGCAGTTGCTCTCTACATTTTTACCCTTTGCACCAGTGCTAACAGAAAAGTTGTCCTACTCTATCAAATTTATTTTTCTCTCCTTTGACAGTAGAAGAACCTCATTCACCTATGTGCATCGAGCATGTCAAAAGATGTTCAGGTGGTTCTGATTCAGTAGAAAAGGAAGGACATTAGCAATCAACAACATCCGTGTGTTTGCTGTCATGTCTGAAAACTGTTCCAGACTGTGCCCAACTGCTGATGTATACACATGGCAAGGTCCATATGCACCTTCCTTGTTAGATGCTGAAACGTGTGTCAGGAATAATGGAAGAAGTATGATTTACAGGAGTCAGAGTTGTTGTAGAAAGACATGACTGATGAAGCATAATGGAAACAGATGAGGGGATCTTCTAGTTTTATCTTTATCTGTGTGTTTGTCAAGTTCAAAGCTCAAAGTGAGATGTACTGATTCAAGTCAACAAATATATGCTCTCCTTCCATTTTATTTTTTGTACTTTTAGTTTTGTAATATTTATGAATGCATTCACCATTAAATCTGATGTCTACATGTGTAACAATCATTTATATTGACACTACATGTTGACGTGAGGATTTTGTTCTGAAGTTAACAGCTCTGTCAACAGAAGTTACAATATACTGACTGTATCCCCTGCAGAAGGTTAAGTGACCCCACAAAAAATGAGTATAACACTAAACTGTATCTGACAGTGAGGTTCCAGTTCTAGAAATCTGGGAAATGTCAAGTTCTCTTTCATTGCCATTATTATTGTTCACTTCAATCTGAAGCGGGAGAACCTGTTATGGTTCTATCTATGGGCCAAATACATCTGTTTAAAAGTCATCAGTATTTGATAGGCCCATTTACTAAAAAAATCAACTCATAAACAACTACACAAAAAACATAATTTTGAAAATGAGTCCCTAACCTTTAGGCATAAAATATTCTTTGATGGGTTGACTTGCCATTAAAATCAATTGAATAATCCTGACTTATCTCAACAAATGCCTGTATTTGCCATCTGTTTTTCATTGTATAATTCAAAAATGGAAAGAGCTAAAACCATCAAATTTTGAGTGGTTACTAATTGGATTTTTAACATGGTTTTTGAAAATCCCCAGTCATAAAGTCTTAGTAAATAGTCAATTTGCATTGTAAGTATAATGTTAAACTACACCTTTACTAGGTGTTAATTGGGTTAGGCAAACTTTATCATGCATTTTTGTTAAATTATATAAAGTGGATATCTAGCAGAACATTTCTGAGCAAAAAAAGAACAACAGTTTTGATCTAGATTTCATGACTTCCCCCCCCCATAGTTTTATCTGATCACTGGAAAATTTGGGACTTACAAAAATTGTGTTTAAAATTATAGTATTTTCAGTGTCAATGGATTATTAGCTTCCCAGTGATGTTTATTAACTCTTAAGTACACACAAAATCATTGTTTAGAGTTCTTAGTTTAATGGTGGGGTTTTGTCTAGTTTTTTAATGCATAATAGTAGAAAAATGAGTAATTGATTATTTTTTCTTAAAACAAAAGAGTTTTGTACAAATTACTCCAGCAATTTACCAGACTTAATGTGTTAGAATCCTTGCAATGTAGAGATGGAGCAAAAACCTATTGAAATATATTAAATATGTTGAAAAAAATCAGAAGGGTAGCAATTGTGCCTAAAATTCATAATATGAAATACTTTCATTAATCAAAGATATATTTTTTTGGGGGGGATGTGGGGTACATTATCTAATCAAAGCAATGAAAAGACCCAAAGTTTTAATCATTATGGGACTAAAAACATGAAAAGACAACAACAAAAAAAAAAGGTGGCAAACTATGTTTTGCTCCTTGCTCATCAGAGCTAAAACAAGGAAGATATTTGACAGAATAAGAAAAAAAAAAGTAAAATATGGGAAATATTTAAGGTGGAGAAAAACAATTAAATTGGAGACTATATCGAAATAAATCCTGCAAACATTCTCTTAATTTACAGAGAGTCTGCCTGACAAAATATGAATTGTCTCCAAAACTTTTAGACCTGAATCTTGAATTCTTTCAACAAAGAATTAAAGAATTGATATCACTGTAGGTCTTAGTCATTACTAATGATGCTGGCAATATTCTTGACGATGAAATTTAACATTTGTCACATTTAAGCAAGTTTTAATCCCTCCACAATAATGCACTATTGCTTTTTAAACCGTCAAATATATCTCTCCAACTTGCTTTTTGAATTTCTAAAATGAAATATTTTTAAAACAAGCAGCCTGATTTTTTTCACTTTCTATTTCTGGAAATGTATATTTTTGTTTAGTTTGTCATATTTGTTACACAGATGTGGAAAACTGTAGTCTGAATTATTCTTTTGTGGTAACAAGAAGTTGGAATTTGTAAATTCATCAGTCAATGTCTGCTCAAATATGATTGGCTGCTTTGTAGTTGTACCATTATCTCCCACCCCTACTGTTATTTAAGTGAGACCTGCCAAGAGATCTCCCTCTTTTTTTGTTCTTTTTCAGCCCAAGCAGAAGGCTCTACCTGGCTTGCTCTTTTTTGCTTTGTGAGCTCTTGTTTATTCGCCTTCGACTTTAGTTATGTTTTTTAACGAAGATGACTTGAGCAAATAGGCCTGTTTAGTCACTTGGGCTTAGCCTCTTTTCCTTACAGGGTTTTTATTGTTACTTGTTGAAACAATAAGCCTACTGCAGGCTAATTGTGGTTTTAGCATGCTGTCCCCTTCAAAAGAAAGTTGAGCCTAAGCTCTGGAGGTGGAATTACTGGACATTTTGCAGACAGCAGCAGCTGTTGGTTTGTTCAGTTGATTCAGTAAAAGCCTCCATAGGCTCAACAGAAGAAAATTTGAGTTGAAATAGAAAGATATTCATCTCTAGGAGGAGGAAGTGGTAGTATACTCAGTTGATTCTACAAAAGAAGGAGACACTGAGAAAAAGAATAAACCCTAAAACTTGGCTTCAAAATGAACATGGACATAAAATATTAAAGGATGGTATTTTAGCACTAACATTAGTTAAACTGACAGTCGGTGGTTGACAGCATTGCTTCGAGCAAGTCAGTCAACATATTTCTTGACACCTTTCTTCTTTTTTTTCATTATGATATTGTTATGATTTGAATGTATGTTATTTTCATTAGCTTAAATTCAATGTTTTCGACAAGCATTGGGAAAATTATGCAAAGCCGGATTTCGTAAAGTTTATTTCTGTTGTAATAAATGACTTCGTGAGAACTGGTTGTTATTGTTTTGAAGAAATATCGGCTGACTTCTTTTTCAGGTAGCAAAAGTAAGCTTTCCCAATTTCCTTTTTTTATCTACTTCATTTTTTATACATTTTTCTACTCCTTTGCCTAACCTGACATTTACTACTAAATAATTTCTATGGCTTGGCAAAAATAAATTCTGCTAGGTAATTCATGTAGAATTATATTTTTTATAGAGACTGGCATTCAGATAATTTTGTGAACTTTTTATATGTTAGTTGTTGCTATTTAAAACCTAAAACATAGCATGTTTTTTGAATTGAGCACATTTCTCATAAATAAGATGAAATTCAATAGTCTGTGACCACAGTCAACTGATGCTGTAGAATACTAGATATGACATTAAACCATTTGATTGAAGGGCTCCAGCTCTGGAGCAAAGGGGAATGCGGAGTACCTCTTCAGTTCTATTACTCCCAGATTCCCTCAGACCCAGATTGTTAGCTCCTGATAGAATATCATCAGCAACTGTGGGTCAAATAGAACTGTTTAACATCTGAATTGTACCTAAACAATTGAGTTAGGTTAAATCGAATTGCCAGAAAGAGAACTGTTCGACAATTTGAATGTGTGTAAAAAAATGACTGTCTCATTGAATTGTTAGTGATGCATAGCAGTTTTGACTGTGTTAAAAAAAAACTTATTCTCTCATTGAATTGTAAGTGATATATAGCAATTTAACTGTGTGCTACTGAATGAGTCATGTTGAAGAGAATTATTAGTGTGTATTAGCAGTACTTAAAACTCTTTAACTGTGTGCCTAAATTGAACAGTTAGTGTTCCGTAGCAATACGGAGAACCATTCATGTTCAAATAAAGATGTTGATGTTCATTGGCCTAGTGGGTACCATGTTTGCCAATGGTCCAGGAGACCTGCATTCAATCAAAGGTCGTGTCATACCAAAGATTTTAAAAACGCTACTTGATACCTCCTAGCTTAACACTCAGCAATATAAGGTACATATCAAGGGTAAATAAGAGCAATCCAGGGAAAAGAGTAGTGCCCCCCACACACCTCAGTGTAGTAGCTATTGAAAAGGGATCCTTCAGGTCACTCTCGACCACGGTTGCCAACTTGACTTTTAAATGTGTGCAAACAAATGTTTAATTCTAAATGGAATTATTCATGTTGGAATACTTGAAATCATTTAACTGTGTGCAAACAATAGCAATATTTGTGTGCAAACAATTCAGTTCTGACTCATTTAAAAATAAAAAAAACTTACAAACTATTGATATAGAAATTATAGATATAACCATTTTACTGTATGCTAACTAATCAGCTCTGGCTTATTTAAAATGTTAGCTCCAAACTATGCATTTACGAATCAAATATGTATAAAGAGGATTTGGTATCCTCAAAGTTAGAGAAGAGGGGCTAAAATGGTGTGGAAATAACATCAAGAGCACATGAAGCAATTTGAATTTCCAAAACCAAACCAAAAAGGACTCTTTTCAAAGTTAGAGAAAGTAGATGTAAAATTCATGGACTGAAGTACTCAGGATTAAATTTTAGGATTAGTTGATTAATTTTTAGTATTTAACTGAAAAGTTCAAGGAAAAATTTTGCTGAAATATAGTTCTTAGAAAAATCATATAGTAGTCTTGTTTCCACTCTGAGTACAATTTTTATTTTCTTTTTTTCCTTATTCTAATTTCATTCAAAATTTTAGTTCTGTGATTTTAAAAAAAAAAAAAACGTTTTCAAAAAAATAGTTTTTACCAGAGTTTAATTTTTTTTAAAAATATTATCCATATAGGTAAACCAACTGCATATATTCTTATTGTATTGGATATAACACTGAACAATTTAATAGTGAGATTCCTGCGGTGCTGCAGCTTGGGGGAATGTGGAGTATCCCTTAACTGCCATCTCTCCCAGGTCCACTTTGGTAGTACCTGATAGGGTCCTATTTCTGGGTCAAATAGAACTAAACTGCATACTTATGCTAAACTGAATTACTTAAAATAGAACTGTTTTGACATTTAATAATGTGTTTACACTAAACTGAATTGTTTGAAATTGAACTGTTTTGACATTTAACTGTGTGTGGACAAAAACTATACTTACACTAAACTGAATTGGTATAATTAGAAGAGTCTGACTAAACTGAATAGGTTGAAATAGAAACATTTTTGACAATTAAATTGTGAACTCATGCTAAACTAAATTATTTGAAATTGAACTGATTGTTTATATTAAAATAGATTTGGCATTAAATAACTTACAAAGGTTGATATGTCATGAAACCCAAACAACCAACCAATCCTTCAAAATAAAATAGAGTTGGGTACTTTTTTGTAATGAGCAATTTGAAGAGTCCAGTTAGAACAATCATAGAGATGCTAGGGCTTGATATGACCTGCCAATTTATCAGATTAGGCTTCTTTTCCCACTTGGCTAGTTCAGTAAGGGCCAAAGTGGGCTGTTGCAAGTCACATGACCACTTTGTTTGCTGGATCATGGACAGCTCAATGATCAAGATCATGTCTTAAAGCATTTCAGGTCACTATTCATGGCCAACAGGTGGCCTTATCTCCCTACAGAGGTACAGTCATCATATTCTACAGGACCAGCTGACAGAACAGAATCATTTCTTTGATTAATCAAATATCAAGGTTATAAAAAAAGCTAGTTAACCAAGAATGTTCACCTATCTTTGATGCGTCTTTTAAAGACATTTATTGAATGAAGAATTAGCAAACCAATTAAGTAAACTTGCACTCAGTAATTTTCTTCATAAATTTTGCAATTAACAAAAAAAACAAGAAATGTCTCCTGAAAATGAAACAATTCAAGCAAAGCTTGCGAAATGAAATTTAATTATTATTAATTATTACTTTATATCCTTTCATTTTTATATTGCATTATATTATGAACTTGATTTTTAGTAAGATCAAGGGAGAATAAACTTGAAAGTAATATCAAACCCATCATTCTCATCAACTCTGATATCTGATAAGAATGCTGTATGTATGTATAATACATAAACACACACACACACACACACCTTAAATAAGGAGACTCAAAATAGTTCTTTTTACAAAAAGTTAATTTATTTCTTAATGAAAGATACTAAGATTTTATTATTTCTATTTTGAACATTATGAAATCCAAATGGATATTACTAAGTAATGTTTATTACCAAATTTGACAGCCTTGAAATTCTTAAGCAAAAATATGAATGACAAGCAATCCAAAAATAAGTACACCTCTTTTATGTATTTATATAATTTTGTATTTGGTTACAGTAACTTCGTGATTTTATTTTTAGTTGCAATGCTGCAAGATTGGAAATAAATGATATATAATAATATCCATTTTTATTCACTAATGTTCCGAAAGGAATAATAAAATCTTAAATTTAGAAGGAAATTTTCTTGTATAAAATAAAACTGTCATAGGTGTACTTATTCATGGCTAATACGGTATACACAGTTTAAGTGTGTGTGTATATATATTATTCATAAATAGCCAGAAATATAAATGTTAGAAGACTATATCTCAGGTATGAATAACAACCTTACAGCTTAGAGTATACCTGTTGATATATTCAAGTATGTTGGTTCACTTGGCCAAGACTGGAAAGCAGAATGCCACAAAGTCATTAAAACATTTGACAAAACCCATCTCCAGCATATCAGTTTTATGGGAAATCTTGATGAGTCATTCCAGCTATTTCATATGCTAACTCACTGGTGCACAATCTGCAAACTTCTGTGAAAATCTCCAGCTGGTTTGAAATCTCAACCAAGACACAAGCATCATAATTAATGAAAGTTATTGAGCCTGTATTCATCAAAAGTGACAGAAGAGCAAGTCATATATATATATATATATATATATATAGTTGAAACGTAAAGTCCATACTTTGTAGTGAAGTCATTAGATGAATTTTAAACTGAAATATACACTGTATCAAGTAACTTAATAAGGAAGGATTTGATGTTGAAAAATAGTGTTTATAATGAATACTACTTTTATTTCTCCATTAAGAGGCTGTGAATTTAGAGATGTACTTAATAATGTATATTGCCTGTTCTTGCATACTTTGAAAATCACCAGAATTCATGGCTTGCTTGAATTTTATTTTGTGAATTGATGTGACAAATATCCTTACACGTGTTTTAACCTAACCAATATTTCTTTGGCACCTTTTACGTGAGCAATTCATTCTGTCATCTTTTTTTGATAGAAGATTCTTGATCTTTAGTATTAAGAAAAACTCAAAGAAGATAAATTATATGCTAGAGGAAAATCAAAGAATACATCATTTCTAATATTGGCAAAATGGTTATTTGTCTAAGTAACAATGATCTCATCATTCTGTTTCATGATGTGAAAACTTAAGAAGATTTTTTTGCTTATTTTTTCATTAGAAAATATAAACATAATCTGTATCTTATGAAAAACATAAATTTATTAAATTTTAGAATATTAGACAATTTGTGAAATATTGAAAAATTAAAGAATGATGGTTGTGTAAATGAAGAATATAATTTAATAGATTTTCATAAATAAATAAAAAAAAAAGATAATTGTAAAAAAATTTAACGTGGTAATTCTTTTGTTAAAATTCAATTTGAATAATGTAATTATTGATTTTCCTTGTTTGTCAAGAAATGTGAAGATTTTGGAAAAAATTAAAATCTCCATCAAGTGAAATAAATTTAAATTTAGAATAAAATAGATTAATCAAAGAAGTAGATTAAGAAGGAATTAAATCTGATTTTTTACTTTTTAATTGTGAAATCTATGAAATAATTGCTCAAACAGAAAAAAATCTGATTCAGTTGAAGTCATGATAAAATAATTGCATTTTTTTATCTATTTTTAGATGACGTACTGTTGTTATTATTATGAATTTTCAGTAGCAGTTTCTTTCATCTTTTTTTCCTTACAATTCGTTTGGTTATTATTCTGTGACAGCAAGGAATAGTGCAAATCAGAAATTATAATGTATAAGTTCACATAATGCCAAAATATCACGAAAATAGATTAGAGATAATTTTATAGATTTGATTTCATCATATCTAAACAATTGACTTTTTGAAGTATACTAGGTAGAGCAGCTGGTGCATTCAGTCAGGCTTCCTCACTAATGTAAATTCAAGTTATTCAAAACTGCTGGACATATGTACACAGTGCAATGTATGCATATGTATGTACACACATACATAATGCAATGGTTCAATTGTCATCTAAATTAACAAAAATGAAAATAATAATGACATCCTGTTTTATCAGATTTGTTTACCAAAATTTCATGAAAATATCTTTAATCGCTATAGATTAAATTTATTCAAAGAAATCACCATTGGCTTTAACCACAGCTTCCAGAAAAGTAAAGAATCTCCTGCAAGCCTTTCTGAATGTTTAAATTAGAAAATGCTACCATTATCTTTGCCTTTAATTCATCTTTGGTGTTGCACAGAGTTAGTTGTTTTTTTACTTGCCTATGCCCCACACATAATGATCAAGAGGATTGTAATCTGGGGGATTACGTAGCCTTATGGTAGGTGTGATGGGGTTGCAGAAATTTTCTGATAGGCAAGAGTGGATTCTCCTGTTTGAGTGGCATGGTGTATAGTTTTGTTGCCAGATGTAGGATCTTCTTGCAGCCAAACACAATTATGTGTTTTGAGGATTTGATTTTCATTGATATGAATCTGTCCTTATGTTGCCATCTAAATATTCATGGAGATTTTTGTATTGGAGCCTCTGAATGAATGCCAAGCAGTACAGCATGCCATTTCCAAATTTCAGGTGGCAATGAATTGTATTATAGTGCTGCTTTACTTGCAGACAGTGTCCAAATGACTCTAATTTCCTGCACAGTTGACAAAATCTGAAACACATAAGGCACATGAATAAAATTAATGATTTGTGAGCAGGGGTGTCCTGGTGGTGTAATGGTTTAAGCAATGGACTGCAGAATAAGTAAACAAGTTCAAACTTCAGTCACACTATTACATTCACTTTCAGACAAATACCCTTGGGAAAGGTATGAACCCCCTTATCCTCCAAGCTATGGGTTAAATAGTATCACTACTGTTCTTTTTGGAGAATGGCTTAGCATTAAATAACTTATAAAGGTTGATATGCCATTAAACAAATAAACCAAACCAAAGTAAACAATAGTTTGTTTTGAGATTTTAAAGATTTTTATTCCCCAGTGTAGATGGGTACTTCAGCTAGTTTCATATAAATTGATATGACATATTTCATTTCAGGTATGAATCATATGCAAAAGATATAATAAATATTTGTTTATTAAAGAGTTTTGAATTGAGGATTTGGCAATGTGAGGACATAAAATTTCAACAGATTCAATATAAAAGCCAGCATGTGTTAAAGGCACAAATATATGTCCTGAATTTTAAATGACATCAAACACTTAAATGCACAGTTCTTTTTTCTATCAAACTGAAGGGATTCTCAGAAATAACTTCATAGTTTGATAAATCATGATATCAGTAATATTTCGTTAAATTTTAAAGAAAATGTACATGTAAGGTGATGAGATATTTTCAGCTCATTTGGCACATATTAAAGTGATTCTCACGCAAGCATTATATTTGAGATAGACAATTAAAGTAATCTTAATAAAAGTGAAGTTGCATAAGTTCGGAAATAAATAAGTCTATTGATTTATCAGTCTGTCTTTAACTTTATGAATAACCATTTTTATCAGTGTCTACTTTTAATAGTTTTAGTATACTTTTTAAACCTCTGTACTTATATTTACACACAGCACCCCCCAAAAAAAACCCAAACCCTTGTAGTCAATTTAATTTGTGCATTTTTCCACTTATTTGGTTCATGTACAATACCAATTTAGAATAAAGTGAGATTTGCAGTCAATAAAGTAAATTAAAAGGCTTGAGCCTACTAAATTAGAGACTTGGAGTTTGTATAGTTAATTCACACAGTCTAAATATCATAAAAAAAATATAATTTTTTGAGGCAGTTGACCCAAATCTATTTTATTGTCTACCAACTTGATGAAGGATAAAATTGACTGAAAACAAGTGACAACTACATTCTTACTCACTGACCAAGCTCTTGACATCCTCTTACTGGTTACTCAAGTATTATTATATCATAAAAAACTAATTAGGGAAAGTAAACAGATTATGAAGTCAGATGTTAGTCAATATTTTTATAAATTTGATCATGAAAGAAAATTTACTTAGAGAAGAAAAACCACATCTGAAGAGGAGTGATAATGGTGTGTGTGTGTGTGTGTGTGTGTGTGTGTGTGTGTGTGTGTGTTTTATATATATAAATCAGGTTGTGTTGTTAGAACAGTGTTCCTTGACTCTCTCTCCATCCATCCCTATTGTTAGATCCTCTAAACTGCATCTAGTCTCCACACAGAGCTGATGAAAGTCCTTGCTTGTCAGTCAACACTTGTGTGTCTCCCAAGCTCACAGGAAAATGTTGCTCTATGCTAGTCATGGAGCCCAATGTGGTGTGACTACTAGTCACAGTACTTGTTGTGGCTGTTGTGTTCATGACTGCCACATTGGTTTCCAACGGTTAGTTTTGTCAAGTCCTTCCATGCCCATACCATGTTTGGAAGATCCATGAAGTGGGGTTGACACAATTCAGCCAGATCTTCTTCTGATGGTCAGGTAATATGAGTGGCTAGATTGGCTAGCAACTCAAAGAATAGAGAAAACCCATTGTTAACAAATAACAAAAATGGCTTTTATTGAAACATGTTTATGAGACAATAAATAACAAGCAAACGATGTTTGCTTTCCTGGCAAAAAGAAAAAGAAAGAATATCGAGAGAGGAAGAGTGATGATGCAGTTAGAATGACACAAATGTCTCTAAAGTCAGGGACTTAAAATTTTTATAAAGTCTGAAGGTTTTTCAGAGTGCCTCGGGTCTAGAATGGAAGGGATGCTTCTTTTGCAGTCTTGAGTTTCTTCTTGGTCCCTCTTCTCATCCTCTCTGATGATTTGTTTTACCATCCTATTTTTATCGATCAATATCTGGACTAAAAAAGGTTTCTGATAGGTTGTCCAATAAGAGACTATAAGGAATCATATTCCGATTGGTTAGCCATTCTTAGTTCAGGATTATATCTTACAGGTATAGGGAAAACCCTTTTTAGATGCTTTGACCAATGGGAACAGGTTTAGAGCAATGGGGTTGAACTAAAATTTCTCAGCCTCACCTGACTGGATGGGCCGTGCCCAGCTCACCCTAATTTAGGGTGGAGCAAAATTAAATCTCCCTTTTGACATTGACCTTTAAGATAAGGACTAGAAAAATATTTTTTACGAAATGATCTGTTTCATCATTATGATCTATAAAGTTAGTTAACAACCGAAAAATTAAATAAATTCGCTAACCTTTAAAATCAAAAACAATTGTCTCAGACTTAACTGACTGGCCTAGCGGTTAGAGTGTTCGCCAATGACCCAGGAGATCTGGGTTCAATCCCAAGTCGAGTCATACCAAAGACTCAAAAAATGGTACTTGATGCCTCCTTGCTTAACACTCAGCATTATAAGGTATGGATCAAGGGTAAAGTGGAGCAATCCAGGGAAAGGAGTAGCGCCCTCTCCTACACTTAGGTGTAGTAAGCAATCGAAAAGGGAGCCTTCGGGTCACCCTCGACTATGGTCGCCAACTTTTTTTTTTAACTGACCTTTAGAAGCAATCAACCAGCTTTTTAGGTCAATTTAAGCTTTGAACAAAAAGATATTTATTTTAAGGATCTTTGTGTTTTTTAGATATATTAATTTTCATATATTTCATAACTTTTAATTTTTACATATTAATTAAGTATTTAACCAAATGTTGTGTCACAATGAGTTAGTCCAGCAATGCCCAGCATATCTTGTTCATCAGACTTGGATGGTTTAATAGATGGAAGGTTAGTGGCTATACAGCTCCAGCTGTATAATGTTATTATTGAACTTGTGGAGTTATAGATAGCAATTACATGTCTACATGAAATAAGTTTTTAAGATAAGTAAAAACAAAAAAAAATTTTGATACTCTCGAATATTTACATTTTATATTTGCAGTATACTACTTGAAGCAAAATCTAATAAGAAAATAGTTCATGGCAAAATACTGATAGTGTCATCAATAATAATTAAAAAAATTAAAATGTAAAGTTAATTATGAATAATGTCTAAAAAGCAAAAAGTAACCTAAGAAATTGACTCTTTGACAAATAAAATAAATATCTGATGTGTAAAAGTGAATTACTTGGGTGAGGCAAAATTTTTGCAATATTTTGGCACAATTGAGCAGTTTTGGATGCTTTTATCAATGTCATAAATGCTACAAACCACACTTGACTGTAAGGTGCTAAAATCATCAGATACTCTATGATTTACCTTTATGGTTTTGAGCACCACCTTGAAATCCACAGTTTTAGGTCTCCCTGATCTTTCCTGGCCATCAAGGTTCTGGTAACCGGAGCAAGATTTTTTTAACCATCTGGTTACAATACTGTGTTCGACTGCACCTTCATCTTTTTCACCACAAATTTTCTTTGATTACTTCCTCTGTCTTAGGGGCTAATTTGAACTTGCAAAGCATAAGTTGCCAAATTAGACTACATTACATGTTCATTTGTATCACTTTCAAATCATATGCTGAGTGAAGTAATATACAACATCTCAGTGCACTAACTTGTACAATACTACCAACCACAGTGTATACCTTGCACAGCTTGAACTGCTTCTGTCACATGATATATGTGCTGCAAACTAGCATGGAGTAAAATACTGCAAAACTTGTGATTCACCCGAGTAACAATACCAGAGATATGAAAAGCTGACAAATAAAACATGTACATATTCTTTTCTGTTGAAATAGTCTTGCAGCCTCTTTGTAACATTTTTCTCATCCCCGTAAAAGTATGTTTCTGTGGTAATCAACATGTGAGTCTTTTTAAATTTTTTTAAAATTTTCAAGCCATGAAACCCTTATAGTTTTGAATGATAGCATCAGTTAACTATTGATGCTCAGTTCAAAGCAGAAAAATAAAGGAAATTACTCACAAGATAATTTTGTGATACTTTATTCTTCAAAAGTACATCAAAGGCAATTTATCAGATAAAAGGCAAAGGAAGAACATAGAAAGAAACTATCTTTTTTTAAAATTTTCCTTTGTAAATTTCATTGAAGAAAATAGCAGGAAAAACTAGCCACAGTTTGGTTTCTCAATATGACATAGATTTCAAAGAAAGGACAAACCATGTTATGGTATGTACTTGTAAAATATAGAAGGAATTCTACGTATTGAAGTCATTCACTGTTTAGTTTAACCAAGTTCATGTTATATTAAAAGATAATGACAAAAGCATTTATATATATCAATAAAATATGTACTATTATTGTTTGGTATTCATCAGTAGAAACATTTAAAAAAAGGAAAGATTGTAAATAAATAATAATTTCTTAGCAAGAATTGAACATGCATACCTTTTTAATTGGGAGCTGTCTGTTATGTTCATTTAAACCAGTTTGTAAACATTTTCTCATGGTTTGTATCATTTTATATTAGACATATATGTATGCTATATACATCATGTTTTATGCCTTAAAACACTTTCTTGATGCTGGAAAATGACATAAGTTATATCTATCACATTGAATATGCTAAATTGAGCAAACTTGTTAAGTACAGAGTGGAACGATAAAATTGTCACCCTAGAAAAAACAACATGATTCCATTTCCATTTCATGAAAACCAGTTTTCTTTTTTTGTTGCAGACCATCTACTAGTTGGCCAGTTGTGTACAAATCCCAAGAGCGATAGGAGCCTTCTATCATGTCTGAAAGTGACACAATGTTCAACGTGTGAGATCAGAGATGCATCGCTGCACAACTCATGCTCTCTACTGATCCAAGTTATGACAACAGGACCATTGCCAGCACCCTCAAAATGCAAATCCAGACAGTTCAACACTTGAGGGCACAGCTTAATGCATTGGACAACTCTTTGGAGGTGGTGGAGCGGAAGGACACAACCAGGAAGACCTGGACCAAGGAGTTTGTCGAAAAGGTCCAGGCAATCATTGATGAAACTCCCCAGGGGCCTATTTGGCAGATTGCCAGAGATTTAGGCATCTCGCACACAACTGTGAATGCATGTGTGAAGGAGGACTTGAAGTGTAGGTTCTACAGGCGCCAGACAAGCTAGATCTTGACTGAGAAGACAAAGAACCTTAGGCTAATCAAATCCATCAGGCCCCCTTCCTCCCCCGACCTGAACTCGCTGGACTTCTTCGTTTGGTCATACATCAAGAACATCACCAACATGACCTCCCACAACACCAAAGCCAGCCTGATCGCTGCCATCCGCCAAGTATTCGCTGAGCTCCCGCCGGCACTTGTGAAAAAGGCATGCTCCCAGTTCTGGATCTGTATCGAGGAGGTGATTGAGGCTGAAGATGGCTGCATTGAATAGATGTCAGCTCTACTACATAATCAAGTTACCTGAATTGATTTTTTCAATAAAAGTTTTAAAATAAAGCTGTAGTGTTGTTTTCTTAAGGATGACAATTTTATCGTTTCACCCTGTAATGTTTATACAAACACCAGAGACAAGTGTATGATATATTTTTTATATATGTTCCTGTTAACTATATTGTATATATCATGTATATCATATATGATAACTATATTTTGTATAAGATATATATATATATATTTAGTAGACTTTTCCAAAGAGTTTGATTCCATACACTGAGGAAAGATGGAGCAAATACTACAAGCAAGTGGTGTCCCCACAGTAACTATTAGAGCTATTATGATTCCATATAAAAAAAATGAAAGTAAGGGTTCACTCATCTGATGGTGACAATGACTTCTTCAACATTGTCAGTGGAGTCTTCCAAGGATATACATTAGTGCCATATATATATTTATAATATCCCTAGACTATATACTTCAAACATCAATAGTTCTAATAAAAGAAAATACCTTGACACTAAAAAAAAAAAAAAGGTAAGAAGCTGGTGATATCCAGTAAAACCTATGAAAGAGACTATGCAGATAATCTATCACTTTTCACAAATACACTTGTTCAAATTGAATCCCTGCTGCAAAGTCTGTGTGAATATAAATAATACAGAGTTCATGTGTTTTACATGAGAAGGAGCAGGCCTGTAAAATTAGTAGACAAGTTCACATGCCTCAGCAGCAATATTTCATCTTTTGTAAGCGATCTCCACATATACCAAGCAAAAGCATGAAACACTGTTGACAGGTTTTCAATCATATGAAAATCTGATATCTCCAATAAAATAAAATGGTATTTCTTCCAAGCTATAGCTGTCAGTACTACTGGATGGATGCACCACATGGATGCTAATGAGACACATGAAAAAGCTAGATGGTAACTACATAAAAAGCCTACATGCTGTTTTGAACAAATCCTGGAAGCAACACTCCACTAAACAGCAATTGTATGGTCACCTCCCTCCCATCTCACAAACCACCCAAGTTAGACAAACACTGCTGGAGAAGCAAGAACGAACTAAAAAAAATGTTACCCATAGACTTGTATACATGAAAACACCAGTGATAGCTCACCAGCAAAGACTTTCTTATATCACCTATTTGTGGACACTGGATGTAGTTTGAAGTACCTGCCAGGAATGATGGATGATAGGGATGGGTAGCAATAGAAAATCAGGGAACTCCACACTCTCAGTGTGACTTGATGATATACATAAACTATTTTGTATATTTGATGTATATTGTATATTATATATAAGATATATAAATATATATTGTAAATGATGCTTTTGATGTTTCTATGTGTGTGTTGTATTGGCATGAATTATCAAGTATGTCTAATATTAGATATTGGTGTAATTATAGCCTGGGTATAATTAGATATTTAAAGATGTAAAAGCAAAGGGGAAGTTCATCCTTGTTTTATTATGTCTAGTTCAGTAGGGCCTGTCAATACCTATCTTAAATTTGTCTTAGAAGTGGTGAAGTAAACTAACATAACATATTGATTGTTTGGAGTTTAAAAGTTGTGTACAAATAATCTAGTACAGCAAAAATTGAGCATGGATTTGAATATTTTGTCTTGTCTGGGACAAAAATAAACAAGCTAAGAGAAACATTTCAAACCATTCATTGAGGGTAACATTCACAGATTCAGCTAATGCAGCTAAAATCTAACCTTCATCTTCTGTAATAAAAAATGCTAAATACAATTTTATATTCGTTTTTTGTCTGTAGTACCCTAAATCAATTAAATGATAAAAAAATGTTTCATTCTGCTTATAATATCCATGAGACCAAAACATTGGCCAAGATTTAACGGAGAAAGTCATCAGTGTGATAAAAGTAGTTCTAATTTAGGTTATTGATATTATTTGTTCAAAATATTTAAAGAATGCCATTTCTACAAAGAAATTGAATTTATACAATTTGTACCTAAAATTTACTTCAATGATTTTTTGTTGAGACATTAAGGCAATGCTTCCTCTCCCAGAAACTGAATATAATTAACAGGGAAAAATAAATCAAAGTTATTGAAACACTGATAAAATTCTTTAATAAGAACCTTGAGTAGTATTGTGCTGAATTGTGAATACCTAAACAGATCATACTGAAGTCTTTATCTTTACAAATTTTTAAAAAAATTGTAAAACTTTTGAGTAAAGATTAAAAGGAACTGTTTATACAAGTTTTACATACACTACCACAAAAACAAAGATTAAAATATATAAACTCCATTAAAAATAGATTTTACAGTTACCATGTAATTATTATGGTATAAAATGTGTTTATTGCTCAAAGTTTAAGAACTATGATCATTGTCTATCATTTAACAAGGAAAAATATATTTTTTGCATTAACTTTTTTGGTTGTGTATACCATTCTTCTTGGCTGGAAAATAATAGTTATACTTATGAAAAAATGAAATATCTCCTCTTATCTTTGCATCAAGTGACCTGTACATTATACCTATCAGGGAGGTATGTATCACTGTTCATTATAAATACTGGAAAGCAAAAGACTTAATACTTACTTTTATTTATCTCTCTCCATATTGTAGAGTAGAAATGGACCATCCCATTAAATAATGGGAGCTTCCATAGGCAACCATTGAACTAAAAAAGTTACCTCTTCTGATAATATAAAAGTGCTTAGTCTTTAAAGGCAGGACTTAGGTTTTTGTATACAATTGATACCAAATAAGTGATTGATTGTCAATACTACAACTACTACTTTGTCATTGCTACTTTACATGGTGCTGCAAACAGGATTTGGTTGTTAAGTGGAAAATAGACATGGCATCTTTACCAGATGGGGCTCTTGACTTAATTGTTCAACTCATGCAACAGATGGTGGAGCCACAGAGGGAAATTGTTGCCCTTTAGAGAGATGGAACCCCTAACGAGATGCAGATGTCCAACACAAAGAAACAAAGAAACCGGATTGTCTTGTCATTAATCCTCATGCAAGCATCAATGACAGAGCATTATTCCTTGATGCATGGATCTGGTATAAGGAAATGTGTTGGCTCACCAATCCAGTCAAAATATACAATGAATTGAGAATGACATGCTCTCCTGAAGTCAACAGGCTCCTTTTCAACCCCAAAGGAGCTGAACCTTAAATACAGCTATTAAGTAAAGGCTTTTGTCACACATCTAATTTGTTGTAAAAGGGTTACACAAAGAAGTTCACAGGCATATCTTTCATGCCAGACAGAAGGTGAGTTAATTTTGTTCATTTGCAGTTAATTGTTCCAACACAAAAAGATGCAGACAAGTCAACTACTAAAGGGGCCATGATTTGGGGTAAATGATTGCAGGACTTACAATAAGGAGAACCAGAGTCAAATTTTGGCTGTAACTGCCAACCTCACAACCCTCTAGCAAAAGTTAAACAGAATTGTTATCTTGGATACAACAGACAAATCAACTACATTGTTACAAAATGAAGTCGGCCCATCAACCACATCCTACCTACAGATATCTGGTGATGAGTGCTGGATGGCTCAAAAACCCTAGAAAACTAAAATGTCTGCTATCTCATTGAATAAGAATCCTTGTACAGGTTACAGGAAGACATCTCACCTGGTGGGTTAATTAGCTGAAGATAGTGCCTGACAGCAAAACTGATTTGTCACAACTGTGAAATTAGGGGACACCTAAAAAAGATATGTCAGAAATCTACTAAGGTTGGAATTGAAACCATGAACAGTTCAACAAGGAGTGAGACTGAATGTGACTCATTCTCTTTTTTAAACACTGTTTGAAACCCTGCTCCCAACATGGAGCTATAAAATTGGTTTGACACCTTCTTGGGCAGTATCTCATCTTGAGTGGAATGGTGGGCAATTTAAAGCAGGTAACCCAGATCAACCCCCATCACTGACAATAGAAGGGACCATAGGGAATTGAATTCATGAGTCATTTGAGCACACTCAGACTGGTACAATTTGCCATATTAGTCATTGCATCCTTGTGTTTGCCAATACAAGGGCTCCAACTTGTTTGAGTGGACTAGAGATATTAAAACAGTTCGGATGATTGGAAAGATATCTTGAGCAAACTAGTCATCAGATATGTGATATTACTGACAATTAGCTGGATATGATGAGCATGTTATTCATGCTTATAAGAATTGATTCAAGAGAGACACGAGAGATGGTTTATATATCAAACAATACGTATGATTTTTACTTATCAGAGTCTGCCCTGAAGGACCTATATCTATTTCCACCTAATCTCCCTGCCCAGACATCCCATCCCATCTCAACTCGATGGAGGTTGCTAAGGAAATAGTCAAGTGCACAATGCCCAGTATCATCCCATTCCTTCCTACGGAAACCAATAGGCACCAACTGGAACAATGAATACACAATCCCTCATCACCCAACATAGAAGCAAATACCCCAAGGAATAAAGAAGGAGATATGAAAATCGATGACACCATCTTTTCAATACATCCAATAATACAAAATAGTATTGATGAACATCAATACTGAGCAACACAACTGTTACATTTAAACACATGAGCACTTAGAACACTCTATCCACAAATGTGAGGATAATCGCATACCTATTCGGAGGCAAACCTGCAATTGACCACATTAATCCATCCCATAGTCAGAGGGGGGAGGGGCATGTTGAGTACAAATGGATCATCCCATTAAATAATGGGAGCTTCCATAGGCAAGCCTTGAACAAGAAAACTTAACTCCTCCAATAATATAAAAAAGACCAGTCTTTAGTGGCAGAACTTAGTTTTTTTTTACACAATTGATACCTTATAAAGTACTTGAGTGTCTTTACTACAACTACTTTGTTATTTTATACTTATATATATTTTACGGAAGAGGTCAAAGAGTCGGAATTTTATATTTTATGTTTATCTCAATATCAAAAGAAAAAAGAAGAGGAAGATAATATCATATTTGGAAATGAAATTTATACATGGATAAAAGCTAAATTAAAATGGAGGAATAATGGTTTCCTTAGAGTGAGAAGGTAAAACGGATAAGAAAACCTGAAGTCAGTGTTAAAATGTTCTTTAAGTTTAATATGACATCTGAACATTTTCATACTGAAATGAACATGCTTGGTAAGATGTTGTTGTAAAAATGGCAGCTGGTGGTGTATATGTTTTTGAGAATCTTTTGAGAAAGTTAAAAATATTGACATAGAATTAAAGTTTTCATTATCTTCGCATAAATATTTACAACTGTAACCAAGGAAAAATGGCTCACCATCACAATATTTTATTAGAGCAATGCAGCTGAAATGAAAACAGAGAGGTTAAAAGAATAGTCCATCCAATTTATTAATGAATGATAATTTTGGGGGTATACATTTGTGCAAACTATTGTTTTTATCCATCAGTAAAATTCTTATCTTCATATATATGAATGAAACTGATTTAAGAAAAACAGTTCATTGTTGTAAGATTTTTGTTAGGACATTTTAAGTGTATTGCTCTGAGAGATTAAAGCAATTTACAATCCAATTTGTAATGCAACTCCCTTTTTGAAGATATTTTTTAATTATCCAAATTTCCATTATGATTGAGATAACTATGAATAGTTAATTAGAATCCTTCACTCCTTCCTAAATAAAAGAGTCAATATCATGATCAACTGCTACAACAAGAATGCAATGAGTTCATAGGCAATCTAGTGAAATATTTAGACAAAAGCTAAACCAGCACTAGAATTTAGAGTCAAACATTGTTATCTAATTAGGTCTTAAAAGAAATGACCAAACCCTTTAGTTGTAACAAAGGACTAGTCTACCAAGGTATTCAAATCTTTTTTAAGTGCACCCCTTGGAATCTTACTCATCATTCCCTGTGTTCCTTCCATTTTAGAAAAGTTTACTAAATACTTTTTAGAGATTGCCATGAGCTGTTTCATTCAATTCTCCTAAATTTGGACCATGGTTTGAAATACTTTTTCATTTGTAAGGCTTGGACCTTGTAAGACTAGTTATGAGCATTTTAGATTCCCTCATGTGTCAGCACATGGGTCCCTCTCTCAAACTAACCTTGTGTCTCATACTGCAGTTAAGAGGATGTAGTTAAAGACTATTTTGATAAACCTGAGAGATGCAAAATTTTGCTTAAAAAAATCCTGCACAAACATTTTCAGTTCCATTCACTCATGGTGAATACAACAGTCACAAAGTATACAAGTATCTTACAACAAACTAGCAAACCACACAACAGGGTAGCCATTCATGATTGCACAGAAAGGTTCCCTCTGATTGATGGCTGTAAGAATTCTAGATGGATGTTTTATTATTCATAAATTCATGACCAGGATTAAGAAACAGATTTGTTCAAGTGGAAGATGATTTTTTACTTAGGCAATATTCTTTTGACCCCTAACTACGATAGCCCCATGTAAACATCTGAATAGAATTTTTGTCTTTCTTAAGCATTTTCAGATTACATTGCAGAAACATGTCATTCAAATTTCTTGATTTTGAAATATTTTTCATTTCAAGACTTCAAATGAATAACAATTCCAATGTGATTAAGGTTGTTATAAGCGGTTGAGAAAGCATTTAAGACTAAGTTTAAACTTATTCAATAAGGTGATGAATAATTACTTTTGCATCCAATTCTGCAGCAATCAAAAGGATCATCTTCCTGAATACAATTTATATACAAGAAAAAATAAGACAATTTTGATCTACATGAATAAATATTTAACATTTGTTGTTGGGTCAGATTTTATAAGCAGATAAAAATTATTTAGATAAAAATGTTATCTGGATTTATGAGATCAAGCATTGCCAATTATGAACTGTCTTACAAGTATTTCATAGATCCAAGTTCTGTTGCTTTTTATTTAAAATCTTTGATCATCATTTCATGATCTTAGAATTACTGATTTCAGGATTTTAGGTAAGCAGTACTAATCAGAAACAATGAGTAAACTTCCACATGACTTTTCCTGTCCAAGCCTTATTGATTTGAGCATGAAAGCAGTCTGTAAGTTGGAATAAAAATCAAAATACATAAGATAAAACTATGAATGATTGACAATATATATTTGGTGATTCTTCATGGTGTAGTGGTTAGCATGCTCAACTGTAACATTAGAGTAAACAAATTCAAACCCCAATTACATTCACTATCTAATACCTTTGGGAAAGAATGACCCCCACTCCTCAGCCCCACCAGCTATGGCTAAATAGTACCAATACTCTTTTCCTACAAAGATAGCTCTGGTATTAAAAAACCCATAAAAGTTAATATACCATTAAACAAAGAAACCAAACTAAAGAATGAAGGTATATGACACACCTTGTGGTATTATCTTTATTTTCGTTGCTATATTCCAGCCTTTAAATGTCATATACAGCACATTTTTTCTAAACTCAAGCCCATGGATTGAACTGATGACTTTAAGATAGAATCTAAGTACTTGTACAATGACACTATAACCATGTAGGTGAATTAACGGATATAAGAAAGCTCTAAATTTCCTGAAGGGCACCAACTATGATAAGATGTATCTGAAGAAGATTGAAGAATATTGTGGCTATAATGTTGAGAACAAACTAAGTGAATGTATTAATTAGAAAAGTGTAATAAACAATTACTTATTTCAGAAAATTAGACAGAAAATATATGTTTTAATAAATTCAAATATTGATAATAATACTTATAGTGTGTGTGTGTGTGTATATATATATATATATATATATATATATATATATATATATATATATATATTTATAGATAGATCGGGTTGTATCAGGTATTGGAGAAAAAAGAATGAAAGCTATGTTATAAAATTAGTGCTGCTTTTCACTTTGGTTTTCATGGCCTAAGAAATGGAGAAGAAATAGAGGTATAAGTTTGAATCTAGTCAGATGTTTATTCTCTATTTTTGTTCAATGTTACTTGCTAACTATTGTTGAATGTTGATCTGACAATTGCAATAAAAAGCAACAGAAATTAAGTTTTAAAATACAAGCACAAATATTTATAATTATTTAGGTATTGTCTGAAAATGGGAAATCAACACTTGAAGTCTTTCTCCTGCCAAATTATTTAGTTAATTGCTTTAATTCCAGACTACTAATAATCCTTGTGCTTGTTATTTCTAATGCATTTCTATTGTAAAATCATTACAATTAGAAATGTGTCAGCCTTATTCTGTTAATAATATTTATCATAATTTTTAACCAACAAAAATCCTTTTCTTCCAAATTTACAATGCCTTTCACTGAAAAGTATAACAATTAAATATTTTATTTGATTTAATTTTTAGATTAAGTATTGTCAAACATTAATTATCAAGCTCTAAAAGTATTTTCTTTCATTTTTTTTTAAATTGCAATAGGTTGTCATTCTGATTGTGAAGAAAAGAATAAATTTTAATAATAAATTTTAAATAATAAAGGATAACTTTTGGTTGATATAGCTTCATCAAAAGAAATTAATAAAATGAAAAAGATACTGTTGGTTTAAAAAAAAAAAAAATCATGAGTATGGTGCTGAGAGAGAGAGAGAAGCAAAATAAGGGACAGGTTGATAGGCTCATTTTTTACTCTCCCAGACCGATTTTTTTAATATCTCAGTAAGCAGAGCAAGCTGATGTATTTAACCAGACATCCCAGAAGCAATAAAGAAGCAAATAAAAAGATAAATGAAAACACTAGTCCAAATGAATTATAAGTAAAGTGGACGACCGTAGTCAAAGGCAACCTGAAGGTTACTTTTACAATAGCTACTACACCAAGGTGTCAGGGAGAGTACAAATCCTTTCTTTAAATTGCGCCACTTCACCCTTGATACATACCTTAAAATACTGAGTATTAAGCCAGGAAGTATCAATTACCATTTTTTTGAGTCTTTGGTATGACTTCACCTGGGATAGAATCCTGGTCACTTGGGCCATTCTGCCAATAATTTTCACATAAATTTTTGACAACTGACAACCTCTTTCTTCCGGATTTTCAATGTCCAAGAGAGTGATGAAAAGGGTTCAAATAAATTTTTGGTAAAAAAATTATGATGCAACTTGAAGACTGATCAACCTTTTGGGTTCCTGTTGCAGGGATTCAAGCTCATATTTAGGAAGAGTGAAAAATCATGATTAGAATTTTATACTTATCTCTGTCATACTGGGATTTAGATAAATAAAAAAAATAGCATTCAACATGAATGTAAACCTCCTTAGAAATATCATTCAGTCGCAAATTTTCTAAAAATTGTTTAATTCTCAAAATTAGAGCTTTTAAGTATATGACTTAAAATAATCTTGCTTTGATGATGGCCCAGTTGGCTGGAGCTGTAGAATATACTGACTGCTTTTCTACTAAGGGGTAAAACTCCTCCAACAAGTATCCTTGATATGATTCTAAACTGCATTTGAAGGTGAGGCTCCAGTAATATTGGAGCTTTGGGGAAAGTGGAATACCTCTTCATTACCATTGCTCCTGGGTCCACTCTGGCCCAGAGTGGAAGCACCTGATATGGTCCTATCTATGGGTCAAATAGAACTAAACTGTGTGCTTATACTAAACTGACTTATTTGAAATAGAACTGTTTAGATGTATAAAAATGGATTTGGTATTTAATAACCTACAATGGTTGATATACCATAAAACCAAACCTAAACTAACCAAACCAAACCTTGCTCTGATGAGATATTTTTACTGGGTTACAGTTTTATAAATACATATATATGATACTAGAAGAAGTATATAATACATACATTGATAAAATGCTCTATTAAGATTTTGATTATATTATTACTAAATGTTGAATTAATCTTATCAGTGATATCACATTTTAAATACATTATTAATTTCTGATAAGAATTAATACATATCTGTAAGATACATTTCAATGTGTAGTGTACACAAATCCTTTCCAGGCATTTATCTGTTTCTTCCCTGTTGGAATATTTAATAATTGAGCTAGGTTATCAGTTTCAATCAAAGTGAAACACACTTTAATGAAACTGAATATGTAAATTTAATTTTGTGAGCCAGATAATAAAGGCAAATTGTGTGAAATAGGAAGAGTAATTGGGCATTCATTGTGCCTTTCTTGGGTGAGGACACATGTATATAAGTTAGAAATAATAGATAACCTGTTTATGAGTGTGCTGGTAATAATATTTGTAAATGTATATCATCATATTTATAGATGTAAGTTTGTGAAAATATAGTTTTATTTTATATCAAGTGATTTATTAAAACCTCTGAGTATATAGGAAGCATCCATTTGTAACTACATGAAGGTGCAATTTAAAATTAAAGTAATGCTAAATCTAGTGTATATGAGAGCTAGTGTATATATATATACTCATTCATACAAGCATATATGAACACATTCTAATGTATAATTATATAGTCATTCATGAATAACTGTATGAGTATTTATATATTCTGGCATATCTTTCTCTGTGTGTGTGTGTATATATATATATATATATATATATATATATATATATATATATATATAAACTAGGAAATCCAAAGAGAAGAATTTAATGTAAAAGAAAGTCAACATTATAACATTTTGGTTCTAGAAAGGATGATATCTTGTAATGTTAAATCACCAATGAATTTTTAATAAAAAACAAAATAAGGAGGAAATATATATTGAGAGAAAGGGGTATTATCCTTTTCTTTAATATTTGTGTGATGTGAAATGCAATCAGCTTCATCCAGGATTTCAACTCCTGACACTGTGTCCATTTCCTACAATGATAACCATTAAATTACAGATACCTCCATCTATGTGTATATATATATATATATATATATAGAAATGCTTATTGTGTAATGAATATTGTCATGGGAAATAACTCAGTGACCAGAGTTCAAATCCTATACCAGGTAGGTTACATTTCATATAGTGCTAATATTCTTTAGAAAGGTATGTATCAATCTATTCTCCCACCAGCTATGGGTTAATGGTAGGGCAGTCTGAACTCTTGAACCTTGGTATGGCAACTAGTCTAGGAGAAGGATAACACATGATTAAAACCTGTTAAACCTGCTTAATAATTGATTTAGAGTACCGTCAAGCTTGTGTGGAGGATTTGGTAAAAACAAACACACACACACAGATCATTCAATAAAAAAGGTGAATTATACTTAAGTATTTAGAATTGGGAAAACTTTATACAGATGTACTTATCTCACGAAAATTAATAGCAATTGTTTCTTTCATATTCCAGTTGACTGTTAGCATAATCTTCTTCGATTGCAGCACAAGAAACTTATTGTATAGAAAATGTATTTTGCTTTTGACAAAAATATTCTCCTTATTTATTGAATAACCCTTATTTAATGAGGATTTAGGCAGTAGATTTTTGTGTGTGCATAGTTTATTCAAGATAACAGACAAAAAATGAGTTTATAATATTTTATTAACCTTTTCTTGTTAGTGGGCAAAATATCACAATAGTTAATGGATGCAATTTAAAAAGAGACTTAAGATCAATTTTATATCGTTGTCATTTCATTTGCTAACAAGAGAAAGCTAGTATAAAACTTGAATGCCAAATTATAGTCTGTAACCTTCAATAAGATATATGTACACATACACACAGGTACACCAGTAAGTTGTATGGTAAAAAAATGTATTTTATATGAAGTGTTCATTTTTTCAATAGTTTTGCTTGTCAATGTACTTGTGACAGTGGTAAATATTTATCACACAGACTGAAAATTATACACTAAAATTTTCTGATCAAAATACAGCTAATGTCAGGCAGCAAACTTTATTACCCCCCACCACCACCACAGTGTATGAAGAAAGTGACAGATGAAAGAATAGGGAATCAAAAGACAAAAATCTGCTTACTTTATTGACCCTCTTTCTCACACACACATTTATAGTGTGAATATGTAGAAAGTGACTGACAAAAGAATAGGGAATCAAAAGAGTAAAAGTTCTAATGGAGAAGAGAGAGAGAGAGAGAGAGAATCAGTAGCTGATTAGAAAAGAAAGAGGTGGCTTTAAAAGTGAATATCACAGAATGATGAACTGACTAATTCGTGACGAAATCTTGGAGAGTCAAGCAGAAGTGATAGGACCCTGCAATGCCAGAATGTCACTTTGGCTAGCATTTTGCCAGCCTAGAGATAAAACAAAACAGCCTGGAGAGTGGAAGATAACTTGATTATCTTGGAACTCTGCTAGACACTTGCTTTAATGGTAGACATTCAGCCTCGAGAAAGGGAAATAATCCAGAAATGGAGATATTTTCATCAGAATGTTGTTTTTGCCCAGTCAACTTCTTCACATTTTAGTTTTGATAAGAAGAGTGGAATCAGAGAGGATCAATAATTTTGTTCCTGATTATGAATCAGATAAATTTTATGGATTGTATTATTTCCAATCACCATTTTATGTTTGAGAGAAGAAACATTATCATCACTACTGATATTGTTCAGGGAATCAAACTTTCAGCTTTTGTTCTGAACAGAAGTCAGAAAAAACAAGCACCTTTCCTCTTTATCTTTTTCTCAATTTCATCGGCATGTGATAAAAGAACAGTTTAACTTAGACTTTCACTGGTTTTTATTATTATCACAAAATCTTAGCTCATTTACCTTTATTTGTCACTAAAGTCAAGTTCTACTCCAGACTGTTTTTTTTAAATTTCTTTAGGTTGGTTTTAATGGCATATCAACAATTGTTGGTTATTTAATGCCACATCCTGTTTTTACTTATACATATGTTAAATATGATTTTTAAACGCACAGTTGAATGATCAAACAGTTCTATTTCTAACAATTCAATTAAGCCTAAGTCAACAAAGTTAAATGGTTCCAAGTATTGCTATGTATCACTAACAATTGTTTACACATAATAGTTCTATCTCTTAGAATTCAATTGAGCATCGGTCATTTGTTTGCACTCAGTTTAAATGTCAAATGTTTCTATTTGACCAATAGATAGGACCCTATCAGGTGCTACCACTCCGGGCCAGAGTTGACCTGGGAGCAATGGCAATGAAGGGGCACTCCTCATTGCCCAAACTCCAGGATTACTGGAGTCTCACTATCATATGCTGTTTAATGTCATATCCAGGACACTGGTTGGGGAAGTCTTACCCCACTGGAGATATGAAGTTGGTGTATTCTACAGCCCCAGCCAACTGAGCTGTGGGATCACTCTGGGTCAGCGAGGACCTGAGAGTAGTCCATACTTGCCATATCTCTAAGAACAAGAGCCTCACTATCAAAAGCAGTTGAGTGTTATATGAAGTGGGGGTCTTATCTCTCTGCAGATAATATATTTGACATATTCTAAGTCAAGCAAATAGGGTTAAGACTAATAGTTTGTGTTAGTTTAAAAGCAAAATAAAAAAATACTGCAAACTTAGAGAATCCACAGTAGACTCTTTCAACCAAACACTTTAGTAATGTATCCCCTTTTTTGGCAAGATTCATATTCAAAAAACATTCACTTAATTTGTGGAATTAATATTTTACTGTGTCTAAAAATAGTATTTAGATTTAGAATAGTTATCAAATAGATATTTGTATCCTTATGGAAATGGGTATGTGTTTATATATCTGTTGTGTACATGAATACTGGTATATTATGTATACATATGTTCAGAGACAGTTATAAGTAAAATATATGATGTGTTCAAAAAGCATAGTTACTGAAGCTCTATTTACCAAGACAGAAATCAATAATAAATGAAATGTTATTTTCTTTGCTATTCAATACACTTACTCCAATGATTTTTTTTTCATCTTGAAATGCCTTTTAATTGGATGTGAAGGTGTACCATTATATCTCTAGTGATGTCATCAATTATTACTTAGAGGAAGAATTTTCAGTATAAAGCAAAAATCCCATGGTGTTTGGGGGTCTTATTAGTATGAAGGATGCTGCTTTTGCACAATCCTGTGTTTCACCAAAAACTGATGTTCAAAAGTAACTTGATTGGGTTTGTGAGTTTTTCAAATTTGAATCATATGAATCAACATACCATCACTTAGAGATAAGTTGCTGAGCTCTAGTCACATTCATCTAAATATTCAAATTTCAGTTTCAATACTTTTTGATCACAAATCCAGAATAATTGCATAGGTTGCCAATGCCTAAGGCAAGGCAAGGCAAGAATTGTGTCTCCTAACCAGAGATGGTTTTCTGGGTGTTGGGTTTGACATACTATTTTTCATTTCTTAGCACTTTTTTGCACCCGGGGCAACAGTCCCTGTGGCTCTGCCTATGCAGGCATCTTAGGTTGAAAATAAATGCATGGTGAGATATATGTTTGTGCTAATGCAAATGTATACATGTAAAACACATAGAGAAAGACACACATTCAAACAGGTATATTTATTGTTATTTGAGTAAATGTCAAAAAATTCCTTCGAACTGGTCAAACTAGAATGACAACTCATTCTGAAACATTGCCAAACTTATGACATAATCAAATCTTCATCTCCATCAGATTCTCTTTTCTTTGTTTTTTATTTGAACCATCTTTCATCATTTCTTACAGAAACAAACTGAAGGCTTACGTCAGTAGATAAGAGATTAATGAATGACAGTTCAGAAAAGAAAAAATAACATGAATGATTCTGTTCAAGATAAAATGGTGAATTTACTATCATTGAATATTTTGGAATAAAGTTGGAAACAGTTTTTGTTAAAGATTCAAAAATGGATCCTGGACAGAATTTTTTTAATTTTTGAAGTTAGGAAGCATATGTATATATAATGCTGGTAATTAACATTTTAATTTTGAGTATATAATATTTATATTTCAAGTCTCATAAAATCATGCATCGTCATTTTCCTCCACCCCAACATCTGCAAAAATTAAATGTTTATGTATAAATGTTTATATATATCTATGCTAGGGTAATTTGAAAAATAGGTGTAATATTAAAATGTGTTATTTTAGCTGACTTTGTTAATTTTTACTCTAATTGATATGGAAAAGATTTTACCAATATAAAAAAAAATGGATAATATCTTGAGGACCATAGTCTTCAATCCTTTGAAATAATTCTAATTTGTATTCAGTTGAAGAACACAATATCTGCTAAAGGTATTGGTACCAGAATTGATAGGTCTGATGCTTATTCCATGGACTGGTTTTGGTGTCTATGTAAAAATATCAGTAACTCAAATAAAATTAATTTAGACAAGTTTGTTGTTGGTTCATTTTTATGGCATATCAACCTTTGTAGGTTATTTAATACCAAATCCGTTTTTATACAAATAATCAGTTCTATTTCAAACAATTTAGTTTAGCATGAGTACACAGTTTGTCAGAAACATTTCTCTTTCAAGCTATTCATTTTAGTCAATTCAATCAGTTTAGTATAATTATAGATTTTGTTTATACACTGTTAGATGTCAAAACAGTTCTACATTAAACAATTCAGTTTAGCTTAAGTACAGTTTAAATTTCCAAAAACAGTTCCATTTCAAACAATTCAGTTTAGCATAAGTACATAGTTTAATTGTCAAAAAAATTTTCATTTCAAGCTATTCAGTTCAATCAAACAGTTTTAATTCAGCATAAGTATGCTGTTTAGTTCTATCTAACTCATAGATTAGGGCCCTATCTGTTGCTACCATTCCATGCCAGAGTGGACCTGGGAGCAATGGCAATGAAGGGATGCTCCGCATTCCCTAAAATCCCAGCATCACTGGAACCTCACCATCAGGTTGTTTAGTGTCATATACAGGACACTCATTGAGAGGGGGAATCTTATCCCTCTGCAGATGTGCAGTCGGTGTATTTTACAACCCCAGTTTAGTCAAGTTTTGGATTCATTAAAAAGAAATGCTGTGAAAACCAAATAACCTTTATTTCTGAAATAAATTTTTGATGCTTGGATTTTCTTGCTTTGGTTCAAGACTGAAATTTTTTGCCTATTGAGAAGTTGAAGTACTCAAGATAGTTGAATGAAATATAGGCCATAGAAAAAGGATGAACAGCTGAAACCTTGAGATAAGAATAAAAAATGTTAAGAATATTTGTCTAAAGAATTAATGGTATAATTGAAATATTCCACTTAAAAACTCATTTTTTGTTGTGTTAGGATAACATATATAATAAATTAGGTTCTAAAAGAAATACTTAAATTCTGTTGAGTGAGGTCAGATCTCCAGTCTGAATTCCTATATCTCTGATTTCCCTTCCAGTAGAATCACAAGACTTGGGAAACACAACTTAAAATGAAATAACCATGTAAGACCATCTTTTTTCATAGACAGGAAATGCCTGAAAAAAAAAAAATGCTCTCTTAACAAACAATCTAAACCAAACCTAACTTCAACATACTATAGTAACAATTTGGAATTAAAAAAAATGGTGTGTTTCATTGGTCTTGTGGGTAGAGTGTTTGCCAGTGGTCCAGGAGACCAGGGTTCAATCCCAGGTGGTATCTTACCAAAGACTTTAAAAATGGTACTTGATACCTCCTTGCTTAACACTCAGCAATATAAGGTACATATCAAGGGTAACAGGGAGCAATCAAGGTAAAGGAGTTGCGCCCTCTCCTACACCTTGATGTAGTAGCTATTGAAAAGGGAGCCTTCTTGTTGCTCTTGACTACAGTTGCCAACAACATAGCATCAAAGACTTGGATTGAAATTTGTATTTGCTCCTATTCTTTTGCTTTTTGTTTAACTCATTGTGACTTCTCAATTTGCTTTTGGATCGACCAAAATTCAGTTATTAAACTGTTCTACTTGTTAGAAAAATGAGATGAAAATGGGTGTATATTTTGAATGCCCTCTGGACTGACCAATCATTATTAAAGACTATAGCACTCCTTCGTGTTTTGACAATTTCTCCTGCTGAGAACGTATATTGTATTTAAGTGTACACTTAACATTTATTTTATATTATCAAAATATAGATATCTATACGATATATATGTTCATCAGTGTGTGTATATAAATGTATATGCATGGGTATGTGTGTGAGTGTGTGTATATACATATATGTATATATAAATGTACATGAATGAGTGTATTTCTGTCTTAGTATATATGCATTTAGGATTATAAATTTTTACATGATAGATATTTTTTTTGTTAGTTTCCTCATACAATTTCATACCATGTATACATATGCATACAGACATACTTCTTGTTTCTGTATTAATTTTTCCATAAGGTTTTCCTCTTTTGATATGATTGTGTGTATGCATATATATATATATATATATATATATATATATATACAAGGAGTCATTCATAGTGTAATGGTTACTATCTTAGGAAATGGACATGCCAACCTGAGTTCAAATCCTGGATAAGGCTGTATGCATTTCACATAGTGCTAATACCCTTGGAAAAGGTATGAATCTAACTATTCTCCCACCAGCTATGTGTAAATAGTAGGGCAGACAGGTTTCTTTGACCTTGATGTGGCAACCAGACTAGAATTAAAACTTAGAATTCAAACCTGTTAAACTTAGCATAAAAAGTGATTTCACTTCGTTAAATTGGCAATAGAAGTAGGTAAGACATTCTACTCTGTCATTTACATTGGAGAAAGAATGTTTTTAAACATGCCATTTGAAAGGTCTTCCATCGAGTTTAAACTGATTTTTTCTGGTATGTATTTTCCCAGCCCCTCTGCAATACAAGATGAATTTTTAAGCAGTGTTTAACAGTTTTGAATTAAGAGCTTTCCTTCTCCAAGAATGGTTGCCATACCAAGGTTAAAGATCTCAGTCAGGCCTACTATTTACTCATAATTGGAGGAAGAAGAGTTCAATGCCTTTGGTAAAAAGACTCTTATAAGCATTTAATGAGGTATTTATCTAAATTCCTTTTCTGGGTAAAATTTTACTTTATATACCTGTATGAGGTTTAGTTCATGCAGATATTGAAATTGTTGAGTCATTTGATGCTCCCTTTACTGAGCAAGCCTCAAAATTTTGTACTGAGTACTTTTCAACTTTTCCTCATCACATTGATAATAGGGTAACCAATTATGTAGGCCATAAACAGGAATTGCTTTTAATAAAGCCAAGTAAAGAGTTTCTTTCTTCATTTGACTTGAAGGATCTTTTTATAATTGTGAGAGTACACTAGATCTTTCTTGGTATATGTTTAGTGATTAGTCAGTTTAAAATCAGAACTCAGTATCACTCCAAATTCTTTTTTCTTTATTAATAGAATGTAACATTTATTTCCTCAGCTTTAGTAGACATTTACATAATCAAAGAAAGTGAATTATACTTTTTTAAGATGCTGAGATGTATGTGTGTGTATATATATATATATATAACCAAAAGTACTTGCGAACCGATTAAATATGCAAATTTTCTTAGCCAATTCCATCATGATATCAAAACAACTATACAGTTAGAAAAAATATACAGACAAAAATTTTCTGAAATATTTAATTAGATATGCTTCAATGAGCAAATGCAAACTAAATACACATACATATATATATATATATATATATATATATAATGCGTGTATGTGTGTGTGGATATATATATATATATATATATATATATATAATGTGTGGGTGTAAACTGCCTCCAAAAGCTATAGGAAGAACCCAACAAACACAAATGTCATAAAACTAACAAAGGCACAAGATCAATTAGCAGGCACATATCTGAAAGAACTGACAGAATACATACAAAATCAAATAGATAAGATTAGAGACTCAGTGGAAGATAGGCAATCTAGGATAGCCTGGCAAACAATAAACGAAGTGAGTAGAAGGAGCACAACCAAAGAAAATTAACAGCTGCAAACCAACAAGAAAGAATAAAACTAGGGAAGGAACATTTCAAAAATCTACTAGGAAACCCACCAAAAGTAACACACGAACCAATCACTACAATTATTAGTAAGCAATTAGACATTAAACTGGGACCATTCATGCAAGAAGAACTCGACTCTGTTCTTAAAAAACATAAAAATAGGAAAGCTGCAGGGTTTGACGAGATTCCACCAGTGGAATAGGTAATTTGACGACATACTGCTCCGAAGCTGTAACGCTGTCTATAATCAAAATCTGATAGACAGATGGATGAAGAGATGCGTTCTCCCCTCCCCTAAAAAGGGTGACCTCGGATTAGCCAAGAATTACCGAGGTATAACTTACTTCAATAGCAGCCAAAATTTACAATGACCTACTACGAAACCGTATAGAACCCAAAAGCGACAACATCCTTAGGAAAAACCAAAATGGCTTCCGAAGAAATAGATCCACAACCTCACAAATATTGACCATCCGTAGAATCCTAGAAGGCGTACGGGCAAAAAACCTACGAGCGACATTGCTTTTTGTCGACTTTACCAAAGGCTTCGATTCCATTCACAAAAGGAAGATGGAACAAATCCTACAAGCATACAGCCTGCCAAAAGAAACCATAGTAGAAATAATGATTCTCGATAGAAACACCAAAGTGAAAGTATGCTCACCAGGTGGAGACGCAGAATACTTCGACATAGTAGCAGGAGTACTACAAGGGGACACGATAGGCCCATACCTCTTAATCACCTGTCGAGACTACGTAATTAGAATGTCGATCGATAAAATCAAAGAGAATGGCTTTGAGCTGACAAAGAAAAGAAGCAGAAGGTACCCCGCAAAAAATAATTACCGATGCCGTCTATGCCAATGACATAGCTTTACTAGCAAATACACCCAACCAAACTGAAAAACTACGGCATAGTTTGGAACAAGCTGCCACAGGCATTGGCCTCCATGTCAATCCACACAAAACTTAATATATGTACTTTAATCAAGCAGATGACATTTTCACACTGGAGGGAAACACTCTGAAACTGGGAGACAAATTCACCTACCTAGGAGGCAGTGTCTCATCATCTGAAAAAGGTATCGGCACAGGGCTAACGAAGGCGTGGACAGCTATCGATAAGCTAAAGGTCATATAGGAATAAGACCTGACCAATAAAATGAAACGCAGTTTCTTCCAGGCAGCGGTCGTCTGGATACTGCTATATGGATGCACTAATTGATCGCTAACTAAACGGCTGAAGAAGAAACTAGACGGCAATTGACAAAAGAATGTTCTGAGGAATATTGAACAAGTCCTGACGACAACACCCCACAAGACATCAACGATAGGGCCACTTGCCTCCCATCACGAAAACGATGCAAGTTAGACGAACCAGACATGCAGGACACTGCTGGAGAAGAAAGGATGAACTCATCAGTGG
>OY757923.1:39055256-39077756 GCA_963585895.1 Sepioteuthis lessoniana
AAAAAAAATGATTAATCAAACTACGCATATAAGCTCTATTTGTATACATATAAATCAACATATCACACAAAACCCATAATACACTGATTAATTTTAGACAACTATTTGGTGATAACACAAATATACTATTTAACACTCATTATCTTCTAGATATGATGAAAGCACAGATTCTCTTGACTCTCTCTGGCTATTTGTTCTTAGTGACGATCTGCTCTTAGTAATTCCTTGAGATAGCATCCCAAATAATCTCAAAGAATGTTTCTAAAAAGTAATGTTAGTGTCCTCCCATTACCATCTCCTCTGGTGGCTGAGGTGTAGAAATATTTAAATTATAGATGTGAAGGTCTGAGGTGACTTTGACTGTAGCAAGCAATGAAAAAGATCTGAATTTTTGCTGTTAGATTTCTGAAGTACTACAAAGTGGGCATATTTTTTGTGGGGGTTGATGTTTTAGAAACCACTTTTTTAGGGGCTTTAATATTTTCCTATGAAGATGCAGGTAGTTTCCTTCTCTCTCTGAAAGATAGTTTGGAAACTTAGAGAGATTCCAAATTTGAATCATTGCTCAGGCGGCTAGGGCTGGAGAATACACCGACTGCGTCACTGCAGAGGATTAAGACCCGCCTCCCAACAAGTGTCCAGAATATGATACAAAACAATCTGATGGTGAAGTTCCAGTGATGCTGGAGCTTTGGGGACTGCAAAGTACCCCTTCATTGCCAATTCTCCCAGGTCCACTCTGGCCTGATAGGATCTTATCTATGCGTCAAATAGAACTAATTTTGTGTACTTAGGCTAAACTGTATTGTTTAAGATGAGACAGTTTTGACATTGAAACCATATAGTTATGCTAAACAAAATTTGTATGAAATAAAATTGTTTTTACATTTAACTCTGTGCATTTCCCAGTCAGCTGGGGCTATCGAATATTTTTCGGATGGCGGTATCAATGGGAGACAAGAAAAAATTTTTGTTATCTACTATTTGCTTTCTTAGATTAAAGTAGTATTTTTTCCATCCCAATAATATCTGGATTAGAAAAAAATGTTCTGCTTCAGGTTACTCTTACCATGCTTTTAAAATGGACTATTAACATTACATTTTAAAGCTTTTTTACACTAGCTGTCATTTGTTTATAATAAAAATGTTTATATAAAATTGCACAAGATTCCTTGATATCACTATAATTTTCTGGATTTTGATGAAAGAAATAAAACTGCAACTAAAAGAGCTTCTAATGTGTTTTTTACAACCATGATCCATATTTGTAGCATCTTACTTACTAGCAGTAAAACTGAATAAACAATGTATCATATTTAATGAAAAATATCTCAAATATGATTTGTGGCCTAAATATATATTACATATAATCTATATAGGAAATCCAGTTAATGCTAGTGTTTATAATTCTTTATTCATAAATTTGCAAATTCAAGTTTAGTTTTGTCTTAACCCAATCTACAATAAAGCAGTGTCATTCACTATTTCAGTCTTCTTCACAAAATCAAAATAGGCATGATCCATGATGGATTTATTTTTAAGTATAAACTGTTGGCTAAAATATTTTATATAGTTGTATATACGTTGGGAGAACCTTGTAGGAAGAGAACTTGATTATCTAAGTTCAAATCCTGAACAATACTGATAGTATTTCACATGCTGCTAATATCATAAGGAAAGATATGAATTTTATCAATCTCCCTTCAGCTAAGGGTAAAATTGTAGGGAAGACATGGCTCTTAAATCTTATGGCGACTGGTTTAGAGGAAGGAAAGATGAATTCAAGCCATTTGTAGATCTGGAGAAAGATGGGCTCTGCCAGTTGATTCTTGCCTAAGAGACACAACATTAGTAGCACCACCACAACCAAACCAGGTTATGGACTAAATAAATATATATTTATTAGAATATTATTTTTCTAGGAATATAGTCTCACTGATGGAAAATGAATTGTAGCATTGTTATATAAATATTAGGCTAAGCAAAATTTTTGAGTAGACTCTAATGTTTAAAAGAAAAAAATCTATCTTGTTTTACAAAAAAGTCAATAGAGAATAATGTATGGATGTTACTTAATTTGAACTGAAGCCAAACTATTTCTTTGGGGACTGGAATTTACTGGGTGACATTAAGAATGAATTTTCTTGTTTAAAACAAACACGCCCCCCAAAAAATACTTTTAATGGCTTGTGTGTCTGTGTCTGATTACTTGAGTTATTTTTCATTGTCATTTAGCATTGGCCAATACAGTTCCTCATTTAACTGAAGAAAAAAAACTTTCTCCTGTGTATAAAAATATCAGAGAAAATTTACCTTGCTATATATTCTTTTTAAGAAGAATACAAAGTAAATAAAGAAATAAAACAACCAGAGAGAATTGGTTTTCCTAATTGATAAACTAAATATAAATCTGTATGTAACTTCAAATTAATATTTGTTGGGAAGGGGAAAAAGAATTTAATAAAGAAATGTAAAACTTGTTTAGCACAGTGGAAGCTGAATAGTTCTTGGCTCAACCAAAAATTAAATTAACTCTCTTTAAAAAAAAAAAAAAAAATGAATTTCTGTTGGGTTAAAGGAACATGAAAAGCAATGTACCAGAAGTGTTAAACTACGGAATAGAATATAATTTTATGGCTTAAGGTTATTTCTTTGTTGGTCAGACCAAGAACTTTCATGTTTTCCCTTGTAAATCAATTAACTGAGATGGACACTACCAACTATAATATTAATTTTCAAATTCAAGTTGCTTTAGGATTGCTGTCCTTAAAAAAAATATTATTGATAAGTAAGGAGAAGTACACTGTACTTATCATTTATGTTCGAACTTAGAATTGTAACATGAACACTGACCATGCACTATTATTCATTTATAAAAATCATTGTAAACATTTTGCTAGCAAAAATCAAGGTACTATGTGCCATTTTCTTTTAAGTTTGGGAAATATACATAATCAGGTAGGGATTAGATCCCTTGCTTTTCAAAATAGTTTTTTTCTAATGACTGCTTGGTGGCAATACCAAAGTAGCATTTTAAAATTCATGGCAAAGTTGAAACTTTCTCTTCATTCCTGCCTCAACAACCAGAAAGTACTGTGGCACGAACAAACTTTGTGTTATAGTACACATAGTATCATACTTTGTTTTCATACGACTTTCATTCTATAAAGGACTCTTCATCAACTAGATTGGACTTTCTCTCCATAATGTATTCCTAATATTTCATGTAATTTCTGTATCCTTTCTATTAAGTTTCTGAATTGTATTCCTCATTCTCTAATAATTGTGGTGGTCAGTTTTGGTACTCAGATACAACAAATATATGGAAACAAACATTTAAGTCATTGATACCAAAGCCCATTCGATCATATCCCACAGTAAGTTTGGTTCATTCTAAAATAGATACTTGAATTCTGCTGACCTCCTGTCTGAATTCTAGAATCTCTGATTTCTCTTAAAGTAGAATTTTAGGACTTGAGGACTTTTTATATGCTGTGTTTAGTTTACCAAAATGCTACAGATGATCTGAACCTAGCCAAACTCTGTCAAATTAAATATGAATAGGAAAAATGGGGGTGGTCTTACATGACATGGAAGATGATAATATTACAGACTTAGATTCAAATGCTCAAAACGTTATTTCCAACTTGATCTGCAATGTTACACAATACTGAGCCCACTCAGTCTTAAGAGGAGTGAGCATTTAGGAAAGCAAATACCAAAGCAATCTTCTTGCCTTACTATCAAAAACTTGGTAAATAAAAAACACTCTAATACTAGTGAAAAATGTATGCAATCTTGACTAAAAAATTACTTTTTAGTAAAATAGACTTCTCTTAAGTTGAATGTTATTTCAAACCACATTAGTGTAAGCTCATAAATGCCTATTTTCAAATAGAAATACTTTCACAAAACAATATAATTGATTGCATTCAGTTCAGTTTAATGGCATATCAACCATGGTAGGTCTTCTTGCAAACAATTCAGTTTAGCATGCATACAGTTTTGTATTTACTCACAGCTAAATATAAAAACAGTTCAATTTCAAACAATCCAGTTTAGCATAACTACACAGTTTAAATGTCAGTAACAGTTCTATTTCAAGTTACTCAGTTTATCCAACAAAGGTAAATGGTTCTGAGTATTGCTAGGTATCACCAGTAGTTCAATTAAACATCAGTCATTAACTTTCATACAGTAAAATGTAAAAACACTTCTATTTCAAGCAATTCAGTTTAGCATAAGTACGCAGTTTAAAATTCATTTTAGCACAATTAGACAGATTAGTTCTGTTTGACCCATAGATAGGACCCGATCAGGTGCTACCAGTCCAGGCCTGAATGGACCTTGGTGTGATTGCCATGAAGGGTAGTCCGCACTCCCTGAAGCTCCAGCATTACTGAAGCCTCACTATCAGATTGTTTAGTGTCATATCTAGGATTTGGGAGTCTTACCCTTTGCAGAGAAGTAGTCAGTGTATTCTGAATCCCCTGCTGACTGAGCCAGGGATTGCATTTGATAAGAAGACATTATATATCACTGTACCAAAAACTATTAAGAAACGACTACTGAAAAAAGCTAAATATAATTGTTCAGTGAATGGGATTCCCTAACATCTAGGCATAAAATAACCTGAGATAAGGTGACATGCCATTAAAATCAGTAAATCAATCACTCTTAAGTTGAGTAGAAATCCTTTCAGATATCTGAGAATATTTTACTTGAATTTAGTTTACCCAAGTGGAATTTATTTTTTTTGAGTAACATTTTTTTAAACCATGACTTGTTATTTTCAACAATGACTTATTATAACATTTTCTGACATTTATCTGAGTTTCAAAGGTGAAACAAACTAATGAGTCTTTATTTCAGCAAATAATTTATCAAAAGAAATGGTAAAAAGACAATCTAAAGTGATTTTTTTTTCTGGAAATAGCAATTTACCATTCTGAAGTTATTTATTGTGAGAAGAATAATTTTCTATCTAATCTTTTTCAAAACAATGAGAGATACGCACAGACCAGCATAACTTCTGCTGTGATGATTTGCAAGTTATGAACGCAGACCATTACTTGTGAGTTTGATTCTAACTAGGTATCCTATATTGCTGGCCTTTTACCACACCTAAACTCAGCTTTGGGTTTTTGGCATTATAGTAAGCTAAATTCACACACTAGTTACTACTAAGTAGGGGGTCTGATTCTCACAAGGTAACACATATTTAGGGCCTTGTGCACTATATTATTCTTTTGGGTAACAAAATCATGAGTATTGCACATTATGTTCATGGGTGTCAGGCTAAAATCCATAATCTGAATTTTTGGCATGCCAGAACATGGGAAATAAGTTATTTCAAATTATGAATAATACAATGTTAGTTTCATTGAAGAAATGTACAGAAGACTTCTTTGCTAGAGATTTTTTATAAACGTGTGAAAGTCAGTATACCTGGTTTGGTAGATAAGAGGTTAAGCATATAAGGAAATATTCCACTGACAAGCAGCTCAGTCAGTTGAGACTGTAGAATACATGAACAGCGTCCCTGGAGAGGGGCTAAGGATCCCATCCTCCAACTAGTGTCCTTGATATTAGACTAAATTATCTGATGGTGAGGCACCTGTCTTGGTGTTTTGAGAAATGTGAAATACCCCTTAATTTCTCTTACTTCTAGGTTCACTCTGACTCAGAGTGGTTGTACCTGTTAGAGGCCCATCTGTAAATCAAATGGAAATATATAGTTATTTCCTATACTTGGAACTTTTTAACTGTTTGCAAACAAATGACTGTTAAATTGAATGATTAGTGAAAACAAATGAAAAATGTTTAATAGAATTACTAGTGTAAGCAATACTTGAAACAATTTAACTGTATGCAAATAAAAGAAGTGTTAGATTGGAACACTTGAAACCATTTAACTGTATGCAAAAAAATGAGCTCTGGCTTGCTTAAAAATTAATACTTAAAAATTATTCATTTACAAATCCTATGTATTCAATATACATGTATAAACAAGATTTGGCATTAAATAACCTACAAAGATTAATATGCCATAAAACTCTTCCAACCAACCGACCATCAATTGACTAGTTAGCTTTTATTGAGAGATTATTTATTAAAAATTACATATAAATCTGAATTACAATGAAAGATTTTGAGCCTTGGTTGGCAAATTTCAGAGCAACATTAATTCTTTCTTTGAGAAGAAATAATCTGTCTGTCTCTCTCTCTAATCAAGTTAGAGTTTTTCTTGGTTGTTGAAACCAGAATTGTTTCGTAATTTTTTTCAAGAATATTTCTTTCAGAATATTCAACCAGTAAACACATTAAGTTTCTATAGTAACAAGAGCAATGATAATAGTGATGCTTTTGTTTAATGAATAAAGGATTCTAACTCTAATTTCATAGTTATTTCTATAATATGGAGATTTTGACTGATTAAAAATATTTGCAAATTAGACTGGAAGTGTCTTTATTCTCTAAGGTAGAGCATTTTAAGTGCATTATACTCATAAAACTCGTATCAATATGTGCTGTTTTTGATGGATTAAAATTACATATGTATAGACTAAGAATTTTAGTAATATTTGATATGCCATTAGAAAATATCAAGACTCGAGCTTTAAGTTTTTGTTTTTTTTCAAAATTTGAATGTGAAGGTTTGTGCAGAACTGAGTGACTTACATATCAAACTAATAATGTCTAGACTTTGACTGGATAAGTCAGTACCTATTCTTGATAATTTTTGATTGAGAATCTTAATACATTGGGATCAGTAGTTTTTGACTAAATAAGTGATTGTACAAGAGCATCCTTTGCCATTCTTTTCAGATATCAATATGACCATATTTTTATTTCCACAACTGGAAATTAATGACTAGTATAAGATTTGAGGATCTGAAGAACATTAAAGAAATAAGACAGCACAACTTTATTTTATATCAAATTATGAATTTTCAGCTATGCTTCAACTGGTGGACAACAGACTGAAATAAGTGTGTTGAATGGCATGGGGACTATTTTAAAGAAAATTAATGTCTCATTCATTACTTATTTCTATTTTGGTAAATACAGCTCAAGTCTTGGTACTTTCTGAACGCTCATTTTATCGATAATTTTGTTTACCCAACCATAGTAAAATGAAAAAGAAAGAGTTGTTTTCATTTTTAAAATGTGTGGTTAAAATATACGCTCGACCTCAAGAAATCTAACTGTGGAATATTCTACAGTATAGTTATCCTGCTGTCCAGCCTGCCCAGTAGATACATTCTGACAAATGAAAAAATAAAATTAATAAAAAGGAAAATTAGACGAATTTGATAAAAGATATTTTGAACTTTAAAGACGGATAAGAGTTTTCTGAACAAGTAATTTACTCTGAATATGTACTAAAGTCATTGGCTATTTCTTTTGTTTAACATATTTTTTCATTAACTAGCTTCTCTTTACTAGCTCTAAACCTGTACTTGACAAGAGGGTCAGCAGTGGCTAATTCAGAGCAAAATAAATGCTTTTTTTTGTTTTGATTAAATATAGTTAGGTAAACAAAAATAATACTACAAATTAATTTTAGCATTTCATTTACATTTCACTTGATAATTCAAAATCATGAATAAAGATTTTAAACCAAAAGATTATTTAAAGGAAATTTGCCTTGGTACCAACCACACCCAAGAATATTTGTGAAAACCAATAATTTGCCATGTCCAGTTATATTTCATTCAGGTAACTTGACTCTTAACCAGTATTTTGGAGCTGTTATTTGAATTCCAATGCGACAGGCAGCACTCCTAAAATTGGCACATTTTAATGTGACAAGAAGCAAAATAAAAATTAAATTGTGAAATGGTGAATTTAGATAGCAATCAGCAAAAAAAAAAAAAATGATAAATGAAAAAATGGAAAACCAATAATTAAAAGTGGATTCTGGGATTGTTTATTAATGAAGTTAATTTCATCGGTCACTCATTTCAAATTTGGCCACAGGCATTTGTAATTATTAGGCCGATTAATTACCTAGACATCTGAATGCTAATTTTCCTGGAAAAGAAATGAAAAAGAAAAAAAAAAGGTGATTCAAGTTGTCTGATGGTTTGACTTTGGTAGTTAAGATAATTACTTCTCAAAATAATTTTCCATCAGTTTAACAAAGTTCCAAACAAAAGACAGCTCTTGTCTATATTCAGGAAAACCAAAGAATACAATGTTTATGATCACAGACAAGACAGACAGTTTTTATTCTACAGAGTCCATGAATTTATGTTTCACTTGGAGTTTTTTATTCATCAGAGAAGAGAGGAAAATGCATAAAAATTGACAGATGAGTTTGGCCAGACTAATAGCTGAGAGAAGAAATTTGTGTGAGATAAGCTGTTAAGAGATAAAAAGTGTTTCAGAAGGAATAACATTTGCGATGGATGGATTTATGATTTTTTGACTGTTTTATGGTAAATTTTATCAAAGTTATGTTTTAATGAAATTTTATATAATATTCTCATTACAATGTTCCAGTATATATAGAGTATGGATTAATCAAATTCATGAGATTGTTGATAACATCAAAATTTCTTTTAAAATTATTTAATAAAATCTTAAAAAGCATGTTAAAGATTCTTTTAATCTTCATATATTTAACCAAATTCTGTTTCATATGTCTGTCTGGCAAATAGAAAAGTAGTTATACCAGCCTAATTATCTATGGTTACTAATGGAACCCCACAATATGTCTTAACTTTTTTTGAATTCCAAAACATTTAAAAGTTTTAATCAAAGGTTTAGTTTACAATGTGAGTATAATTCTAAACTGGACTCTTACTTTATGCCTATCAGGTTAGGTAAAATTAATTTGTATTATTATTATTATTGATAATTTTAAATAGGATTATCTTTCAGCTTCTTGCTTCTCATTGATTTTTTTTATTATGACTCAGTCAAGAAAATTATGAATAATGCAAAGGTAGTTAAATTAAAGAAAAGTATAAACTACCTTTGCTACAGATTTTTCACCAATGTATGTATAGTTGGGATAGTAGGTTAGAGGTTAAACATCTGAAATATTCCACAAACAAGTTAGCTTGTAAAAGTGTTTGAGTTGGAATAACATTTGGGATGGTGGGAAATTAAGTTGGCTTCTAAACATAAATTCAGAGAGGAAAGCATGTATTAGCTACAAGAATAAAAAAAACGCTCCTCATGAGCCTCAAACACAAAGTCGGATGTGAGTTTGAATCTTACTGGTAGCTTATTCTTTATTTTTCTTTCTGATACTCACTCTTCCTCACTGTAGAAGTGATGACCTACATGAGTTGAAATAAAAAGCAGAAGAAAAATGAAGGATAATCCTAACCAAGATTATTAATAATGATGATTGATTAAGCTTTATCTAAAAAAAAAAAAATAGCTAAATGAAAAAAAAGTATCTTTTTGTTTAATAGTATTAAGTGAATATTGAGTAGAAAATTGAATTGCTAGCAATCAATGTTGTGACATTTTCCATTATCTTTTTTTCAGTCATAGGAAAATGAATGTTTTTAACTATTGACATGCATCATATGAGAAGTGGATCCTGAGAGATTTGAAATGATAATTTCTTAGTGGTTGTTATTAACTTACAAGTCCTGACGAAAAAAAAAGTTTGGGGTTATGTCTGCATTTGTTATGGCAATGAAAGGTAAAATGGATAGATTTATTGATAGTTAACTTAATCTCACCTATTGGCCAGTTTTTCAGTTACTTTAATCATTTAATTACCTTTTTTGTTCATTTTTAATTCTAGTCACATAGGAATTATCATGCTAAAAAGCTTCGCAGTGGCTATTTTAAGAATAATTCAAACCTTTAAAAGAATTTTTTTAAAATTTGACTTGTCTTCATAATAACAAATGAGTTTGGAATCTACTTGGTGGTTTTTATAAGAAAAGAATACAAAAGAACCCTGATTTGAAATCCAAGAGGAATTGTGTAATCCTGGAGAGAAATTCTAACTTCCGATTCAACATCCCACATGATGAAATTTGGCAAAAAGAAACAAGTGTCAAATGAAGCTTCCACTTTGTGTATCTCTGGATTTGAGCCAATCACAACAAAAGTCTCCCCAATCTTCTAAGATGAAGATCTCTAAGGTGAAAACATTTGCATTTCCTTGTTCGATTCATTGGCTTCCTTTTACTGTCTTCTCTTTGGGAATGTGTCTATAAACATTAAACATGAGGTTTACTGAGGGGCGATAAATTGTTCAAGTGAACTAAGGCTTGGAAACCCACTCAGCTGGGTGATTCCCATGACCTATTAACCTGGGGGTGACAAAAGTTTCCTGGCACTGAAACAAAAGCAATTATGTCGAGCTGGTTTGACTTAACTAAATAAGGCATTTTAGGGTACTGTCAAAGAGTGTGGGTTTCAGGAATGCAAATATTTGTGAAAATTACCCATTTTGACAGAGAAAGAATTGGATTACATTGACAAATGTCTCTTTTCTTTATGCTTTGTTTTGCAGAGTTTCTGCTCAGAGAAAATCTTTTTTTTCAAAAGAGAACTTAGGAAGAAGGGTGATGCTGTTAAATGAAAAAAAATAAATGTCCTGAATTTCGTAGAATATGAGAACTTGGAGAAAATGACTTGTTCTCAAGTAATCATTCGGTGATGGTCACATTTTAATCACCTCATAACTCAGGAAATATATACGGTAAAATAGCGTAGAATAATGTAAAATTATAAAATTTAATACGAAGAAAAAAAAATTCAGAAATTAATTTTTTTTAAATTTTAAACACAAACATATTGATTGAAACTGCCTATTTCATGATTTCTTAATTCTCAAATAATGCCTGCTTATCAAGAAATCATAAAATGGGAAGTTGCAGTGTATATGTTCATACTTAAAAAAGTTTCAAAATTTATTTTAGAATTTGTTTTTTTATTCAATTTTTAAAGTTATTTTACTCTTCAAGAACTTCTCTTCTACATTTTGAAAAAAAGGATTGTAAAACAAAAATGTTGTCAATTTATATTTTCAACATATCCATATATATGTGTGAGAAATGAAAATATATTCAAACAAACCAGATTTTAGGTTATTGTTTTAGTTTTAAAAAAAGTATTGCATGTTGAAATCTTCATCATTTCTACATAGAGTAAATATTTATTCTCTTATTCTTTAGAAAACTTGGAATAAAGAAACCTTGCATTATTGCAAAAGTATACTCTTTACATTGAGCCAGAATCTATCTATGTAGATATCTGAATATTAAAAGTAAAACATAACAGAAATCTGTTCCACAGAATAAAACAACTGAACCCAGTTGCTATATATATATATATATATATATATATATAGAGAGAGAGAGAGCGCAACTGGGTTTATTTGTTTTTATGTATCAGCTAGAACATGTTATAATAGGTATTTTTCTGAAAATATTTTATCTATAAGCAACCCAAGTAAAGCCAAATTCCTCTTGACAGTGAACAGTTTATGAAACCAGTTAGCATTAGTAGCATGCAGTGAAGATTTAAGGGGGAAAGAATGGAATAACACTAAAAGTAATGTTTCAACTTGACAAGAAAGTTCAAATACATTGAATCCAATAAAGAAAAAACAAGTCAACTTTTCTGACATGATAATCAGGAATCCCTACATACCCAGATATATGTTTCTTAGCATTTCTTTGTGCATGTGTCTGTTGGAATATTTGTAACTGCATGATGCCCGTTAAACTCAAGGGAGAGTAGTAGAGAAAGAAGTTGCTCAGATACCTAACTTAGCTTTGTCTCCATGTAAACTATTTTTTGTTCTCATAAATATGTGTGCGTGTCATTGATTTTTTAGTTTAATACCTTATATATGATTTGTAGGTGAGTTAAAAAAAAATGATAGTTTAATTTACACCTATACTGGAGAACGACTAACTAGGGCATGTCTCATACCACACACCAACACAAATATATCATATCAATTCATTATCTAATAATTTGACCAATTCTCATTCAACTGATATCAAATGTTAATAGCTTGTGTACAACGAACTTAAACTTGAAATTTTTTAAGATTATTTTTCTTTTTTGGAATTAGTCAGTTCAATGTTGGTTACAAAAGTTATTTGATATTTTTTCCTTACAGTTCATGCTCACATTGAAAGTATTTACAATCAATCTTATACTTGTCTGTTCATTTCCAATATTCCTCTGTAACTGCTGATATCACATTGCATGCTGGGAGATTAAATGCTTTATTTAATTTTCTTTTTTTTCTCATCTATTATTTATTTAATTTTTTACGCACAAAAACATCCAGCAGATTAACATGAGAGATCTTATTCAAAGTACAATTTTTAAAAAATCTTTACTTTCTGCAGCCATTTAGTGATATTTCACTAATAATAAAAATCAGACAAGTAAAAACTCATCTTTAAATAGCAACATATTTGAATGAATAAAAAAAAATAGATGACCTGTCCACAGAGGCACTAAATTATTATGCAGTGTTTGAGATCATGAAAATAAAAAATAAATGTCAAATGCATGATGAGGATAATTATTTTTGTTTATCATAAAAAATATAGGGATTCAAGAATTTAAGTCCACCATCTTACTTTTTCACTGAATGGTTTTTTCATCCTACAGTTCTTGGAATGAACCCACATACAGAAGGAGAATTTTGCGGAGAAGGATCAGTATAATCTCTTGAGAGATTTAAAAAAGTCTTTTCTTATTACCTGTTTCACTATAACAGTAGGAGGCAGGTAAAGTGCAAGACATATTAAATATTGTTTATTGTTATTGCAATGATGTTCTCTATCATTAAGGTTAGTTATTCATCTTATTGTGGGTAGGAATTCTCATTAAGCTCCTCAGCAGAAGTGATAATCGTATATTTGTCTGGAGGCCATGAACATTTGTGTTGTTCTATTTTCATATGCCAATTTTTTTTTCTCCTCAAATTAGCCTGATTATCGTAAAGGACATTTCTTGCAAATGCCACTGATTTGGCAACAAGTTGGCAGATATGAAATAATGACTTGTTCTCTTTACTGTTTCTGTTTGCCATTATAATATCATATCTCACATTAACCTATAATCAACCCAATCATCATATAAACAGTGAATTGATTTAGCAACCAAGAAACTGTTACATGATAAACCATTTTGGGCTGGAGAGAAAGAGGAAGGAAAATAAGGTTTTGAATTTTATAATGCTCTGATGGATCATTTTGACCACTGTACTCTATGATCTCTCTAGGTGCTTATTGTATTAAGGGATATTCTTAGAATTTTAGTTTGACCATTTTCTCAATCGAAAGATTAATTACACATTAGACTTTGCTCATTCTATTAACTATAATAGAATATAGCTTATATTAGACAATTTTCCTTGTGATCATGCTTGTATACTGAACTAGAGTATCCAGATTTTCCTACCTGATTCAGAAGTACAGATTTCTTTCACATGAGACAGAAAAGCTGAAGAACTTGTGTGGAATATTGGCCAGTTCAAGAACTTTTTTATGTTTTTAAAACTCTGAAAGAAATTGGAATACCAGTTAAAAAAAAATTAACTCGTATTTTTTTTTTTACTGTTCAAGGTTAAAATCCATTATACATTCCTGCCATTTCACATGAACAAATGTTAAAGAAGTGTTCATGCAATAACAGAAAATTTTCAACTTATTTGATTTTCATATGACAATAATATTGTGAACATTTTTATTCTTTGTAGATTTTAAGTGAAATAGAATTTTTTTACAAAGAAAAAAGACGTAACCAGAAAATTAGTGTACTAAATAGAAATAGATGAGAGTAACAACTGAATATTTTCTAACCATTCAAAGCATCATTGAATATTTCTGCCATAGATCTGGAGCGTATTTGAAGAACTTGTCTTATAAATACAGTAGCATGCCCTGCTTCCAACAATAATAACCTGTAGTGAAGAAATGACAATAGTCCCTGGGGTTAACAGACATCTTTACAGAATCTTTTCAACCCAGTATAGACTATTAAACTTTTCTCTCACCAATTCCAGATCTCTTCAAGAATACACTTTCATATGTATTTAGGAATAGTTATAATAAATCTGAGAGTACAATACAATGTCCAATGAATCTCCAATAAATGTATTAAAATGAAAGAAATAAGTGTTGTTTAATATGAGGTTTATTTCAGATAAGCAATTATATAGTAATATAAAGGCTAGGAAGAAAAATCTGATTTCTAAAACACAATGTAACTGTGTGTGTGTATATATATATATATATATATATATAGTTGAGCACTCAAATTGGATACTCCTACCTCTTGAACTTCCTCCTCGGATTATATAAATATATATATGTGTATATATATATATATATATATATATATGGAACTGTTGTTGATGAAAAAGGATCGGTAAGATAAAGTAAAACAAACAAGAAGTACTCAATATCAATATTGTTAATTATCTGAGGAATTCTATACAAGTATAAAACCTTTAGTGACAACTTTCATGTTTTAAAAATGACAGTTTTTACTTATATATATATAGGTCAATTATGGTAATCTTTTATTAATATTGAGCATCCCACGAAACAATAGTTGTTTGGCAACCAACCTCCTATCTCTACAACCATCCAAGATGAACAAGGCATGCGGAACAATGCTGGAGAAGCAAAGATGAACTTATAAGGGATGTTCTCTGATGGACCCCTTTACATAGACATGCCAGTGTTGGTCGACCAAGAAGAACATACATACAACAGCTCTATACAGGCATGAGATGTAGTCTAGAAGACCTGCCGAGGGTGATGGCTGAGAGGGACTAATGGTGAGAGAGAGTGTCTGGGAAATCTATACTGGATCCACGACTTGATGATGATAACATACGTCAAGTAACCTTGTGTCACATTTGAATAATAAAATCTGTTCTAATTTTAACACTAGATATCTAAAAATCTTTCTAAAAGTAAGCTTAAAAATTAAAATGTATTTATCATTTTTCATGGGTAATAAATACATAGACTACAAAATTAATCTGTCTCTCTGTCTTTTCCTACAAACATCTTTTTCTCTACCACTGTAATTTTCTATTGTTCAGTCTTTTCTCTCCTCCTCTTCATTTTCTCCTTTCTCATGTTGTTCTATTTCAGCAGGGTTTAGTATATGTCAACTGTATCCCCTGCATATGATATCATATAACTGTGTGCAAATTATTTGTATCAAGAATAGTTACAAGTTGATGCTATAATTGTTTATTATTATTATTAGTTACTTGAAACCATGTAAATTGTTGGAGATAATTAAAACTACATATCTTAGTGCAAATTATTAGCATTGAGAATATTTTAAATCATTTAAGTGTGTGCAAACAAATGATTATTATTAAATAGGAATACTTAATTGAAACTGTATGTTATCCTATTTCCTATTTACCAACCCCTCCGCTCGGGCAGGATATGACACAAGGTCATTTTTTTTAAGCGGAGTTTAACAGGTTTGAATTCAGAGTTTTCCTTCTCCTAGACTAGTTGCCTCACCAAGGCTGAAGAACCTAGTCTGCCCTACTATTTACCCATAGCTGGAGGGAGAATAATTGGATTCATACCTTTCCCAAGGGTATTAGTGCTATGTGAAATGCAATCAGTTTCGTCCAGGATTTGAACTCGTGTCGCCATGTTCATTTATGTTATTTATGTTATATAATGTGTGCGCTGAGAGAGACACTCGGAGGAAAGGGCTTTATGCTAAACCAATAAGGTTAGATAAGAAGATAAGATGAAAAGAAGAGGTATAAAACATTATTGATTTGGTACCATTATGGTACAGCTTTCTTCTTCACTTAAATAATGTGAAAGGGTTTCAGATGATCACTGCAAAATTTGCTACCACAGTAAATGCCACTCTGTAGAACCTGCTGGAAAGCAAAAGTAAATGAACTTCACATTTATGATAGGAACTATGCTAGTATTATATATATCACCAGTATCAACAAGAAGAAATATTTAATGGCCCAGTCGGCTGGGGCTGCAGAATACACAATGCATCTCTGTAGAGGGGTAAGACTCCCCTAACAAGTGTCCTGGATATGACACTTAAAATTCTGATGGTGAGGCTCCAATATTGCTGGAGCTTAGGGAAATGCAATGTACCCCTTTATTCCCATTAATCCCAGGTCCATCGTGGCCCAGAGTGGTAGCACTTGATAGGGTCCTACCTATGGGTCAAATAAAACTAAACTGTGTTCTTAAGCTCAATTGAATTGTTTAAAATAGAACTGTTTATATCTATAAGAAAAGGATTTGGCATTAAATAACCTACTATGATTGATATGCCATAAAACCAAACCAAACCAGTTGGTTATAGCTGTAAGATAAACTAACACTATATCTGCAGAAAATAAGATCCTTCTGCCACGAGTGTCCTGATAATGACATTAAACAATCTGATTGTGAGGCTCCAGTAATGCTGGAGTACCCTTTTCATTACCATCACTCCCAGGTCCACTCTGACCAAGAGTAGTTGCACCCGATAGGTCCTATCTATGAATCAAAGGGAACTGTTTGACATTTGAACTGAGTGCAAAGAAATGACTTATGCTAAATTGAATCATTATATATAACAATACTTGGAACCATTCTAATTAGACCAAGTCTAAATTGAATTGTTAGAAACAGAACTATTTGATCATTTAACTGTGTGTATCTACAAAAAGTGTTTACAAGTCATATACTTAATATGTATGTATAAACAGGATTTGGCATTAAATAATCAACAATGGGTGATATGCCATAAAACCAAACCAAATATATCAAACTCTTAAAAACAAAATAACCTTGTTAGTGGAACTAAGAATATGCTGATTGTGTGCTTTGGAGGAGAAGACCCCTGCCTCCAAAAAAAAAGAGGTGTCTTGGTTGTGACTCTAAACTGCATCTAATGGTGAGGCTCTAGTTCTGAAGATTTAGGAAGGATGAAGTACCCCTTCATTGTCATGACTCCCATTTCCACTCTGACCAAGAGTGATAGTACTTGTTAGTATTTCATCTATGGGTCAGATATATCTATTTAAAAATTATTTGTATCCAATAGGATGGCCTGTAAAAAAACTCTTAAACAACTACACAGAAATCTAAATATGAATGTACAATGATCATGATTCCGTAGCCTCAAGGCATAAAATAACCCTAGACGGGTTGAAATACACTTAAAAATAAAATAAAACCTTAAAAACTAACAAGACAGTTTAATTCATCTGGTAATTTATTTCTGTAGGTTTAAATCTGAGTTTGCAACTGAGAAATCAGTGAAAAATCAGACACACAATTTCTGAACAAAGGAAAAAATTGATTTTCATTAATTCACTAAAAATAATGATGAGTCTATGTTTAATCCCAATTACTAAAATACAGTCATTGATAAATCAAACATAAAATTTGATTCAAAGATATATGGTTCCACAGGGCTGAAAATTAGCTTATAAAGGTAACTTGACTTGGGAATTAACATGCTGGCTCCCAACATCACTGGAGATAATCAGAGACTGCAAATTTTTATTTAGAAGCATTGGAAATATTTTCAAAAAATATTTTTGGCAATTTAATCAAAAAATGTTTGCTATGTTTTGTATATACTGAGGATTTACACAATAAGTTTTCTATCAATTAACATTTTCATGAACAGTGCTACATACCACAGCTGATGTGTGTGTGTGTGTGTGTGTGTGTGTGTGTGTGTGTGTATCAATATATATATATATATATATATATATATATATATATATAGAATAGCCCTGAAAGGTTCTCAGCCCGACAACGAAATGAATGATGTACATTCATGAAACATACATGCTATACCAAAGTCCAACATTGAAATATCATTTCTTAAGTTTCTTTTAACTATTCCTCACATTTAAAACAAATATCTCATTCCTGTTTTGGTAGGGCTTAGAAATTTTACAGACTTCTTTGTGTGTGTGTATATATAATATAACTACATTTTATTAAAGACAACAGGCAAGTTTATGACTCTTTTAGATAAACTTCTTCAGTTTCTTCCAGGCAGCGGTCACATCGATACTGCTATATGGATGCACTACATGGACGCTAACAAAACGGCTGGAGAAGAAACTAGATGGCAATTACACAAGAATGCTGCGTGCAATCCTCAACAAGTCCTGGCGGCAACACCCAACAAGACACCAACTGTATGGCCACCTGCCCCCTATCACGAAAACTATTCAAGTTAGACGAACCAGACATGCAGGACATTGCTGGAGAAGCAGAGATGAACTCATAAGAGATGTACTCTTATGGATCCCCACACACGGCCGCGCAAAAGCAGGACGACCAGCACGAACGTACATTCAGCAGCTATGTGAGGATACAGGTTGTTGTCCTGAAGACCTACCTAGGGCGATGAACGATAGGGAGGAGTGGCGAAAGAGGGTCAGGGATATCCGTGCTGCCAGCACGATATGATGATGATGATGATAAGTGTATAGATTTCAACTATGTTTGACCAAAACTGGTCAATGTGAAGAAAAAATAATGTAGAGTTCTACAACCCTTCTCTTAAAATATTATGTGACCAAAATGCCATCTCACTACATTATTATGCAAAATTCCTTGGGCATAGTGATTAATGTGCTGGACTGCAGCATTATAATATGCAAGTTCAAACTCCAGTCACACTATTACATTCACTTTCAAACTAATAAACTTGGGAAAGGTGTGAACCCCCTTATCTCTAAGCTATAGGTTAAGTAGTACTACTACTATTCTTCAACAAGAATGGTTTGGGCATTGAATAAGCCTTGAAGGTGGATAAACTATTAATCAAAGAAACTATACCAAAACCACAGTATATTTCACAGAAATGCAACACCTGCACACATATCTTTCAGCTACTAAGAAAAAATAGCAAAATTCTCTTGGGAAAAATTCTTTAAAAAATTAAATTTTCTTAGAGCTATACTAATTAAACCAAAACAAACCATAATCAAGATAATATCTTCTGATTTACAAGCAGGTATTTTAAAATGTTGTTGACAACATGATACAACATAGTTAAAAAAAATTTATTACTGTCAATGCTATAATAAACAATATTAAAATGCTGGGCACCAGCTTTTCCCTCTTTATTTCTTGGTAATAACTGATGTTGGTTGGAATTTATACATCTGGGAACATTATGGACTCTGTAAAATTTTTAAAGTTTCAATTATACTGCAGTATCAATATTTCGAGGCTAAAAACGCTTTATTCCAGCATCATTTTACCTGGTTGCTTGCTGTCTCACAACTGAATGATAGCTCCTGGCACAGGTTTATGTTGATATAATTTAGATGATGAGTACCTGTGAATTAAAGTTACTGACTGTTTGGGTTTTTACTGATAGGAATATCACAGATGTAGATCAGGTTATACCTTCTCACCTGCCACCATTGCAGTGTTGTTTCCCCCTCCTTCCAAATTCTGCTCTAAATGATGCCATAAGAGGAAGCATTGATGCTACAGGGTTCTCATGACTAATTGGACCTCTAGGCTTTGACCTAAGTAACAGAAAGCAGCCTAAAAGGATTATGCTTTTTTCATTCAAGGGTAGCAAATTACTCGTATAGGATTTCACCTGCAGTGAAACATTTTGTTGTGATAATCAGATCTGAACCCAGGATTGGCTGCTTGAGATTCCAAGGATCATTAAATTGCCAAATATGCATTTCTTTCAGATATTTTGTTCATTATTGTATTGGTCACTGTTGAGACTTTTGAGGTTAACAGATCATCCACTACTACCTGACCACAGAAGATTGGTTAAAGGCAAATTTTTTAAAGAATGAGCTCTCTGAAATTCAGTGGTCAAAGCAACACATCTTGCTGGCCATTTTTAGAATAACTCTTTTGCCAACCTTATGGGAGGACAAGTCAAAATTAGTAAAAATAATAATAATGATTGATTAAAAAAGTTTCAATCCTGAACTGATATATTGAATTCAATAACTGAAGGTGTTAGTTAAATATGTATCATGCTTGTCTGTTATTTAGAATAAAATTTATTTATGAGAAAAATTACAGCATAAATATATAATGATATATTCATGCAAAAACCTATTGTTTTAAGTTTAGCATTGATTCTGTATATCACTTTAACATTAAACAAACAAAAAGTTCTTTATATACTAATTAGAGATTGTCTCTGAATTTAATAGACTCTGCTACCTTTTCCTTTCTGTACTTGATTTGAAACATCTCACCCATCACGTTTCTCAGTCCTGTCCAATCCAGTCTGAAATGAGCTGTCACTTAAAAATGCACTCTTTTCTTATTTCCTGCCATAATCACAAGATATAATTCTTTCTTGTCCTGTCAGTTTCAATATGAGACAAATAAACCAATGGAGAAAACACAAAAATATTGTCTTCTGCATTTTTCAATGTCAAATAGTTTAAAATATGAACAAATTCAAAATTGGCAAAAATCCACAAAGTCCGGTTTTTTTTTTTTTTTTAAATGCAATATTTGTTTAAATTTTCCATTTTTTTTTTCTTTGAGTTGGGAAGGGGAAACACTTTGACATGAATCATTCACACCATTAATAACCTATCAGGAAATAGATTTCTATTAAAATTTTTAATACTTTTCTCCTTCAGTGTTTTCCTTGTCATCCACTTTATTTCCTTGTCAATTTTCTAAACTCTGTCCTCAGAGAAGAAAGAAAAAAAAATGTTATTCTTCAAATAATTAATTTCAGTTTAATGTAGTTGCCATTGTTTATTTGAATGATTGTTTTTGATAACTTGCAAATCTTATTGTAGACATATACACAACTGTTTAAAGATTTGTGATGAGAACATGAAATCTATCCAGAAAGTAACCATCCATTTTGAATATGTCAAGAACTGGTTGTGTGGCCTTGACATAACTGTGTGCAGGAATACTTTCCTGATGTGTTAGCTTGTGGTGAATGAGCTGCTTCTATATTATGTTACCACCATAATCACAATGTTCAAATAAGTAGATGGATAAATATGCCTTCTATATTATATTACCACCATATTCCCAATATTCAAATAAGTACATAGACAAATATGCCTTCTATATTATGATACCATCATATTCACAGTGTTCAAATATGCCTTATATATTATGTTACCACCATATTCACAATATTCAAATAAGTATCTGTTGTCAAAAAATTCTTAGACTAATAAAAAAAATGTTTCAAAGAAGACTCAGTCAAGCAAAATTGAAAAAAACCCCAGAAAACTATTGCTTACTAATGCTTAAAATTTGCTCAGGAATCTGTCAAAAGTGATCCATATTTTGAAAGGCTTTTGATAAGCTGAATACCCAGAAATCTTGAATACATACACTCTGTACTCGAAGGAAATTGATAGTTGGCATTGGGAAAATTAGTTGATTTCATATTCTGCAGACTGTCTGGAAAGTACCCAACCATTCTAAAGATATCAATTCTTCAAATTTTGGACAGTTTTATTCTTGGCAAAAGATTGCACTGCCCAGATCTGTTGGCTACCTACAGTTCAGATTTGTCTATGTACAACTTCTGGTTTTTCCAAAAGCTCAACTTACTGCAGAAAAAGATTTCAGACAAACAAAGCAGTTAACTTTGCAGACTGCTAAGAAGTAAAAGGGATACTGGAATGAGTGTCTAAAGTCCCAAAGGGAAATAATTAAAAGGGAACAAAGACACAATACATTTTTATTAATATCAAAATGGTTGAATAGTTTCAGATTAGACCTTGTGTGTATGTGGTAATATCTACATATATATAATCCAAGGGGTTGTAGTGTCCAACTTGAGGGCTCAATGTCAATGGCTATTGACTGTATAATTTATTTGGGATTAAAAATACATCAAAATTCATGTGCCGTGAAAAAATATTCTTATAATAGAAATAATAAAAAATTCAATTCTTTGGTGTCATTATAAATTTATTTCAGGTCTATAATGACCCTCTTCAGTTGGCGAATGAAGGTATTAAGTATTTGAATATCATTTGGGCATTTTTAAGTTGATTCAAATACTTAACATCTTCACTCACCATCTGAAGAGGGTCATCATAGACCTGAAATAAATTCTTGACACCAAAGAATTGAATTTTTTTCTTTCTATATAAAATATAGAAGGGTTTCCTAAACATTTTGTATCTTTATAAAAAAAGAGTTCTCAATATTAACGATAGAACATATGTATTTAAGTTAGGATAACATAGACGCAGTCAACAGTGCTTAGTGACAGTCAGTTTCACATGAGCAAGAAATGGAGAATCATGTATCCGTGCTATCTTAACTTAAACATATATTCACATATAGATTAATAATGCAGTTTGCTATATTTATAAATAAAATGTGCTTAATATGAGTGATAGAGCATAAGTATCTAAATTAGGATAGTGAAGGGAGAAAGTCAATGATGCTTGGTGACAGTCAGTTTCTTGCCTGTGTGATACTGGTCTGATGATCATGTACATACATATGCTCTATCACCAATATTGAGTACTTGTTATCTAAG
>OY757923.1:39080256-39192756 GCA_963585895.1 Sepioteuthis lessoniana
TGTTTGCCCAGAGAAATTGGAAAATCTCTCAGTACAAGAAGTTTCTTAATACACTGTGTTGAATTTCATTTTCAAAACTAGCATCATCTTATCTTCCAGTTCTTCCAATATGATAAATATTCATATTTTAGCTGCTCTCAATTTTCAATCTTAAATAATATTTATTAAATACCAAGTATTCATTTTCTTTCATTTTTCATACAAGTTAAGTTAAGCAATATATATATATATATATATATATATATATATTCTAGATAAGCTTTCCATGTTAAATCTTTCTATTATTCTCTTGGCTGGAAGTTTCTATAACTAAGCAGAGGATGAATCATGGTATGTGCTAAGATGTGGAATTTACTGGAAATCCAAATTGGTTCTTAAGTCAAATCTTTCTCATTTTTCTTCTTCTTGGATTTTTGGAAGTATTATCACCATTTGGATGTTTTTCTGTAAATCTGTTTTTGATTATGCTTTGCAAATCTTTGAGTGGACATTTTCCATTATGATATCATGTTTATTGATGTTTTCTCTTTCAGTGTATGTTTATTTATATTGCTGTGTCTACCTTGAAAACCAACTACCTTTATCCAGAGTTGACATTACATCTTAATATTCATGTGTGTGTATATATATATATATATATATATATATATATATATAATCATCCATATATAAGTGCATGACAAATATTGTCAAAAAAAGTTAATTTTCTTCTAAGCAAGATAGGTTATAAAAAGTTATTTTTCATTTTAACCCAAGATTTTATCTTTAATGGAACATCGTAAACAGATACAATAAACTTTTATTTTTTCATAATTTTCTAAGTTGGACACTAAGTTACATAGCATGGTGAGACTTCAGTTTTGGAGTTCTGGGGAGTGTTGAGTTACTCCCTTGTCATTCTTCTAATGTCCACTCTCATCTGGAGTGCCAGTAAAGTGGGGGTACCTGCCTTTTCCATCAGCGAGTTTTTTAACTGCTATTCAGAGTTATCATAGCAATCCTTTTTGGTACTTAAGGGAAAAGTTAAAATTCTGAACTCTCTATTTCACCAGAGTTACTATAAATTGTATAGCCACTTGTTCCCCAACATCATTTCAAAAAGAAATTGGTTTTATGCCCATTCTTCATAGACATAAAAACATTTAAAGGAACAAGTAACTACTTTCCTACACTGTCCAAATCCATGGATTTTGAGTGAAAAAACTGGTTTCATATTTTTTCTTAAAGAAAACATACACATACTTTATCAAGACTATATACCTTATAGTATCTGTTAGGGTCCCATCTAAGGATCAAATAGATCTGTTTGAAAATTATTAATGTTTGATGGGAATATTGGAAACTATGCAATGATAGGAAAATTATTTGTCTTAACAACAGTTACTTAAAATTAAAGATGTTTACAAAGGGTTATTATTGTTAGTATTAGTTACTTCAAACAATATAATCTCTTGAAAACATGATTATTATAATTAAATATGAATAGTTATTTGAAAGTATGTGATTGAGTATAAATAATTAGTATTAGATAGACATACTTGAAAATGTAAAACTGTGAGCAAAATTATTTGTATTAAGTATAGATACTTAAAACCATAATAGTTTACTAATGATTATCATCAGTTGTCAAAAGAAATGATATTATTGTTTGCAAAAAAAGATTTATTTCAGCATTAAATAATCCAAGAAAAGTTGATAGGCTGTAAGATCAGCCCAACCAACTTATTCATTTCCATCTTCTACAGCATTAAAACTCAGTAACCAAAAATCTGAATATATGGTGACCCAAAAATAAGTTCAATTATATATATATATATATATATATATATATACACACACACACACACACAAACCAATCCCTCAGTACGGCACAGGGTTAATTTTTCAGTGCAGTTTAACAGTTGTGTTAAATATAAAGAATTGGGACTACAACACTCAGTATATGGAGAGACACCTTTTTTTATTAGTCCTCGTTCCCCTATCACTTGAACAAGCATGGCTGTTGCTTCTCGTCTGGCCCTGGTAAAACCTCCCATTTTTCTCGAGAGCATCAGGGGAGGTAACTTGCATGGTTTAACAGTTCTTCCCCTTTTTTCTTTTCATTTAATTTCCGTAGGGCATAAGTTCTGCAAAAGAAAATAGAGTGTAACAACATGAAACATAGGATTCTTTCAGCTCAGATATGAACCCCAGGATCTTAAATGAAGGCACTCCTTTTTTGTCAAGGAGTCAGCAATTTGTGTGTTAGTTGGTACCCAAGAGATCTCTGCAATTTCTTTTCTTTCCAGCATCCCTGTCCTGAAAGCCTCAAGCCACAAGTCTAGCCTTACAAACTTGTTTGTTGTTTAGATTTTTATGAGTGTAAACCCATCTTGTAGATATTCTAGGTTGGCCTTGGTCAGATACTTGGGTGTAGACTTTATTTTTCATCCAGCTTTAGAGTTCATTCTCTCTTGATGTTTCCAGGTCACAATCAAAAGAGGAAATCATTATGTTTTCTTCATCACCAAAGGTATGTTCATCATCACTTGTTGGTCTAACTTCACATGCTTTCCATTCTCTTACTCCATGCTCAAAATCTAGCCAAAATGGGTCACCCTGTTCCATAGCCACATTCATTAAATGCTTGTTCTTGCCTGTGGCTTTGCCTGCCCTACTGATGACATTCAATTTTTTCCATTCTGAATCATCATCTTTGGCAAGTTTATACTCAATTATCTGTCCTGGTTTAGGAAGCTCAATTTTTTTTTATTGGAATTTTGTTTGGGTAGCCCATTTCTCACAGTTTGATGTTGTTCAACATGATCATTTAGGGTCCCTAATTCTTCTTCTACATTATTCTCTCCAAAAATTTAAATGTTTGAAGTTTCTTTAGGTCCAACTTGTGAAGTAGTGGGTTCAACCATGGATTCACTTTCAGAGAAATTCTTATATACTTCTGGATGAGGCCCTAGATGACAAGGGTGCTCTCTTACATATGTGCCCCCATGTTTAACAAGAACCTGTTTCTGCTTCTACCCTATAACAGTTCCTGGACCAAGCCATCTATCACAGAGATTTCTCTTATAAAAAACATCACCATTTTTGTATGACTGAGTTATACTTGTTCTCACTTGATGTCGAAGTGCACGTCTTAATTTTTCCGAAGACTCACACATTATAAACTGCTTTCTAGCAGCATGCATAGCATTGAGGTTGTTGGAGACACCTTCTAATGCAGTGAGTTTGTCAATCAGAAAGGAGGGTAGGTTGGGATTCCTACCAAAGACAAGTTGGTTGGGACTAAATCTGTGAACACTGTGCAGTGTATTTTTGGCACTTATAGCCCAGTGCTAGTGCTATTTCAAAGCTGCAATGTGTGTCCTCCAGAGTCTTCTTCACCATTTCTCCCAATATCCCATTTGGTCGTTCATTTAACCCGTTAATCCATGGGCTTTCAGCAGCAGTATTATGCACAACAATATTTAAATTCTGTGCCATGTCCCGAAATGACTGGTTGTTTAATTCCTTGCCATTATCAGTCAAGATAGCTTCTGGAGTTCCAAAATATGTTATCCAGTGCTTAAATATAGCACTGATAATGTCAGAACTCTCTTTACTAGAAATCCTGACTCCAACACTGTATCTAGTCACATAGTCAACCAGGTGCAGTACTTTGTTACCACTTATTTCTTTGATATCCATGGCAACATTTTCATTAAAATATGATCCTAATGTAAATCCAACCATAGGTTTAGGTTCAGTCTTTTTGTTATGAATGCATACTTCACAGGAACTTGGGAGTGTTTGCAAAATTTTTATAAATTCAGGATCCGTCACTCCTGCATTTTTAACTAAGTCACATAATTTCTTACTACTAGGATGACTAAATTGTCTATGTAACTTTGTTGCAATTTTAATTTTTTTCTGCCGTATTTTTAGAAGAGATTTCTTTAATAAAAGGTATGTATTTGAACTTATGTTTGTCTGGTAGAGGTTTGGTAATAGGAATGTAGTAATGTCCAGACGATGTGCAGCTTAATGGAATTTTCTTTTTTAAAATCGTAACACTGACATTCTCAAAGTTGAGGCAAGTCCCAGCTCTTTTCATGGCATCTTTGCTCAAGAGAAGTGGGATGTCAGAGTCCACAACATCAGTGATAATACTGACTTCAATATCAGCGACAACACATGGTAGAATCACCTTGTAGAGTGAGTTCAGTTTATTTCCATCGCCGAATTCAAAGGTTCTCACTCCTTTTTTTTTACTATTTTTTTCTTTTGTGCATCCGTTAATGTTTCAAGAAAACATTTATACCATTTTGTTGCACAAACGGTGCTGATGCACTACTATCTAGAACAGTGGAGCCAAGTATGTCACCCAAAAGAGTGTCACCACTGTTCTCGCATTTTTGCTGACTCATAAGAACAACGTGAGCCATGGAAAGATCCTTCTCGTTTCTGCCGCCATGTTCATCCCTGCTACTGTCAACGTAAGGACAGTCATAAGACCAGTGAAACTTGCAGCCACAGTTAAAACACAGTAATGTTGCCTGCTGGATCTAGTGGGTTTAATTTCTTTTTGTCAGTGGAGCATGTTTTATTCTTATTGCCCTGTCGTCTTCCACCACAGTTTATTTTTCCGCGCCAACTATGGAAACGCGAACTACCTCGATATGAGGAGCAACCATAATATACTTCAGTAGGGTCCATTTGGTTATTTTCTGAATAGTTAATAATATCCACTTCATTCTTCACCACGACAGGTGAAGTGTTGGGTTATGAAGCGTCAGAAGAATGTTTATGCATAATATTCCGTAATTGTCCTGACATGGAAGATAGTGTTAACTCACCGACAGTAGCCTTGACCAATTGTTCATTATCCGGGGTGAGGTTGACACTCTTTAGTGCTCTAAAGGCAAGTACAGGTTCTGGTAAAAGAATGTTAAAGTCTTTTAATTTGGTGACATGTCAGCCAAAGTCAATCAGAAAGTCTTCCAATGAAGTCTCAGGCAGTCTCTGATAGCCTTCAAATGTTTCGTATGCCCTAAAGGCAGACTGGTTTATGTCTTCCAGAAAAAGTGTATCCAGTTTTTCATACAAATTTTTCATTCCATTCTCAGAATTAAGAACCTCAGTGTCCAACTCCACAATAGCTTCTCTGGCTTTTCCTTCCAATGATAAAAATACTATGGGGGCTCGTTTTGTTTTATCCAGTGATGTCACCATCTCCCAAATCTGCATCTCTCTTCCATGTACTGTATTTATCCTCAAGCAATGTGGGTGGAGAAAAATACTTTGAAGCCATAGTGTTGTTTAGCTCTGCTACCAATGTTAAATGTAAAGAATTGAGACTACAACACTCAGTATATGGAGAGACACCTTTTTTTTATTAGTCCTCATTCCCCTATCACATGAACAAGTATGGCTGTTCCTTCTTGTCCAGTCCTGGTAAAACACCCTTTTTTCTCGAGAGTATCAGGGGCAGTAACTTGCATGGTTTAACAAGTTGGACTTCAGAGTTTCCTTTCTCCTAGACTGATTACTTAACCAAGGCTAAAGAGTTAGTCTGCCCTGCTATTTACCCATTGCTGGAGTGAAAATAATGGGATTCGTACCTTCCCTAAGAGTATTAATGCTAAGTACACAGAGATCACTCTACAGAACTTGAAGTGAAGGACTCTAAACATAGGACTCATATGATCAACCATTGCTTGTACTTTAATTCTACCCTTGTGAGGATAGTAATATTACTACTAATCTACTTGCTATATTTGTATATATGTATGAATAAACCTGTCTTCTGTTATACCTACCTAATGTAGTGTCTATTATTACCACTGGAATAGCTTGTCATTGTATATCATTTATGATACAACAGTATCACATTCAACCCCAGTGGTAAGGTAGTTTAAAAGCAAATTTAAGGGTAGAATTATGATGGAAATCTAATTAAATGTATTACAAAAAAATAAATAAGAAGTACATATATTTTTTTCTGATTTTGTGGCTGTAACAATCTATTTTATATCTTAGACTTTTAAAAATAACTGAAGCATTTTTATGGTCACAAATACTACTTAGATCTCAGGGCAAAGTATCAGGAAGTTACAATTTGACCTATGACAGAGTTCAATTCATGTAGGAATAATTTTTGACAGGAACTATTCTAGTATGTAGGTTGTGACTTATAATACATATTCAAGCTCCTCTGTATATCAGGAAGTAAATTAAAGGTTTTGTTTTTCAGTTTTCTTTCTTGAGCAAAAAGCATCCATTCAAATGTAAAATAATTTTTTTGGTTTTATCATTTAGAAGAAGACAGTTCTCAAACCAAATCACTTTTAGAGTCTGAGAAAAGCAAAGCTTTTTTTTATCATTAGGTTGGTCTGTTGCAGGAGACCAAAAGAGAAAATATTAGACTTTGTTATCAGCTAGATCTTGACTTGCATGGCAGTTGCCTTAAGATTCTCAGGAACTCATTGCTTTTCAAATACCTACAGCTTCCCATTTAAATAGATGATTTCATTAATTTCATATACTTCACTGTTAGAGGTTTGATTTGGGGAGGTCTCTCAGTGATTTTTTTTCTGGTACCATAAAAAGGCCATACAATGTGCACATGATTCTCTCTCCAATAAATGACTTCCATCACAACCATTTTATCACTATAGCCCAAAGTCATTTATACTTTCTTTCTATCTCAAAATCTCAGAAGTTGAGAAAATTGTTAGCAAAACTGCTTGGCTTAAAATCTATTCATGTTTTTAGATGTAATTGCTAAATAATATCAGAAATATTAAATATAATTGTAAAATATTTATTAGTGGATCTTAGATATTATTCTATTCATCATCTTAATCTCTTGAAAAAACAAAACATTTTTATTATTGCGATAGATATATATAGAGTGTTTAAGAAAAATCTATATAATTTTGTAATCTCATAACTTTACCAATTCTTTTGGTTGTGATTTTTTGGACTGTTGTTCTCATCTTTATTGTAGTAAGTTAAAACACTTTTTTGGCCACTGTATCCTCTGGGTTGCTCAATTGTCCCTTTTTTATCTGGGTATAAAAATGATTCAACCAGGAAAATCATTGTTGAAGTTTGTCTTTTGATCAAACAAGGCATTTAAAAACTTAGATCTTATTCAAATAAGGACGTCATAGTCTTTTATGCCAGTTGATCTGAAAAGCACCATGGGAAGTTGAGCAATTCTCTCTTAAATGATCTGAAATTTTAACAGCATGTGTGGAAATAACTCAGAATATTATCTTTAATGCTTTTTGCAAATAGAAATACCATTCTCTAGAAAAGAAAAGACATTCAAAGATAAAAAAGAATTTTGAGTTTCTGTAAATACAGATAAAATTTGAGTTCATTTGAATGAGAATTGGTAAAGTTATTAAAGACAAAATTATAACAATTTTTCTGAAACCTCCTGTACAGCAAAAATGATATTAAAGTTTTTGAAACACCTTGTATATTAGGACTTGACAATTTACATCAATATAAACATATATACAGAGATATAGAAATATTTTGCGAGATATATGTTAAAAGGTTGATTTTGAGTTGAAATGGCTAATATAGACAAGGATTTATATGAATCTTTATCTGATTGAAGCAACTTAAGCACAAAGCAATATTCATAAAATACTTCACAAGGAAATAATTCCCATGTAATAGTTTACAAATACCATAGCTTAATTTTTTGTTTGTCACAAGCATCTTCAAAAGTACTTGAAGGACATCAATCACTATGTGGATAAACATACATGATACCAGACTTAGCAATATATTCATTACTGTTCATAGATAAATACCATCAATAAGTTTTTCAATAAACAGTTAATTTTATTCTTAACCAAATGTACCTGGATTTTAATATTTCTAATAGAAAACTATACAATGAAGATGGCTACCATAAGTATTATGTATTAGCAAGTTTTACAGTACTAAATCTCAGTAAGAAAAAATAAACCTGCAACTCCTCTAAAACCGAAAATGAAATTGCATAAATATTACAGTATTCTTATTCATGGCCTGCTACATATTTATACTTTTTGTTCCTCTCTACACAAACTTTGTATTAATGCATATCTACTGCACTATTATAATCTTGTCCTTGCTCATTTATCCATAAATAGACGTGTTTTGATAATGCCATATATATATATATATATATATATATATATAGTATGTGATTTTTCTATAAGTATATTTATAGTTTCTTTAGTAACTGCTGTCATGCTAGCGCAAAGAAATACATAAAAATTATGTAGTGAAACCTGCCTGCATTTGAACATACAACCATGATTTAACCAAGTAGGTTACATACATCTGTGTGTGTGTATATATATATATATATATATATCCCACAACATTCTGCACTAAACTTAAATATCCATGTACATAGCTAATTTGAATCAGTTCTAAATTAATCTTTTTTCTCAGAACATCACTGAGGGTTGTTTTATAGATTAACTTCAAGCTAAATCAATATATGCAGTTATTGGCAAAGATTTTGTCGAACAATATTTTTTAAGAAAAAAATTTCCACAAACCAAGAGTGTCCAAGATGATGCCTACCCATCTACTACAAAAATAGAAACACGTGATGAACACAAAATAGGTGGAAGTAGAAATGAAATGTCATGCTTCTATCATGTTAGCTTCATGTATACCACAAGGGCAATCACTCTTCTTAACTTTGGTGTGTAGATCAAACAATTATAAGTTAAATTAACTTAACAAACAGATGGAGGTCAAATCTTGTAGGACTAATGAAATCAAGTTAATGAAAAATCCTATAAATAGAATGTACCAAAGACTACAAGAAATTTACATATATATATACACACACACACACACACACACATACATATATATGCAAATAGACTTAATTGAGAACCAGAATAATTGGGTTCATTTTTTTTTAATGTTAGTAAATATAATAATCACCTAATGAAAGTACAAGGGTTCAATACCAATAAATTTGTGATGATAATGGCAAAAGTTTGAATAAATGGATGATTCTAATTTCCTTCATTAAAAAAAGTTAGGAGAAAAATAGTATCTTTCCTCTTGGAATTAATAATTTGTGAACTAACTGTTTCAGGCATTTATGCAAAGTAGTTCTGAACTAAGCAAAGAAACTAAGTTATGAAAACTTATAATTCACTAAAGTCCTCAGACTAGCAGTTGTTTTTTCCTTTTAATGACATATCAATTTTTGTGCGTTATTTAATGCCAAAGCCATCCTAGGTTAAAAAATAGCAGTGATCCTATTTTATCTATAGCTGGAGGGATAAGATTTTGGACTTGGGTTTTGATCTTGGTTGTAACTGTACATTTCACTACATACATATTAAATAATTATTACTTATTTCACAAATTGACTCAAAATTATGCTATGTTGTTATTTAACAATAAATGTGAGTGTGTATATATATATATATATATATATATACACACACACTCTCACAATTTTATTTGTATATATATATATATATATTTATATATAACAAATGTTCATTGCTTTGTAATCATAAAATATACAGCAGGAAAATATTGTTCTCTTTAGTTTTCTGTTTTTTATAGTCAAATAACTAACCACTAAATAATGAAGCAGGTGTGTGTGTGTTGTGGCTAACATGCTGATCTTTAACATTAAAATGATGGAATTCAAACTCCAGTCATGATATTATGTTAACTTACTAATACTCTTGGGAAGGGTATGGAATCAGCCATGGGTTTAAATAGTATCATTACAGTTCTTGTATAAGGATGGATTTGGCATTGAATAACCCAGAAAGGCTGATATGCTATTAAACAAAGAAACTAAACTGAAACCAAACTAAATTACTAAATATCATTATTATGTAACTGGGTTGAATTAAAGCGGCAAACTTAAATGAGAAACATTTCAGATTTTTGAAGATGATTCATTTACTCATTATTTCCCTAATAAACCAATTAACTTTTAATATTATATTTTGTCATTTTAAAGCCATTGTAATTCCAATATCTTATAGCTGTATATCTACATTCCTGATGATCAAAAATCTTTGTAAACATTTATAACAAACACCATTATTTACTTCAAATATAACTTCAGTGAAAATGTAGCATCACTGATTAGAAAAAATGAAATTTTAGAAGTCATATCTTTTAACCAATCAGATCAGAGAAAAATATCTCTTAATAAGTTCATCAAGAGTGCAATCTTGAACAAGTCCTGGCAGTAACACCCCACAAGACACCAACTGTATGGTCACCTGCCTCCTGTCATGAAAACTATTCAAGTTAGACGAACCAGACATGCAGGACACTGCTGGAGAAGCAGGGACAAACTCATATGAGATGTACTCTTATGGACCCCCACACATGGCTGTGCAAAAGCAGGACAACCAGCACGAACATACATTCAGCAGCTATGTGAGGATACGGGATGTTGTCCTGAAGACCTACCTAGGGCGATGAACGATAGGGAGTAGTGGCGAGAGAGGGTCAGAGATATCCGTGCTACCAGCGTGGCATGATGATGATGATGAAGTTCATCAATCCTTCCTTTCCAAAACCTCTCATGAGTTATCATTAGATCAAGCTTTATTTTTATTTTTTCAGTAATAAATTAGTTTTGAGAGGAAACAGTGTATGTTTTTTAAATAGTTGTGACCAAGTAAATACCTGTATATTTACTCACATGACTAGTTCAAGTGAAAAAAACACAATGTAATTCACAGTAATATTTATGGAGTATTATTGCACAAATAACAAACTTAGAATTCAATAATCAATTAATTAGAGTGCCTTGTATGGTATAATGATCTACAAGCTAGGGTAGCAGGCCATTGTGAGTTGGCTTCTCACTGGGTGCTTCATACTTCTGTCATTGTTATAAACCAAGCCATGATTAGTAAATGTCAACTCAAGTTGATATAAAAAATAAAGATATATTTTGAGCTACATAGCCAAAATTTGTTGGCCGAACACAGAAACTGGAAAACTGTTTGAAATGTCCATAAGTTGTGTATAAAACAAACAGAGTACCCAAGTGGTATATTTACTATCATTCCAGCAATTAATGCCATGCATGTACCCATGTCTTTTTCCTTTTCACTAAATATATTTCCTAATCATGTCTATTTTGTTGGTTACTTGAAAGTTATTTCTCAATTTTCTATCTATTAAATGTTTTTTTCTTTCACCTCAAATTTATATATATGAATATAGATATGTATATTTAGGCAGCATTTCTTCGTTAATGCAAATTTCATTAAACATAATAGACATTTTATGTCTACATATTTTCTTTTGGATCCGTTCGAATTCCCGTATTACTTTTATTGTATTCTGGGGGAATTGATTTATGTATTGTCCATAGTTGCATGTATCCCTAGTACTTTCTGCCCGACTTTGGGCCATCATCAGGGGAGGATCTACTACAAAAGTGATGTAACTTTTGTTTTAGCATATTACAACTGTGTAAGGGCGTCTTTGTCGTTGAAGGTTTTTGACATTTGTTTTTGAATGTGATTCTATATTTAGTGCCAGTAGCTAAAGACATTTAAGTACATTAGCACTGGTGTGAAAATTAATTCTATTAAGTGTTGGCTGCAGGTTTCTGATATGTAATGCTTCGAGAATCTGAAGTTTTTGTTTATTATTTTGATGTTCTAATATTGTTGTGTTGTCGGTGAGAATTTTCCGTAGCTGTGCCGTTGGGCATGAATGTTTTTTTAAATGCTGAGCTATTGAACTTGTGTCTGAAAGGTGCATTGTAAGTCTCCTCGACAGGGTAGTTGAGGTTAAACCAACATATATATTATTATTATCAGAGATACAATCTCCTAAAGGACATTTAAATTTATATATAACGTTGGTTTTTTGCAAAACTCCAATCGAGGGAGAGGAATTATTTCTAATGACTAGATTCGAGGTTTTAAACTTATTATAATATATAACGAGTTTTATTTTTTTATTAGGATCAGTGGGGAGTATGTTTTTGTGAATCAATGTTTTCAAGATTTTTTCATCGGATTTGTAATTGTAGTGCATTTGGTTACGATAAAAAAGTTTGATATATGTTTGTTGGCTGGATGGAGTAGTACACTGTTTATTTTGTTGGTTAACATTTTTGATCATACGTTTAATTTGTTCATCAACAATATAGTTAGGAAACCCATTGTTGATGAGAGCCTGTTTTATGTTTTCTACCTCTTTATAAAATATTGTTTTGGAGGAGGAGATTAGTTTGGCACGGGATATTAGATTATGAATAATTGCTTTTTTATATCTGAAGGGGCATTCACTTTTAAAGTTGAGGGTACAGGAGTTGTTACTAGAGGGTTTTTTGTAAGTGGAGGTAGTGAAGTTATTATTGTTGTTAGCATCAATAAGAACATCTAAAAAGGAAATTTTATTGTTTTTGTTTACTTCATGAGTAAAGTTAAGGACTGAATTGTTTTGGAAGGTGTCTTGTAGTATGTTGATTTCGTTAATATTATTAGTAAGAATAAGGATGTCATCAACATATCTTAGGTATATTGGAGGTTTTTTTGTGCTATTAAAAATTCTATTTTCGAGATCGGACATGTAGAAATTACTGAAAATTGGGCCTAGGACAGACCCCATAGATACGCCATCAGTCTGAACGTAAATATTTCCAAGATGGTCATAAAATGGAACTTCAGTAGTACATGTTAAGAGTAGTTTTCGAAGTATATTAGAGTTGATTTTAAATATTATTTATAATAATATCAATTGATATTATTATAAATAATATTTATAATAACCCATCTCTTCCTCCTCTTAAAATCAACTCTAATATACTTCGAAAACTCTCGAAAATAGAATTTTTAATAGCACAAAAAAACCTCCAATATACCTAAGATATGTTGATGACATCCTTATTCTTACTAATAATATTAACGAAATCAACATACTACAAGACACCTTCCAAAACAATTCAGTCCTTAACTTTACTCATGAAGTAAACAAAAACAATAAAATTTCCTTTTTAGATGTTCTTATTGATGCTAACAACAATAATAACTTCACTACCTCCACTTACAAAAAACCCTCTAGTAACAACTCCTGTACCCTCAACTTTAAAAGTGAATGCCCCTTCAGATATAAAAAAGCAATTATTCATAATCTAATATCCCGTGCCAAACTAATCTCCTCCTCCAAAACAATATTTTATAAAGAGGTAGAAAACATAAAACAGGCTCTCATCAACAATGGGTTTCCTAACTATATTGTTGATGAACAAATTAAACGTATGATCAAAAATGTTAACCAACAAAATAAACAGTGTACTACTCCATCCAGCCAACAAACATATATCAAACTTTTTTATCGTAACCAAATGCACTACAATTACAAATCCGATGAAAAAATCTTGAAAACATTGATTCACAAAAACATACTCCCCACTGATCCTAATAAAAAAATAAAACTCGTTATATATTATAATAAGTTTAAAACCTCGAATCTAGTCATTAGAAATAATTCCTCTCCCTCGATTGGAGTTTTGCAAAAAACCAACGTTATATATAAATTTAAATGTCCTTTAGGAGATTGTATCTCTGATAATAATAATATATATGTTGGTTTAACCTCAACTACCCTGTCGAGGAGACTTACAATGCACCTTTCAGACACAAGTTCAATAGCTCAGCATTTAAAAAAACATTCATGCCCAACGGCACAGCTACGGAAAATTCTCACCGACAACACAACAATATTAGAACATCAAAATAATAAACAAAAACTTCAGATTCTCGAAGCATTACATATCAGAAACCTGCAGCCAACACTTAATAGAATTAATTTTCACACCAGTGCTAATGTACTTAAATGTCTTTAGCTACTGGCACTAAATATAGAATCACATTCAAAAACAAATGTCAAAAACCTTCAACGACAAAGACGCCCTTACACAGTTGTAATATGCTAAAACAAAAGTTACATCACTTTTGTAGTAGATCCTCCCCTGATGATGGCCCAAAGTCGGGCAGAAAGTACTAGGGATACATGCAACTATGGACAATACATAAATCAATTCCCCCAGAATACAATAAAAGTAATTTGCATTAACGAATATAGATATATATATAGTTGTGTCCTCTACATTTCTTTCAATGATATTTACCCAACATCAATAGGGGGTGTTTTCCTTGGTGTAATGGCTTACTTAAAGTGTTGGATTGCAGTCTTGGAATGAGTGAGTTTGAACTCTAATTCTGCCAATGCATTCACTTAGACTAGTTCCCTGGGGAAAGGTATGAAACCCTTTATTCCCTCCAGCTATAGGTTTGAATAGTATCAAAGCTGTTTTTCTACAGGGATGGCTTTGGCATTAAATACCCTATGAAGGTGGATATGCCATTAAACAAAAAAAATCGAAGCAGCAAATATTAATAGATGCAGCTTCAAGTGGTAATTTACTAAGCTTTTTGCTTAGATGTGGCACAAGGCCATATGAAAGGGGCACCCAATGAGACTCGAACTCACTCGTGTAGGTTTGCTAGTCGAGCCTGCTAACCATTACACCACCAGAGGCGCCTAGATGCAGCTTCAAGTGATCACTGTAGAAATATGAAAACATGGCTGCTACATTACTGCTTCTACCAAATACCATCATTGCAAAATTATATTTCCTTTACTTATTTTCACCTCAATTTTTTCTCGCTAAATGTCTTATTCGCCTTTAAAAACATTACACAGAAAAATTGAAATTGTTGACTATGGTAAATAATAATATTATATCTAAACCTAGAGGCCCATATCTTCCATTACCCTAGGGGTAGGAAGACAAAGTGATCTGGTGTGTGTGTGTGTGTGTAACGTGAAAAATGGAAACCCCTTGCCAGCGGCGGTCAGTCTGATCCCCAAATTAACCTCCACATTATCTGCCAGTTCCCATATGCCCGAAAAGGGACTCTTAACTAGGACTTATTTTTGTGAGGGATCAAGTGCTCAACCGCCCCGACTTCACATGTGCGAAAAATAAACTCCCGTCCTGGGATAAATATTTATGTCACGTCACAAAAACATGCCTGAAATAGTATTTTTTTAAAAATGTTTATCTAAATATTCATTCTATTGAAATTTAGGTAAGATATTGAGATTATGTTAGTTGCAATGGTTAAGTAGCTCCTGGCTTTCATTCTGACCTGGATTCGTTACTTCCAATTAACAGGCAGGCTAAGAAGTTGACCTACATTCATTATTCCTCTTTTAATGGTCAATCTTTGAGGTCTGTTAATTCAAACACGGAGGGGTATTGGGAAATTGATCTCACCTCTCTCCTCTCAGTGGCAGACCATGTGACATTTTTCTGTTTCTGATTATGTATAAGACAAATAATGTTTTAATGTTATCTGTGTTTTCTTATTTCATGCATATAGATCACCTGTCATTGTAATCATTATATATAGTGAGAGGGAGAGAGATTTTTTTTTTATTTTGGTATTATTTGACATGTACAAGGTGTTTCAGAAAAATAGATATCATTTCATCAACAAGTGACCAATCTTCATTTCAAAAATCTTAAATTTTAACAGCATGTGCAGAAACAACTCAATTTTTAGTGTTTAATAGTAAAACAGCTTTTCTTTGCTAGATAATTGAATTCCTGTACCTAAAAGGCAAAAAAAAACATGGAACACAGAATTTGAAATTGTTTCTATATATGCTTTTAAAGTTTGAGTTCATTTGAAAGAGAACTGGTTTTAAGTTATTTGATTAAGAAATGATATCAGTTTTTCTGAAGCACCCTATATAATCAAAAGAGATGTAATACATCTTATTGCCTTGTGTGTGTGTGTGTGTGTGTATGTATATATATATATATATATATATATATATATATGTATATATATAAGGAAAGGTTCAGCTGTGTCCACTAGCAACCATAACAATATTTTGACGAGTGAATATTTCTAACAGTTTTGATATTCGATGGTGTAAGAAACCTATTTTTTAAAAAGAAATATTAGAAGATGATAAATTAGAAATAAAGGCACAGAAAGAAACTTATTTTGTACTTGACTAAATGAGAAACTTAAATGAATTTCCAGTCACCTTTAATGGAGCATTCAGTACTTTTTTCTTTGTATTTCTTACTGAAATGTGGTGGTCTTATGAAAGAAAAAGACATATGCTGCAACCTGCTTTAGTTATAGGGGTGTAACACTTGAATCCTATCGTAAGCATGAATAGTCTGGTAGAGACTATCCCTCTCCGGGCCTGAAACTGGTTTGAATTTAGTTTTTCCTTCTCCTAGACCAGTTGCCATACCAGAGTTAAAGAACCCAGTCAGCCCTTCTATTTACCCATAGCTGGAGGAATATTGTTAGATTCATACCTTTTGCTTGGGTAATACCACTACATGAAATACAAATTGCCTTGATCAGGATTTGAACTCAAGTAGCCGAGTCCACTTCCTACATTAATAGTCATCGCACCCTGAGTGTCTTATATTCCATCAAATATATTATTACTGAAAAAATCGAAATTATGCATGTCGGGTAATGTATATGATGGTATATAAAACACACTTATCTCCTCAAATTTTAGTTAATAAATTTGTTATTAATGCACAAGAAGTAATTTATTTTGAACTGTGCCAAATAACAAACGAGTAATATTTCCAGTAACATTCATTTTACCATCCAATTATTTTTTCTCTTAATATTCCCTGATGAAATAGGAGATCTTATGTTAGCAAGTATAGTATATTGTTAAATAAAATGAATTGCTTGTTTTTACCTCAGTCTCATTTTCTTTAGTTTTCCTAATCCTATTTTTAAGGGAAATTGTCTTCCAAGTAATTTCTAATTCCTCATTATAATGCACAGATCTTTTATTATGTATTTACCAACTCTTCTGCGTGACCCAAATGCAACACATGGTCAATTTTTCTTGTGTAGTTTATCAGATTTGAATTCAGAGTTTTCCTTCTCATAGACTGGGTTCCATACTTTGGCAAAAGAACTGAGTCTGCCCTACTATTTACCAATAGCTAGAGGGAGAATAATTGGATTCATACCTTTCCTAAGGGTATTAGTGCCCTGTGAAATGCTATTAGCCTTGTCCAGGATTTGAACTCATATCACCATGTCCATTTGCTATGATGATATCCATCACACCATGAGTGCTTCCCTTGCATGTATGGCCTTTTTTTATTGTCATCCCCACATCTCTTAGAAAAGCATTATTTTTCATTGAAATCCTCAGTAGTATCTGGAAAGTTTGATTATTTTGAGTTAGTTATGCAGTGTTTAATGTTGGTTTTATACAACTTCTATTAATGTGTAAACCGAAACAGGAATAAAGAATGAAGATAGAAAAAAAAGAAAGACTATTTTTCTGAAAGTGTTTGTAGTAAAAGAGGTTTCGTAATAAAAAAAATAGGTAATTGGCAAAGTTCTTTCTTGCTTGTGTCCAATATTTATATACATATCAATAACTCATCTAGCTTTCAAGTGTGTGTAATATGAAGTGTTACCATTGGCACAGAGTTAGCCAACTGAGGGGAGGATCCTTGCACTGATTAAGATCATGTCTTCTTCTTAATGCATGTCATGCTAAAAAAGACTTAATTTGTACTTTTTCCCTTAAGGACTTGTATTTTTCACTATACCAACTAATTGTGTTGTTACCTAGTAGTCACCAGAAAAGCCTCCCCCCAGGCAAAAGAAGGTAATCCCACAGTTAGAAATTGTGTTTTTTATATATCAAAATTAACTTGAAATCTTTTTCAATCAATGAATATGATGCAAAAAGTTATTCAACCTAAAAAGAGTTTTTAAAAGTATTTCTATTATACACTAATGTACTAAATGCTAGTCAGCTGAAGTGATAAAACACACCAACTGCTTTTTCTGCAGAGTAGTAAGACCTCCTCCAATGTCATATCCTGGATATGACATTAAACCATCTGATGGCGATGCTCCAGCCTTGGTGATTTGGGAAATATGGAGTGTCCCTTCATTGCCATTGTTCCCAGGTCTACTCTGACCCAGAGTTTTTGCATCTGACAGGGTCCTATCAATGGTTAAAATAGAACAAACTGTTTGCAAACAAATGACTGTTGTTAAATAGGGACTGTTATACAGCAATATTTCAAACCAAAAAAAAGAGCACAGACAATTAAGAATGTTATCTACAAAATATGTTCACAAATCATATATATATATATATACAATAAAACCCAACCCAACCAAATCATATATATTGAATATATCTGTATGAAAAGGGTTTGACTTTAAATAACCTACATTGGTTGATGTACCATAAAACTAAACTAAACCAAATCCTATGTATTTAATATATCTGTATAAAGAGAATTTGGCCTTAAATAACCTACAATGGTTGATGTTCCATAAAACCCAACCCAACCAAACCAAACCAAACTAATGTAATAAAACTGTCATAACATTTTGGAACTTTGAGTAGTGTTGATTGTGATCTGTATGATATCTATTAGAATTCAATATCTGGGCAAAGGTAGATTGGTCATCAAACAAAGAAACAAAACATAACCTGGTAGATGTGTACAAAAATTAATAGTATTAGAAAGAAATACTTGAAACCATATAACTGTGTGCAAACAAATATTCATTATTACTATCATTAACAGAAATAGTCACTTGAAACCATATGAACTGTTAGTATTCAATATGAATACTTGGAACTCTACATGTGCAAATTTATCATAGAATTGCTTGAAAAAAGGCTGAGTTCAGCATTAAATAACCCAACAATGGTTGATATGCTATAAAACCAGCCAGCCATCAGTCCTCTTTCTGTATCTTTTAATACCAATAATTTTCTTGGAATTTTTATCTAAACCTTTTCTCTTGTCCACATGCGTGGGTTGATATCATTTCACTGCTCAGGATAGAGGTAGTAGTTTGAGTTTACCAAATATCTTATCTTTGAAATAACCAAAATGTTTTGATTAAAATAGCAAATAGATGAGAACAGTTGTTCCAGTTCATCAGTGTTTAAAGGACCGTATCAATTTCATTAAATCAGACAAAAAGCATTTATAAAAACTCAGATCTAGCAATTTAATTAAAAAACATTGTACAATTTTGAAAATTTTAATCTTATAATTTCAATTTAAACACCTAATTTAAAAAAAATGTCATAATTTCTCAAAAAAAATGTCTTTGATCTGTTGATGCCAAATATTTAAAAAAAGGCAGTTTCAGCCAAGTGTTCCTCATGCCTAACTTTGAGCCAAGTGTTCCTCAAGTGTAGCCTTTTGCCTAACTTGGATTCATTTAAGCAAATCAGAACCAAAGTAACCAATGCTTTTATGTTTTTTAAAGCGCCATCAAATGAATCAATGTCATTAAAGCCAAGATCATATATCCTAAAAGTATTCCTTGATTGAGAAGCTTTATATTATATACATATGAAAAGAAAAATGAAATCCTGTTTCATCCATATATTTTAGAAATATAAAAAAAATTATTACTGATTTTTTTTTTTTTTTTTTTTGTAAAAATTAAACCAATTGGAAAAGAATTCTTTTTCCTATCTTTAGTTCACAATAATAAATTATAAAGAATTCTAAGTTTCAATTCAGAAGCAAAAAGAAATCAAACATTTTTCTTTTAGCTTCATTTTCAGAAAGGAAGTAAAAAAAATATATAAATCCAAAATTATGTCCACATTTATAATTCCACATCTCATTCCTATTTTAATTTTCAATTTTTTTATTATTATTATTCATCAAAAATCTTTCGAAGAAATAGTTTTCAGCAGATAAATTTCAAAACTCATTTATTCTTGTCTCATTCAATTCAAGTAATTCAGATTTGTTGCAGTTCCCATGATGCCTCTCTTTTTTCTGCTTTTTCCTCTGCTAGTTAATTACAATGTTGTAAATGATAATTTCATTTCTCTTTTATTTTGTTTTTACTAATTTCTTTCCATTAAAATGGTCAGATAAACAATAAAACAGTTAAGGTGAAAACCAATGAATTTGTCTCCATTTTCTTTTATCAAGCTGGAGGATTTGAAATTAATTACAATTTTCTTTCCTCATTTGTTTCTCATTGCAATCAGTAGTTTCTCTAAAACATTTCAAATAGTTATTAGTGCCATTAATAATCAAGTTAGTACTGTAATTGTTACCTTAATAATGACAAACTAAAAGATTCATGATAATTTATGTAATGCTTGCTAGATAGAAATGAGAGACAATATTTTCTCATTTAAAATATGGTTTACTTATACATAGAAAATGAAGGAATATATATATTTGTTTTGTGTATGTATATATATATATATATATATATATATAGGCTGTGTAACACAGAAATGAGAATTATACTTTGCAACAAATAATTAGACATTTTCTTAATCATCAGGCAATATTTCATTCTGAAGAATTACAAATGTTTCAAGAGGGTGATACATAAAATATACAAAATAAAATGGAACTGGATTACAGAAGTTCTTGAAGTCTGTAGGACAAGGGATATAATAAAGATATTTATAAAAACTTCAGCAAGTATTGTAATTTAGGGAAGAGTTTAAAATTTGTTAAACTTGAGTGATTTTTCACTATTAAGCATTCTCAAAATTTATTTTTAAAAAAAAAAGATTCACGGTGCTTTGATGGATAAGAATTATGGGAACTGGTTAAGATGAATATTTTATTGAATTTATCTAAAAGAATATATGAAAGAACATAGGTTTGTATTGTGGTGACAGGATCTGTGCTTTTCATCATAATTATCATCTTAGGAAATAAGGTTGAAGTCTTGATCTTTTTAACACAGCTCATATGTATGCATGCATGCATGTGTGTATATATATATATATATATATATATATATGATAGACATTGCAAAGCTTCTAGTATGTTCCAATGAACATGCCATATATATAAATATATATATGTATATATGTTCATTTGAACATCCTAGAAGCCATTGCAGTTACTATGCAATGTCTATCCTTATGTAGGCAGGGCTTGCTCTTAAACAAGAATTACATAAGGATTTGTCATAATAGCCCTTCAATTTTTTCTCCTCCTCCTCCTCTCTCAGTCCAGGTGGCTGGGGCTGTAGAATACAGAAACTTCCAGCGAGTGTCCTGGATATGACAATAAGCAATCTGATGGTGAGGCTCCAGTCTTGGAGCTTTGGGGAATGTGATGTACCTCTTCAATGCCATTGCTCCCAGGCCTACTCTGACTCAGCATAGTAGCACCTGATTCAGTCTTAGCTATGAGTCAAATAGAACTGTTTGACATTTAAACTGTGTACTAACAGATATCTTATGCTAAATTGAATTGTAAGAAATAGAACTGTTTGATCATTTAACTGTGTGTAAACAAAGAACTGTTGCTTAATTGAATTGCTAGTGATACATGCCAATACTTGCAAGCATTTAACTTTGTCCAAATGAATTACTAATGTTGAAAAGAATTATTACTGATGAATCGCAATACTTGAAATACGTGCCTAAATTGAAATGTTGGTATAACATGGCAATTCTTGGAAACATTTCACAGTGTTCAAATGAATAATTCATGTTGAATAGTAATACTTCGAATCACTTCACTGTGTGTAAACGAATGATGAATATTGAACTGAATTATTAGTGTTAGAGAGCAATAATTGAAACTGTTTAAATGTGTAGAAACAATAGCAATACTAGTGTGCAAACAAATTAGTTCTAACTCATTCAAAAATCAAATTATCTACAAACTATTCACTTAGAAATTATATATGTACATCCATTTAAATGTGTGCAAACAAATGACTAATAGTAAACTGAATTATTGGTGCTTGATAGAAATGCTTGAAGCAATTTAACTGTGTAAAAAGAGCACTGGCTTGTTTAAAAATGTTATCAATAATATGTGTAAACAAATCATATATATATATATATATATATATATATGTATATATATATATATAATTTAAAAAGAGGATTTGGCATTAAATAACCTACAATGGTTGATATAGCATAAATCCCAACCAACTTCCTTCTCTCTTTTGAGATCATACTCCTTAATGTATTTATGTCCATTTTTTCTGTCAGTTGAAAAGTACCTCAGATTTATTTTAGTAGATTTAATTTTATTTATCAAAACCATACTCTCATCTCTTTTTAACCTAACAATTGGAGTTGTATCTCTAACCTTTCTCTACATATATATATATATATATATATATATATAAGAATTAATTTGCAGATATATTCTTTTTAAAATATATACATATAAACTCAAATACACACATATGAATATATACCCTGAAATAAATTAATACATGCACACACACACACACACACACACACACACACACACACACACACCATAAACACCCACATAAGAGAGGAACATTCTTTGATGACTTTTCATGAAATCAAAGTAAAGGTGCCTAAGTGCATTTTATGTTGATTTAGCTTCATAAATTTTTGAAGTGAAGTTTTGTAATTTACTCTCCTTTAGAAAAAAAAAATGAAAATATCTTTTTCGAATTTTTAATCAATGTTTTAATATCAAAACTTATATACTGGACATTTTCATCATTTCCACATGTCTCGAACATACAGAAAAACTCCTTTCTTTTCCTTTTTTTTCTCTGCCAAAACAATATGAAAATTTTTTTCTGATTAAATATTAAAGAGTATTTTAGATATTATAGCTGTAAGTCAAGAAATTGAAACTCCAAACAATTTCTAGAATACCACTTTTAATTTACGCATAATCAAAGTAATTGTGAAAAATGTTCCAATTGTTAATCAATGTCTGATTAGCTGTAGAGAAACTATTGTCAATCTTTTTATATTTCATATGTGATTCCTAACATTCACAAAATAATTGAACAAAAAAAAACAATTTATGCAGCCTAGTTGCTGGGAAAAGATGCATTTTGAGAAAAAATAATTCAATTCTGGAAGAAATGAATGACCAATGTTAATAATTTTGTCTGTTATTCTTTATCCTTCTGATTCAAATGTTTTTGTTGAAAACCACTAGGGTTATCACTTCTTAGACAGGAACCGCATGTATTAGAAAGAGGAATAAATGACAACCCAAGTGACTTATGATAAAAAGTCTTTAGAATTAAAAGAAAATAATAATATTAGAAAAGATGATTAAAAATGGTAACTAGTAGAGATTTATCTTAAGAAATGAAAAAAGGAATTAATTCTTATTTTAAAATCATTGAAACATTGCTGTCGCTATTTGATACATGCATATGTCTACACAAACTTAAATTTCCATTTGTTTCTCTCATTATACTGACAAGTTTTAAATGATTTTTTGGTGTATTAAAAGGGTTTATTAACATAATAGAGATATATCACAGGAAAAGATTAATTACTGACATTTTCTTTTAACCAGAAATTAACATTTGCTTTTCTCTCAATTGTTTAAAGAACCTGAACCTACCATTGCTATTGACTCAACAGAGCTTACAGTTGGCACCAAGTCCAAAATATGGTATAACCAATAAAAACTTAACTCAATGCTCTGTAATAATTGTTACCTGAGATGACCTGACTAACAAATGACAGAAATAGCTATATATTTTTCATTGCTGATAGTGCAAAAATAAGTTTAAATAAATCCTTTCTACTTAAAATATTGAAAATATGCAGTCTTCCTATTTCTGTCAACAACATGATTTTATCATTTGCTAAGCTTAGCTGAATAAAAAAAACTGCTGTATTATTTTGTGTAAAATAATTTCTGCTGGTCTATTTGATAGCCATATGGTTCTCTTCATTCGCTTATTTTGGACAGTGTTTGATTCTCCTTGCTGTTACATCTTCTTCCTGGCTGCTCTATCTTCTTCACTGTGAATAATAATAATATTTCTTTCTTTCATGCACACATTGTTGTATTTCTTTAAACATCATTTCTTTATATCACTGATCATATAATACTGGGAGTTAGCTAGGAAACATTGATGGAAATTATCACTGCACAATTTCTGCTTGTCTGGAGAACTTTGCTCCTCTGAACTAATTCAAAGCTAAAATCCCGTTTCTGAATTCTTTAATTTGTAGTCACATATTTGAACTTCTCCAATAAAAACCAAGGTTTTAACTCACCTTAGGGGTTATTATAGACTAATCACACTGAGTTGACCTCAGCTTGACATAATGGCTTCTCTCTTTAAATAGTCTACACTATGTGCCTCATAAAAGATTCAGCCAATCTATTACATAACAGTCTAGAAATAAGAGACATAGGAGGGTGTGTATGTATTTTTTTACAAGAATTTCTCATTTTGTAATTTAATTTTTTTTTTATTGTAATAATTTACTGAGCTTTTTGCTTAGATGTGGTGCAAAGCCGTATAAATGGGGGCACTCAACGAAAAACGAACTTACTTGTGAAGGTTAACTTGTCTAGCTTGGTAATTATTACTCCACCTGAGGTGTTTAGTTAAAAAAGTGTTTAGGAGTACAGTTATCTGGAGGTTTCAGGTTCAATCCCAACTATAAGTATGAATAACAACTTAGACCATCATTGAAAAGAAAGAATGAAGAAGCTTCTGGAGCAACTGTGAGGTCATGATAAAACTCACTGACAATATTTTATTTTAGAAATTTAAATTGTACTAGATGCTGGGTTTCTTTTGTAAAAGTAGTTGATGTGATTATACTGATTCTTGTGTTATTTTAAGAATTTGCATGATTAAAAAATAACATTCAGCACAAAGACCCAATTCACAAAATTATTTTTCTCTTGTAAATTGTACTGGAAATACCTTTTTTAACTTAAAACATTTTAAGAGTATCACTCTAATGAATATCTTGCTATGGTGTACTGCTTTTGTTACATTACAGTTTTATATATATGTAAAACAATATTTTTCTTTGTTGGTCCAAAGAGAGAAAAAAAGTAAATATTTCAAAATGAAGAGGTCCTCAAAGAGATTTATAGCTTTGAAGAATTATTCATTACATTCTTATATATGGTATGTTTCCAGATAGTTGCTTTCATCAGAGAGTATTTGATTTTTTTTTCTGGTGTGGTATCTGTTTATATAGATAATACTGCTTTGTGCTAGATTCCTTGTAGGGGTTGGTTCTTTCTTTCTCTTCTTCCTCCTCTCTTTCTGAATCTGAGAGTGTGTCATCTGTTCTCCCTTATGGGTACATTGTTTATTTCCCTTATTTGTCTTTGATATTTGATATACACAAAAAATAATTCAACAGATCTTTTTTATCCCCATCTCCTTCCTCCTGTCAACAATTTAGATGATTTCCAAAAACATTAAATGTTCTCTGATGAAAGCAACCAGGTGGAAATATACCTTATGAAAGAATGAAATAAATAATTCTTAAAAAGATGTAAATCTCTTGGTGGACCGATTCATTTTGAAATATATACACACACATACAAATGTTATTAGAATTTCAGTAATATATAGATTAGATAGATCAAATTTTACAGCTAAAATTTGAAGCAACAGGAAAACGACTGAAGAAGTTCAAGTAAAAATTTAGTTATAATTGACAATACTCAGAGACACCTTGAGACAATTGCTTTAAGTTGTAAGAAGAAAAGAAATAAGATTATGGGATCCAAATTTATAATGTTTAGAAATATATAAATATATAAATGATAGTAATAGTTAATAGCAATTGAAATTGAATGAAGAAACTTGCTGTCACTTGTTCTATAGAAAAGACCACTAGTTTTTAACTGCATAGATAATACAATAGCTTATCTGATGACTCTTGGAACAAATTAAAGGGCTGTAGGCAATAAATAAACTGTCACATGCCATCCCAGTAAAATGCAAGGCAATTAGTACCATAGGTTAAAGAAAAACCTTTTGATCTCCTGTGATGCCTCTCAGACAAAATACTCAGCTTTTTTTAAAAAAGGACCTGACAATTTTCTGAAAGAAATCTTGATTTAGGTGATCCCCTGTCACTGGTCCTTGATTTTTCTTTGACTTTTGCAAAGTCAGTTATGATTAACCTTTGGACATGTAAACTAAGAAAAAACCCTAAAATAAAAGGTAAAGAACTCTGAATGGAAAATATCCCTGCTTAATCTGAATTATAATTCCACAGGATAATAATCCATTTAAGGATTTTGTTGAGTACAAGCCAAAAATTTCGAAAACAAACTCGTTTTTAAACAAAAATTTATAAAAAAACAAACAATTCATCTCTGTCTGTAAACACGTTTATTGTAAAATAACCGTTTACAATTTCTTCTTTATATAAAACTATATATATTTACACATTTTTTTATTGTTGTTTGTTTGTGTGGTTATTTTTATTGTTTTGCATTTCTATCAAAGGCCTAATAATTCTTAAAGTTTTATTTGATCTTTTTGAATAAATATTGGCTTCATTATGTGAGGAGGATTGTTAGCAGTGTGATATCTCCGACTACATTTAATATAAAATTTTTTCTAGTTTAGAGATATTGATATAAAATTCCAATAACTGAAAAAAATAGTAATCAACATTTACTGATAATTGACTGGAGTTCATCATAGATGATTTATAACTATTACTACTTGTTGTATAATTAAGAAATAAAACTAAAGAAATACTAGTCTAAATTTAATAATAACTGACAATGTGTCATTTAGGAAATGAAAAAAAAAAATTTGCTTATTTGATAAAAAGTCACTCATCTGAGTGAATAAATTTCTGACCATGAAATTTAATCATTTTTGTTAATAATTTGTACTCAGTTCTAATATGTCTTTATTCCTACTAAAAAAAAAAAAAAAAAAGAAATATTTTGAAGTCCTTTTTACTCAGACAATTTTCTCATGTTTTGAATTTGGGTATAGTCAGCATGATAATGAGATAAGAGGCTATTACTTGTCTAAATTTCTGAGATAAAGATAGATAGTTTTTATAACTTAGAAAATTCAGATGATTGATTTCGTCATTATTGTTATACTCACAATGTTTCAGCTGATATGTCTTTGGCTTTCTAAAGATGTTTCATGTCAAACATGGAAGCCAACACAAAACCTAAAATTGAATTCTTTATTTAATCCTTGGGGTTGACTGATTCAATTCTGTTGACCATAACCGAGTACAAGTGTTAAGTTATTGTAAGTATTCTTTGTTATTCTTACCTGTTGTCAGGATTGAACCTGGAGGCTGCAGGTTCAGTTCTGATAGTCTGAATATTCTATGTGATGAAAATAAGAGGCTATGCTAGTTATATCTCTGATTGGTCATAGATATTTCTTCAATGAACACTTTTATTTGCAATCAGATTAAGATTGGAAACTAGCACCTCAACAAAATCAAGCAGATCAATATATATGGGAGTATACAGCATTTTAAGTCAATTGCACCAGTGGAAATAATTTGATTATTATATATATTGACTACAATCATACACAGACACATACTTTCATTTATATATGTGTGTGTGTGTGTTTGCTCAGTATCTCTCAAAGCAGATATTCTCTCATGAACTGAGTGAAGGTATGAGAAGAGTAGGTAGATAGAAAAAAGAGCTGTAAAGACAGCTTAACAGAAAATATGAAAACGCAGTTACAGACCCTAAAACCTGAGAGGCATGAGTTTTGGATTTTAATGCAAGTGGATCAAATATGAAAAATAGAGTTGAAAACTTTGAGGGAAGAGGTTGTCATTATCAAACAGATAAACATACTACAAGTATTGACAGTTTTATTTGACCCAAAACCTAACTTTATCCTAAGAACCAAAATTCTGATAGAATGTGTCATCAGATTTTGATTTGAATCTTTTTTGAACCCTCAAGTAGTATGGAATACAGGACCATTAATATACATCTTAAGTGTGGGCTATGATATATATATATATATATATATATATATATGTGTGTGTGTGTGTGTATATAATGATTCTCCAGAGACATGTCTATGCTTAATATAGTATTTATAAAGAAATTTCTCTATCATTTATGTTTGTTTGAATTCATTGCAACTGCTTTTGATGGTATTAAGCATGGTTGCTTTTATCAGTTACACTTGTAAAACTAAGCATATCCATTTTCTTTTCAATGAAAGAAAAGAAAATTTTCACACTATTTGGAGATGATAAAATGAAGACCAATTAATCAATAACTTGTACATTTTTTTTTATTCCATTTTATTTCTGGCATTTATTGATTCACCAGACCGGAAAGGACAATATGACCATTTTTTTTAAAGTCATACTGTCTGCACTAGGCAGAGAAGAAATATTTCATTTCAAGAAATCCCAAAAGACATGATGAAAACTATTCATTAGAAATGTCATTTTTTTATCTTTTCATTCTCCCTCTCTCTTTGATTAGTTTCTTTTCAGTTAGAGATGATAGGAAACTATTCACATTTAAAAAAAAAAGAAAAAAAGCAGCCTTTTGATTTCATTCCTCTATTTAGTCTTTCTACTCTCTTTCAAGAAGAAAATGTTCATATACATACATATGCATAGAGAAAGAAAAATTCTATATACTTGTCTGCATTGAAAGATATTCATACACACACTCATATATTATATATATATATATATATATATATATATATATATATATATATATATAAGAGAAGAAAGAAATGTGTGTGCTTCTAGATGAATTAGAGGAAAAAAAGAATGTATGTTTAAATGCATTCCAAGAAAGAAAAGTGTTTATTATATAGATATATGCATTAGGAGAAAGAAATAGAAAAGAAAGAAAAATGCTGGTTTTCAATGTATATATGAATGCACCAAGAAAAAGAAAATTATGTACTGCTGCATTAAATTGGAGTGATAAGGATATGCATTGATATTCATGTTTCCTGGGAATATAAAGATTATCTATTGATCTGTATTTACATAGAAATCTGTTGCTTCATTGATACACTCTATTATTTTTGTGTCTGTATTATTTGCTTCATGCATATTTTTGTATATCACTGATACCTTGCCTTAATGAAATTTCATATAATAAAACATATCGTTGAATAAGTGACTACAACATAAATTATATAAAAATCAGAAAATTATGAGAGAACTCATCAGGGTGGATGAAATGTAGACCAAAGATTTTTCTTTAGTTTAAAAATAAAGATATAAAAAGTTTAAAAAATGTACTGATAAAGTTTTAGCCAATGAAATTACCATATATCCTAGCCATCAGCTATTTTTACAAATGCATCTAGGTCCCACTGGCAGCCACTGAGGAAGACATAAGAAAACAGTATTGCTTCTGAAAGATGTTGCTCTCCACTTGTACATATGAATGTAAATATGTGTGTGTGTGTGTTTGTGCATATATATATAAAGAAAGAAAGAGTAAAATAATGGCTCTTTTTCATTTATTACTCTAACCAGAAGTTCCCTGTGCTGTTAGGCATTTTCATCAGATGATTAAGGTAAATGCCACATGAAGCATCTAGTTACGAGAATAAGAAAAAGTGAGTAATCTCTCTCTCTCATATATATATATATATATATAATCTTTTAAAAAGTTCTTATACTGCTCTGCTTGCGAGCATATGAGCACTTAAATTTTATTCACAACATTTTTTTTATTAGGCTTTTTTTTATTGTTGGTGTTAGTGTGAGTATGCATATATATATATATATATATATATATATATATATATATATATAGTGTGTGTGTATGGTTCTATGTCCTTCTATGCAGTCTTTGGTGTGGTTTTAAACATACATGCCTCAAAGTGTGTACATATATTTTGTCAAATTTGAATATATTTAAATATTTTATATTGTTATCCATATTTATAAACATGAATGCAAAATATAATCATATGCATAAAGCATATTAAATTGAATATTTTTATAGAAAAATAAATAGCGGTCCAGCATATTATAACCATTATGATTTTAAGATCATACTGTACCCCCAGGAAAAACTGTGGAAATTAAAGTCTCTTGTGTAACTTTTATGTAAGATCTTAAAAAAACAATATTTGCTAAAATATATTTGTTTATCTCAGTATATGAAATAATTGTAGAGAATTGGGTTATACAGAAATACATACTCTACCAGTCAAAAGTATTTGGCGACCCACAACATTTTTTAAATTTCTCATCCTAAAAGTGTTATTTTTAATAAAACAAATTAAGCACCACAATGTTTTTATTTATTATGCTAAATACAAGTCTTCCTGACACATATAAAACACTAATTAAACCAAAACAACACAAAAAATTCTTAAATGTTGGATTCATCAAAAAAATCCTGTGGTTGCTATCAATGCTTCACAGATTTCTGTCCAGCTTTCCTGCAGGAGTCCCCAGAGGTGAGCTGCACTTGTGGGTTGTTTAGTTCTAACTTTTCTGTCAAGTTCATCCCATACCAGGTCAATGGGATTGAAGTTTGCTGATTGTGCCCGCCAAGGCATCAATTGAAGGATGTACTGTTTTTATTTGCTTTTAATATACCTCTAGTATAGTTTGCTTGTGTTTTTTAGGTCATTATCTTGCATGAAAACAAATCCTTGACTCATAAATAGCATTCCAGATGGGAGTGCATGATGTTGGAGTATGCTGTGAAAGCCAGTCTGATTCAATTTGCCCTTTACCTAGTGTAAATCCCCAACATTACAATTGACAAAAGTCCTCCTACACCATGACAGTCTCCTCCATGTTTTATGAATGGTATGATATAGGAGGTTGCTGCTCTTTCACCAAATCTTGGCTACACATAGACCCTTATATTTGACCCAAAGGTTTTGAACTTCAATTCATCAGTCTAAAGACTATATTCCACTGCTCTATTGTCTAGTCTTTTTGCACCTTGGCCCAGTGAAGCATTTTGACATTGTTTTCTTTCCTTAACAGAGATTTCTTGACAGCAATTCTGCCATGTTGGCCAGCTTCACAGAGTATTCTCCTCACAGTGGATGTTGACGCATTTTTTCATTGCTTCTGTTGTGCAGTGAAGTTTTGAGCAATCAGTCTTTTGTCACGGAAGCTGGTGACTGTGATGTAATTGTCCTCTGTATGGATAAAATTGGTAGTATCTAGTTAGCAGTAATTCAACACAATATAGTCTAATGTTAATTCAAATGGTAGTATAATGTAACTTTTAGGAAAGAATTTATTTATGCCGAGTACTAAAGAAGAAAAATGCCTTCAAATCAATTTTTCAAAAGATAGCTGGTTATATAAGTTACTGGGGAGGACTTGCATCTAGTATAATAAATAAAGATATTGTGGTGCTTAACTTGTTTCATTAAAAATAACTGTTAGGATGAGAAATAAAGACTTTAGAGTGTAGCCAAATACTTTAAACTGGTAGTATGTGTGTCTGTGTATATATATATATATCTATGTTTAATTGAAATTAATATATACACTCTCTCAGTAATATTGAGCATTCATGGTGAATAAATATGGTAAAATATATTTTGTACATATGTATGTTTAATTGAAATAAATATATGCACTCTATCAATGATATTGAGCTGTCTTTATAAACAAATACAAGCTATATTATTTATATATATATATATATATATATGCTATACTATATATATATATATATATATATATATATATATATGTGCTACCCTACATCAAGATTTATACATTTGATTCTCTGGTAGACAGTAAAATAAAGAGAATAATATTCATTTTACTGCCAACTCGAGGATCAAATATGTGAAACCTGAGTGGGGAAAGATTTTTTGTAAATTTAAATATCAATTGGCTATTGCTCAAGCTAAAGAGCATTAAGTGCTTAGTTTTTGCTTACCATTTGTAGAAACAGTCGTCAATCATACTATTCATACTTAGATTTTGCATTTCATAGCTATTTGTATTGGCAATTTTGGATGATTAGTTATTTACCATGAAAGTTGATGCCGCATAATAATGATTTGGTTTAAACTGAACTGGAAATAGTATTATTCTCTTATAGAATTTTAAGTACATTGCTTTAATAAAAATGTTGTTATGTTACCCTTTTTGCTGTATTGTGTGTGTGTGTGTATATATATATAAAAATATATATATAGGCATGCAGATTTTAGTAATATATGTCAGTTGAGATGAAGACAAGTGTTCATATAAAATGTATTTATTGAAATTTTATCTGTGCATATGGACATATTTTGTATTTATACTGTTATACATAGGGATAAGAAAAGAAAATATTATTGTATAATGTAAATTTGCAGAAGGTTATGTATATGGTTTTGAAGTATGGATGCTTATGGCAATAGGAACACCATTCAGTATACAGAAGCAAGCGTGTAAAGGAGCATATATGTGTATGATGAGTTTATATATCTACTTACTTACTTATATGCATGTAGAGAAAAAGAAAGAACAAGGTGTTGATCAGCAATGTCTGTGAAGCAAGCTAGTGTCTAATCATTTCATTCAGATTTGCATAAAACAAAGAGTGAAATGAAAACAGCAATAACTTTGTTGTAAAATACATCAGTTTCTTTTTATCTGCTTTGTTAGTAAAATTGTAAAAACAGAAGACTTACAAAAAGAAAGACATACCATTTTATTCTTTTATATTTTCTCTCAACAAACCTGATTCACAGAAAATCCAGAAAATAATGTACACTCTTTGAGGAATTCCACAAGAAAATAAAATGCTTAAGAAGTGTTTCCAGATCTAAAGAAAAGAAATCGTTTGCAAAATTTCAATAGATATTCAGAAGTTGTCTTTTTCATGATTTAACAAAAACTGCTGTCAAGTCTTAGCAGGTATTTTTTTTTGTTTCTACTCTATAAGGATTTCATTCTCATGTTTCCTTCAAGTAACATCACATTTACAGAATCTGTTTTACATGCATATATACCAATACAAGTGTGGCAGATGCTAAAGATTAAGAATGAATTAACAAAAATATTGTAAATATTGATTTTCTTTCTGGAGAAGTCCTTCTAAATTTGTAAGGAATTATTTATCAACTGATAGTTAAAATCAGGAGTGTGTGTATGTATGTGTGTAGATGTATATATGTATGTGCATGTATCTTAGAATCAGGAGTGAAATGAAAATCTCAGAGACCTAATTTCTTTTATAGATATTGGCTTGATTTTAACTCGACCAGAGACCGTTTAAGGTGGAACACCTCAGTTATCAGATGTAAAATGTCATTTCTGGCCTCTTGCATAGCTGAACAGAAACCAAAGAGAAAAGGTCTTTTATACACATACTGGGACTTCAGTTGTAGGTGGCAGCAACTGCAATCTGCAGAGAGTAAGAAGTACAGCGCAAGCTGGAATGATGGTTGTTAGATTGAATAGTTGTGAGACAACAGTTTATTTGGGACTTAATATGGAGTACTGGAAGAAGTGGAACATAGATTCATGTAATTGTGTCCTGGTTTGAGAGAAGCACAGATAAAAAGAACCATTTTAAACATAGGAGCTTTCATTGTTTATTATATAGCATTAATTCTTTGAACTTGTGGGAGGATGGAAGTTTTCAAGTTCTAGTCACTTATTATTATGGTAGGGACTTTTTTTTTTTTTTGTGTATACTTTTTTGATTGACAGCAAACTTCCATCCCATCTAAAGTTCTTAACCTCATATAGTAAATCCCCACAAGTTGATTGGCTTCCAGATTTTCTTCTGGAATTGCACACCTCAACTGACAGACCACTGGGTTATATTTTCAGTTACCTTTATATATATATATATATATATATATATATATATATATATATATATATATATAGCCAGCCTGGATACATGAGACAGTGTTTATGTTATATAAGAGTATAAGAATTCAAACTCTTATCATGAATGCAGCTCACTTGCAGGCAGCCTTGTTGAGCATATCTAAGCTAGCATTAATTACAAGGCCTCCTGCTCCAGTAAGTGATAAACAGACTTAACAATATCCATAAGATGACTAGAGCTGTCTTTATCAAAGAAAGCTGCTCACCAAGGTCCATTATCTGAAAGGTGGAATGAATGGAAAAGGTGTACAAATAAAACTAAAAAAAACATTGCTTCCTTGTCCCTTAAACTCCTTAATGGTAGCATTCACTGTAACAACTAAAATATGTTTTAAAGCTTTTCAAGTTAAAGAACAAGATGAGAATGCTGCTCACCGAGGTTCAATCTCTGAAAGGTTGAAGGTATGGAAAAGGTATAATAATAAAACTAAAATAGACATCAAAATAACATTGGTAACAGATAAAAAAAAATCTATTTCAAACAGGAAAAATTGACATCTAAACAAAACAAAATCCATTGTTTCTTTTCTTTTCTTTTTTTTTTTTTCGGCTTTTGATATTACGTTTTTGGGTTACATTTTGTTTAGTCTTTTAGTGTTTAAAAAAGTCTTCTTTTTTTACATTCTCTATTTTTTTTTAGGAAGTCAGCACTTCTCATATACATTTTGCACTGTTATATGTTGTGTTCTATTTATTTTTTTGACTTAGGGACAGTGAGAAGATGAAAAGAAACCCTACATTGTTCTTCAGACTTTTTCTTCTTTTTAAGTCTTTTTTTTCTTTCTATGCATTTTTTTCTCAGGGAAATTTTTCTTATCTCTTTGCTTAGTCATTTATTTTTCTACCTTCCTTCCTCTTTATTTACTTCAGCATTATTTAATGTTTCTTTTATTTATCTCAATTTTCTTTTGTGTGTAGTATATATATATATATATATATATATATATAGGTCAGTCAATAAATAAGGTGAATTTTGCCCAAGGAGTTGGCAATATGAAGCACTGTTAACAGTTAAACTGTTTTTAAGAAATCAAGAATGATGGGTTTTTTCATGTCTCAGAAGATGGTTAGCATCACCTTCTTTACTCACTTCTGTACCCAGAACTTTACCTTTCTTACAGTGTCAGTGTGTTTCCACTTCATAGACTCTTTTTTACTCAGGTTTATAATGACAAACCTATGTTTAGCCCATTTGAAAAAGTTTTTGTGAGATATATGCTTCTTATTACACATCCCTCATTCTTCAGTAAATCAAAAATGATTAGCACTTCTTGGGTACCGGAAATTTGACTGCAAACTTTTGTTCAAGCATAGAGCATTCCATTTGATTTGCCATGATCTCAAATAAATTAGACTGCCTTATGGTGAGGCTATAGTATGAAGTTCACAGAATGTGAAGTACCCTTCACTACCATAACTCTCAGGTCCACTCTGATTTAGAGTTGATGTTACTGTCAAGATCCCATGTATGGTTCAAATAGAACTGTTCTGTTAATTTTTTACTTAGGGATAATTATTATTATCAATTAGAATTGATAGAGCTGTGAGCAGGTTGTTCATATTTGATAGAAATACTTGGAACCATTTAGCTCTGTGCAAACAAATGACAAATATTAAACTGAATCATGCGTGTCATGAAGAGGTGAAAGCATTAAAGTGTGGCTCTGTTAGAAATGTTACCTATGAACTATTTCCTCACAAATCATATATAAACAGGATTTGGCCTTAAATATATCACAAGGGCTGAAATGCCATAAAATAAAACCAAACCAATCCTCCCTAAAAAAAAGCACAATATCCTCATTGACCGTTGTTATAATTGGAATCCAGTATGTTCACTGGTTATCTAGCACTTGTATAAAATGACTTGGAATGAAAACATATTTTTAGAAATATTCAGTGTTCATGAATGACAAATAATTTCATTATCATTCATGTAATTATAATATTGCTAAATTTGTTTGTTATCACTCTTTAAAAAAATCATCAATGTAAAAAAATTGAGTAAAATTCTATACTAACCATCAGATTGGTTAGTTATGTCTGAATGAATTTTTTTAAAAGAAAACTAATGTTTAAAAATGAGTTTCTTATTTGAGAAAATAATTTTTGTCTTTGTGAAACAAAAATGCACTCAGTAAAATCAAATTAAAAGTTATATAAAAAATGTATTACATTGTTGTCCAAGTTATTAGAACCATCATAAAAGACATCAAAGACAAATTAAGACTTTCCTTTATCTTTTTTCTTTATTTCTTCTTTATTTCATTCTTCTCTGACATTTTTTTCTCAACTACCATTTACTTGGTAATTTTCTCCAATTTGTTTCTGGCCCACCCAAATAAAATGACAGCTTTTCAGCTTGTATGTGTGTAACTCTATATAAATTCCAATATTTTTATCATCAATGGATTGATATAGAATTATGAATCAACAATTCAATTGTATTGTTATGCACTGTGTTAATCAATTAGATTAACTGAAATTTTGAAAAAAAATATCTATTCTTATATTTTGTACTCTTTAAAGAGCTGTAGGCAACCAAGTCTAGCATAAAAAAAAAACAATTGTTAATTGCACAGTCTCCTGTGAATGATAATCAGGGTTGGCAGTACCTATAAGATGATTAGTAATGCTTTTATCAAACGTAGCACTAGTCAACAACTCAAGCCCCAACCCTCCACTGCCACCTCTACATTAGAAGATCCAGAAAAAATTATGTGTTAAAATTAGTATTCTAACAAGAAAATTCTGGGTATTCAAATATGAAAAGGAGAAGTATTTTCAAAATTCCAAATGAAAAACTGATTTAGTTCTTGTTGAAATACTTATGAGCAACACTTTCAACTGCTCCTATAGGAAATAACCAATTAGAAATATTAATTAGATGAGTTAATGAATATTCACTGACCTCAGTGACCATTTGGGTAGTATTGGTATTTTAGCAAGAAAAATTTTGGTATTCAAATGAGAAAAGGAAAGAAATTTTCAAAGGCTTCAAATATCATTTATAGGAACTGAATCTTGCGGTGTTTTTTTTCTTCCCTCTTTATCAAGCCATGTGTTTCTTGGTCAACTCAGAGCCACATACATGATTGAATAAAAACTATGTCCACCCTTTTTTAATTCAACTGCAACAGAAGTGTTAGTATGAACTGAATTCTTGCAAAAATACACTTTTGATTGCATTGTAACAGTTTTCATATCACTGTACATTTTTTGACAGTTAGTTAAAATTGCTTGATTTTTAAAAAAATTCTAATATTAAGATAGAGGAAAATAAGCAACATTTTCTGCATATTATATCTTTTTTATTTCAAGAAAGATAAAGATGTGACTTGAATGCAAAAGAATGTTAGTACTCTTTGTAAAAAGAAGGTTCTGTCAATGTTTAAATGTATCAAAAGTGATTTGCAAAGTTTCATACCAGAGGTTTCTTTTAAAACAATGTTCCACTGTCAAGTTGAAACATTAAATAAAAAGGAACTAATTCAATTAAAAAAGGTACACATTTAATAAAATTTCTTTTTCAGCAGAATTAAAATTTTTTTGAAAAAGAAAATTAGTCAGAATCAAGCAAGGAGTTTGAAAAGGCAAAGAAAGAGTACCCAAACTATTAAGTTAATTTGGATACTCAACTCTAGCTCCAAATGTTTAATGACAATTTAGTGAGAAAAAAACCCAGACTTTTTTTGTTCAAATACTTATGAGCAATACATTTTACAGAACTTACAGGATGTACCCTATAAAAAATTTCCTAAATGGTAGCTATGCTGAATCTCAGCTGCAGACATTGAGCTGAAGTGGAATGATTGCATTATGAAACTTTACAAGACAATATGTGTCTAGTAACTAAATCTGACATTGGATTATATCTGTACCAAATAATGGTAAAGTGATCTTAGCCCTGTGATGAAATATCTTTCTTTCTATTCTCAAATTAAGGTAATTCTTCAGCTAAGATTTGCTATCATCTTCAATTAGGTGCATCAGTTTATTCAATGAATCAGACTTGTCTATTATTACCATAACATTGCCTTGTTCCTTGATTTCTATTACTGTTAATTTAAAGGGTTTTAAGAGCCATTTAAAAAAATCTTTTGTGATATCTTAGTTCAGAAAATCTGGTCTTTTCCAATATCTCACCTTCAGCTTTGATGATTTTTATGTCAGTGTCTTTCATAAAAGCTATTATGTATTGTGTCCTGAGAAGATATTGACTTGTTGAGCCTTTTGTTCAGTTTTCACTCTTCAGGAATAGATTTTGTGAGTGGATGTCGGTAATAGTTTTGAAGAACTGAATTGAGGCTGTCTTATTTAGTTTTAAGGTTTTTGGAGTTTGTGAATATAAAGGATTGCATCTGCACATTAGGTTGAGAGAGTGGGTTGAAATAAGGTTTATAACAGGTATATTAAAAAAAAAAAAATAGCAGGTATGTTATTTTAAGCATAAAAGTGACAGTGTATAGTTGCAGCAAAAATGTTCAGCTATATTCTTTTTGGGTGAGGCTTAGAACTTTTTGAAAGACAATTATGTAACAGATATATAATTGAAGGCTTAAAAATTTAACCGGTCAACTATCAGCTATCAGAGAATGGGGTAACTTAGCTCCAGTCAAGAATTTATATAATAGAAATGTGAAAGAAATATATAAATTTTCCAAAATTTTCTACCTTGGGGAAGAACTGATAAAAGGTCATTTTTAGCTGGTTTAAATTCAGAATTTTTCTTCTCTTGACTAATGCAAAAGAACCCTTTTACTGGACTATTATACCTACAGCTGAGAGAGAAAAAAATAGATTTATGCCTTCTCAAGAGTATTAGCCCACAGTGAAGAATTAACAGCTTCTTTGAAGGTTTGAACTTGGCTCACCAAGTTGATGTGAAATGAATGCAGAGAAAGAATAAAGTGAGAACATCATTACTACTCTCACTGAAGTCAATGTTTTAACTTGATATATCTTTATCATTATGAAAAATTGAGAGTTTCGTAAGCTTATTGTTTTATTACAAGATAGAAGCAAAAAATGAGTTAGATTTTAAGTGAGAGAATCATTGACCTAGATATATGTAAAATAAGTACCTCATAAACTATTTATTTCTATTTGGTACTTTTATGCTTGACCTGCTTGTGGGATTATTTGAAAGTGTATGAACTGACTTCTGCTTATAAATGTTTCAGGTTATTTAGTGGTTTTCTACAATTTTATTCTTGTGTAGGTGTTAAAAGACTGTTCATTGGATGATGCATTAAACTGATAGCATTTAGAATATAGATCAGTAAAACACTAGGAAAAAAACACTAAATGCAAATGAGTTAAGTTATAAGTAGGTTTTCTCCCTTACAAACACATGTGTATGCATATATATATATATATAATTATGATAATCCGTGAGTATAATGAATAATATAATATTAATCCCACTATATAAGGAAATTAGATAATACAATCTTTTTATGTAATGTATAATAGAATATATATATATATACACTCACAATCATAATTTATACATAATAATGATAAAATAATATCTATATATGATAAATAATATATAGATGATGCACATGTTTACTAATGAGTAAATTTACTAACGTAAATAAATCAAGATATTAAAAAAAAACATCAGAGATTAGGATTATATTTTTTTAAATCATTTAAAGTTTGGAAAGAGTCAATAATGGTTAACCGCAATATTCTGATGTACATTCATTTAAATGGTATGATTTTACCACATTTATCTAATCAATGTCTACATTTCCCATAACTTTTGAGATTGTCTCAGAGCCATGCTGTGTAATGATACCTTTCAGGCAATGTGGTTACTTAGCAGTGATGATTATGTCTTTTTTAAGTAAAATCCAACAGGTTGTATGAAGTTATATGGTACCAGTAGCAAGCACTAATCTCTTATAAGACCTACACACATTGGGTGCTATGAGTGAATGTCACAGTTACTTTCAGCCTATTTATAGAGGAAGAGTTTTCAGTGATGAAAATTAGGTTATCGTAAATTTGTGGTTTTCCAAAATTGTTTGGGCTGCCATCCATTTATTTCCCAAATAACATCCAGCATAACCCTTGCTCCAAAATGCATACAATAAATACATTTCTTCCTTGATATTATATCAACTGAATTGCTAAAAAAAACCCATAAATTTAAGACAAAATCAATGATCATCTTTATCGAGATCAAGGCTTCTGAAACTTTTTACTTGTTGCATCCCTTGTAACTAAATTGAATTTTCATTCACCCTAGAATAAATTAACTGAATATTAAATTAAAAAAAACATAACTAAGTCTCACTGGATGCTATGATGAGAGAGATTGATATTAAAAAGAATTTTTCATTTCAAGATTAAAATAATACAAAGTACAGAAAATTTATAATAAGTAGAATATTGAATCATATAATAAATCCATACCAAAAAAGACATGGCAATACTGAAACTAACTTAATAAGTGAAAATCTGTATTTCTCTGTCGGGGGTGGGGATTTTTCATTTATAATAATTCAATTCTAATTTTATTCATTAAAGAATTGTTACCATGTATAAGAATTAGAATTTAAATCATAGTATTTTAATTTTACTTTTAATAATTTTTCTTTCTTTTTTAAATCTGTTTTTATCTTTCGTTTTAGATATTTTTTTATTCTAAAGATATCTCATAACAATAAAGGGATATTTTAGAATTAAGTATTTTTATAAAATAATTTATTTAAAACATATTCTCTTTTAAATCTTTTCTTTTGTGAAAATATGATTATATGCATCATTAATGATGGGTCTATATAGACCACCTTGCAAAGCCCTTACCTAGATCTTCCTTTCTCTCAGACTTGAAAAATGTGAGGATCACGAGTGTCTAAGGTACTAGACGTCTGATCTTGTTGGTGTATGGTGGATATTCTGTGTAGACCAAATCACCAAGTTAAATTATTCAATCTTTCAATTCTTACTTGAGAACAGAGAAGATAAAATGATGGCTTTGTCTCAAACTTGGTTTATTTTATATAATAATTATACCGTGAAACTGGAAACAATAACCCCCAAAATGGTCTTCATTAATTTTATTTTATTGCCCTCTCTCTTATATGTAATGAGTGTGTATTTATTGAAAACAATAGCAAGAATGTTTTGAAGAGGTAGCTTTCTTGTACAATTTTAAATGAGAATTAAAATTAAAAGCAGGATGAAAAAAAATGTTGGAAGTTTCTCTGCTATATTGATTAGAAGCATTTAATCATTTTCAACATTGTACCTTTACTTGTTACAAACCAATAATTGAAAATGTTTCTCAATGATTGAAAAGAAGAAATAAAAGTGAGAGAACAAAAAGGAAGAGAAATATATAAACAAAATATCTTTGGTGAAATACTGACCAATAGTTATACGAAAAACTTGATGACTACTAGGAAAATATTGTCAGTTTGAATTATTCTTTAGTTGATTCTCAGTCAAGTATCTGATGTCAAACTTTGCTTTGACAGCAAATACATTTCTTTATTATGTCTTTTCTCATCCCCTCTGCCAAGAGTAGGATGTGACACAATTTTTTTTTTAAGTAGAGTAAAACTGGTTTGAATTTAGAGTTGTCCTTTTTATAGTCTGATTGTTTTACCAAAGACAAAAAAAAAACAGTCTGCCTTACTGTTTACCCATAGCTGTGCAGAAGGACAGATGGATTGATACCTTTCTTTATTTTAAATCACAGTACTGAAACAATTGTCTTCAAATAGGTTGTTATGGTCACAAAATTTTAGACATTATTAGCTTCATTTACCTGTTGTTATCCATAACTTTCTATGAGTTCTGAACTGTATCTCTTAATTTAATTCATGGGGTTATTCCTCTAGATTGAATAAAGGATTTCCAATTATAATAGATACATGCAAAATGTTCTATAAGACATCAGTCAAAATATTGTGACTAAAATAACAGCAAAGATGAAGATCAGCTGAAAAGTTTAGAGGCTAACCAAGATACTCTCATGGAATGTGAACAAATGAGATTCATTTTTCAATGTAATCCTCCTCGTGATCCACATACTTCTTCCATTGGTGTTTCAGTGCTTAGGTCCCATTATTAAAAGAAATAATTAACAGCAGATATGATATCCTCATGAACTTTTCAGCCTACCCTCATACTTCCATATGTAATTATGATAACTTCTCATTTCAGAAAAAAGATCTTTTCATCAACAGCAAATATCAATTGTCATTAGCAAAAATATTTGTAAAATCTTTTTTATAACCATAGCTGCAGAAAGAGGAATATTCACTCAACAAAACAAGTCCGTTAAAAGCTTTTTTGTAGAAATGTGCTGAGTAACTTTTTATATTAATATATTTTTTGAATGTTTGGTTATGCTGTGAATGACTCATAGAATTAATATCAAAGAAAACATTTCTTAACATGCAAAAAGCCTGGGGAGGTTCTTCATTGAAAATAAACTTATCTCCATTTAACCTTTTACATACTGGACTCTGATGTCCACAGTATTCAGAATATACTGTCCAAAGAGACAATATTGAAAAATGTCTTTGGAGACAGTAAAAGCATCTGTTCAAGGTTATAGATCAAATATAAAATATTCACCAAAATGTTTTACACTATTAGAAGTTCCTGGTTTTATCTGGGTTAAAAGATTGGAAAAGTAACATATTGTCAAACTGATAATATACAAACAAATTATGACTGGGTGATAATATTGATAGCTTAGGTAAGGTTCTAAAGAAGAAATACTACATGAATTATTTAAGTATCTGATGACCTCCAGTATTTTCAATGACCCTTGAGCCTGAATGTGACTTTATCCATCCCAACTTTCATGAGTTCAAAAAATATATTTCTACTTTGTCTTTTGGCTAGAAACATCAATTTTTTTCCATCTGATGAGGTCCATTGACTTAGTATATTCAGTTAGAACCCAAGATCAAGCTAGTATCTATGCAAAATATCTGGTTGCTAAGACTTTGGCTATGATTCACAGATAAATACACAGACATAAACTTGAGTAGTATAGAGTAGTGTAGGATAGTAAAGTTCATACCTTGGGACCACTCACTCAGTTGGAAGTTCATCCCCTGCAGTGTGGTAACATCCCTCATCACTTAAGAAAGGTGTCTTAGGTATGATACTAAACAGTATCCAGCTGTGAAGCGCTAGTTCTAAAGGCTTTGGAAATGTGGAGTCGACTTGAGAATGCTCTTATCCCCAGGTCAATTCTGACCCAAAATGTCTGTACTTTTTTGAGCATATGTATGGGTGAAATAAATCTGTTTGAGTTAAGGAAATATTGACTTGTTTAAAATGATTATGATGATGCATTTCTGTATATAATTGGAGACTATATTTCCTAAATTGATCTTGGCATTGAGTAACCCATCAAAGTTTGATCAAATGTAAGATTCAGCCCACTAAACTGGGACCACTAACATCATATTCCTGACACCTTACTCATTACACAGCTGAAAGAGTTTATGAAATTAGAACTACAGAATATCAAGTAAAGGATATGAATAAGTTCATTGTATCAATCAAGATAGATCAGCTAAAAGATAAGGAGAGATTAGAATAACTTATCAAAACTGAAGCTCAAATACAAGTAAGTTCTGCAGTAGAAGAAAGATTAGTAATATCATAGGGATGAATTATTAGAGTGAGGCTTGATTTGATTACATTGAAATTAACAGATGGTAATTATTCATTTTCACATATTCAGTACAAATTCAAATGCATGGTGCTATTACCAGAAAATTGTTTCACAAAAATTTAATATATTTATTTAACAATAAAACAAGATTAAACTAATGGAAGCTTAAAGCAGAGCTTTTTCATATACGGTATTGATTATAAATATGTACATAGCGATTTTTTTAAAATCAAGTTTATTATGATTTTATTATTTCTTGAAGAAAAATCAAAAAAGTATCCTAAGTATTATTTATTTTAAGATATTATAGCATTGAAACTCTATAATAAAATTTCAACATCTCTGTAAAAAAAAAAAACCTTCATAAATATACATAAGAGTTGCATTTATTTTTGGACTACTAAATATACTTTAGATAGGGGTTTTAAGTGCTGTAGAAAGTTCATAAGGCCAAGTTGGGGCATTGCAGTTGAGTTGAATCCAATAAAGTAAGATATGGATCTTCAAATGTGTATTTTCTACTGTAGTCATACATGTACTGTTTAACTGCTTTTTTGGAAAAAGATCTTGAAAATTTCAGATGCAAAGTCTAATGAATAATTATCTCAATATCATGGTTTCTCCTTATTTCAAATCATTTGATGAATTAATAAAAAAAAGTTTGCTGATATTTATTCTAATACACTCTGGTTTAATATTATTCAATCTTTAAGTTTAGATTTCAAATATTGGTTAATCTAATAAAGTACATTATCTTATTCAGTTTTTTATTTTGCTAAGTTGTGTCCAACTTACTTGATAAAGTTTTGCATTTAAATTGAAGGGCAAATTGTAATTTTTGAAACTTTTTGAAATATATGCATATATATAATCATTTAAATGGAAAAACTGAAGAATTGAAAAGATTGGACAAAAATGAAATTAAAATTGGATTTTTTTAATACGGTAAATAAAAATGCACACTTTTGTTTTCAAGATAACATTTATTTATTATCTTGTCCAAAATAAATATCTAATTTAATTATGTATTTGGTTCAAAGTTGGATAACTTAGTTAAAGAGTTAATGGGATAATCCAGAATAAATTCAAATTGAAATGATAGTAATTTTTTTCTGAAATATATATTTGTGTACAAGTCTAAATGTATATATGTATGTATGTAAATTTACAAATGTGTGCATATATACACATATATGGTTGGTTAGTTGGTTTGGTTTTTGGAATATGAGCTCTCATAAGTTATTCAATGCCACATCCTGCTTATACATGTATTAAATATATAGAGTTTGCAAACAAAATACTTTGTTGGGAACATTGTTTTTAAACAAGCCAGTGCTCATTTGTTTGTATGTAATTAAATGGCTTTAAGCATTACAATGTAGCACAATCAAGGCAATTTAAAATCACTCCCTCGTTTGCACCGAGTTAAATGGTTAAATGATTCTATTTGACCCACGTTTTCTATGGCCGATGAAACGCAGTTTCTTCCAGGCAGTGGTCACAGCGATACTGCTATACGGGTGCACTACATGGACGCTAACAAAACGGCTGGAGAAGAAGCTAGGCGGCAATTACACAAGAATGCTGCCTGCAATCTTGAACAAGTCCTGGCAGCAACACCCAACAAGACACCAACTGTACGGCCACCTGCCTCCTATCACGAAAACTATTCAAGTTAGACGAACCAGACATGCAGGACACTGCTGGAGAAGCAGGGACGAACTCATAAGAGATGTACTCTTATGGACCCCCACACATGGCCGTGCAAAAGCAGGACGACCAGCACGAACATACATTCAGCAGCTATGTGAGGATACGGAATGTTGTCCTGAAGACCTGCCAAGGGCGATGAACGATAGGGAGGAGTGGCGAGAGAGGGTCAGGGATATCCATGCTACCAGCGCGACATGATGATGATGATGATGATTTGACCCACAGGTGGAACCATAACGAGTACAACCATTTTGGGTCTGATTGAACCTGAAGTAATGTCAGTGAAAGGGAAGTCTACATTTACTAAACTTCTAGAACTGAAGCTTAACCAGCAGATGGTTTTGTGTCACCTCTAGGATATTTATTTAGTAGGGTCTAAACCCACAGCTAAGATACAGTTGGTGTATTCAAGAGTCTATGGTTAATAGACTGATGAGTGTGTGTGTGTATATATATATATATATATATATATATATATATATATATATATATATATAAATAAAAGAGGAATTATATATTATAAATTGAATTCCCATCACTAGAAAATGTGGCAAGCACTCCATGCGACATATGGAATACTAGACCGCTGTTTTGACCTAATTAGGTCTCATCAGCTGTACATACCATAATCACCACTGGAGATTGAACCAGCAACCACAGAATGCAAAGCCAAAACTCTACCATGACTAGTTAATTTGGCATCACTTGTGTGCAATTTGGGTTGGTGGCTCAGTGGTAGAGTTTTGGTTCTGCATTCTGTGGTAATTCAACTTAAAATATATATTTACCAATGCTTCCACATGAGCAGAATGTGACTCAAGGTCACTTTTAAGTGGAGTTTAATCGGTTTGAATTCAGTTTTCCTTCTTCTAGACTGGTTGCTTACCCAAGGCTAAGAAATCTAGGTGGCGTTTCTATTTACACATTGCTGGAGGGAAAATAATTAGCTTCATCCCTTTCCAAATGGTATTAGTACTTGTCGAGGATTTGAATTCATGTTGCCATATCTTTTCTATGCTGATATCTATTACATTATAGCACATTAATATATGTGTGTGTGTGTGTGTATATATATATATATATATGTGTGTGTGTGTGTGTGTGTGTGCATATATATATATATATATATATATATATATATACACACACACACATATGTATGTATATTTGTTTTTGTGAAAATAGATATGAAATTGATTAATTAAATAATTAGATGTGAAATTCATATTCCTTGTCTTGCACCATATAAAGAATGGAGTGAACTCTTTTTTCTTTTGTTTTCAATGATGTTGGTGTGGGCTTGGGAAGTACCAGTTGGCATCATGTAATAGTTAGGGTTAAAACAAGAATGGTATCAGGTGATTTTGCTCCAGGTGATGCCACATGATGGCTTGAGAAGAGTAGGGTTCTAATTATTAAATATATTGAAAATTTTGGTCAGGGTTGGGTTTTTTGATTTTATAGTTAAGATCTTGTATATTCTGAGCTCGAATATCTAGACATGGAAATTGGAGTGTATTTAAAGAAGAGTGATAAAACTAATATAAAAAAAGAAAAGGATCAGTTACAGTGAGATATTAAGGAAATTAGGATTAACTACTTTACTAGAAAAAAATGACAGGTGATCTAATTGAAATTTTGAAAACAATCACTGGAATTTCTTATTATGGTAGACAATTTTTATGCAAGACAGATTTACAAATCTAAATCTATGATTGTGTTGGATTATTTTGCCAACAGAGTAATATATTTTTGGAACAAATTGTATAATCAGATCAAAAACAGCAATGATGTAAAAGAATTAAAGATTGAATTGGATGAATTCATAAATAATGTTATGAAGAAGAATTCAAGAGGGCATTTTTGCAAAGGATTAGATGAATTACTTAACAGAATTTGATCTATATATAGTTCTTGTATTAATTGTGTATATGTTCTGTACACAGATTCTTATTTTATTCTTTCCAATGATTTTTTAAATGTTGATATGAGAAAATAGAAGGAAGAGAGCCAAGAAGATATAATAATAGTAGTAGTAATAATAATGATGATATGTATATAAGAGATGCAATAGCTACTGGTTTTATGGTAGACCATGGAACTAATTCATAGTAGTAATAACATTTAAAAATAATTCTCATAACCAATGACATATGGAAAGAAAGATCCTTCTCTTGACCTTTTGGGAACATTAATGGTCAAATGTGTTGCAGTTTACTATTCTTTAGGCAAGATTTATTCTCCCACCTTTTATTTTATAATAAGAAAAGAACTAAACTTAATTTCGGCATGTGAATTATTTGAGTGTGTCTGTGTGAAAAGATTCTTTAATAATGTGGTGCTACCTTGACCACACCTTGAAATGACTTTAAAATTTTGGATTTTTCCTTGAATTTTTAGGCAGCCACACATTGTTATGGCAGGCAAACCTTTTGCTGCAGTGTATGAGTGATAATACTGTCCTTTTGACTAGCTGTTAAAAAGATAATTTCCAATGTATTAGACAATACTATCTTAACATAATCAAGACATTTCTACAGTGATAATTTTGATCATTATAATTGTGACCTAGAAAAAAGAAGTCACTTAGGTAATTTTTTCACTGGTGGTTTTCAAACAAGAAAGAAAGATTTTGCTAATATTTCAACCTTTATGCCTATCTCATCATCAGAAGTTAGTAATGGATGTTAATTGGCTATTCTTGTATAAAGAAAGGTTGAAAACTGTTTGAGAATAAATAAAAATCTACCATCAAATGTAGGAAAATTTCTGAAGTAAAAAAGAATCATATGAATCCAAGAATGCTCAAACTTGATCTTGGCACTTTTCTTTGATTTTTGATGCATTTTACTTGAACAAACCCATGTCATTTGGTGCTCCTACCTTTTCATGCATTTGCATTCACTGAACACTGGATAAATTTTCAATACCTTTTCTCTATATTTGTCTGTTGCTGATATTGAAACCATCAAAGACTAACTTGCTTTCATTTCTTATGAGATTGAAGCTCTTTCTTTGATACTACATTCTTGTAAATGTATATTCCTGCTAAGCCTTGGCAATCAAAGAATTTACCAGCAGTCTTTCCTGAAGGTCTTAATTTTCTCTTTGAGACTAACAAGTGTATTTCCTGGTTTGCAAGCTGTTACTAATAGCAGTATAAAATGAATACTGCATATATTTGTTTAGCAAATGGTCTCTGTATTTTCTATGCAAAAAGCAATGAATATATTTTATTTTCACATAGAATTCAATTTTTGATTTAATTTGATCCCTTATTTTTGTTTCTAAAATCTGTCAATATATTTTTTTTGTAAAATCTGTGAATAAAATTTCCTGTATATTGTGATTCCCTCTTGACTATATATCAAAGGTGACAAATGATCAGTTTTCAGTTGTATTGCCATATCATTAAGATGATTATAGAATCTAGACTTAGATATCTTTACTTGGTAATCTCTTGAACTTTTATGCTCTTGGCTTTCAGTTAGCCTTTACTTGAGTTTACTAGCTACACAAGAAAATCAAACATAAAGCACATTCATACTTGGCTTCAGAGTAGAGACATATTGGAAGCCATTTCATCATTCTACAAAAAGAAAGACTGAATGCATGCTGGACAAAACCTCTTATTAGTATCTGATCACATCTCCCAGATCCAGATTTCAAGCTTAGAGTTTATCACAAAACAGTGCTCAGCTTACAATAGGAAGCTGTTAAAGTTGAAAAGTTTTCAAATAATCTTATGGGTTTCTTCCACAAAAATATTTGCTGGGTAGATATCCGTAAGAATTGAATTAAGTCATTCTCACCTCACAAAATATTGTTATATAAATAGGAGAAATTTTTAGGACAGAAGATATAAGAAAAGGAAACTACTGTATTTAGGAGTTAATTGATTGATAAAAGAAAAAAGCCAAAATATTTCAAATGTGTGTAAAGCAAAGTTGCAATGTTGATTTGTATTTAATGATAAAATATCTTGTGTGATTGACAAATGAATACAGTCATCACTACATAAATTAATTTTGAAGATCAGAATGAACTTAAACGATTCCTTGGAGAAGGTTTTCCACATAATAATAATATTAGGAGCATTCAGTCGTTAGGTTTCATTTAAAAAATTTCATTAATTAATGGCTACTTTCAGTATCCATTAAGTTGATATTGATGATGTTATCAATCATTCACAAATAAAGAAAGAGAATTATTCTAATGTCAGCATTTAATATTTATCTCCATTTGAGAAACTATTATGATTGGTGTATGTATACTAGCTCCTCCCTGTAATCTATCTAGTCGTAATTTGCTTTTTATTACCAACATCGTAGGAAAACTTAGAAAGACAATTTGAATGAAATAGTTTTATATATATATATATATATATATATATATATATATATATATATATAAGTTCAAAGTTCCTGTAATCAAAATGAAAAACCATGCATTGTTATTTGTAGTTGTGTTTATCATCATCAATAAGGCATGGATTCCTTTGAATCTCTCTAGCCATCTATCAGTTATTGGTTTTGAAAAGTCCTCTGGATAGCATCCAGTGTCCACATAGAGCTGATGAACATAAGTTTTACAAGTCAGCAAACACTAGTGTGTCAATGTATTGGAGTCCACAGCTATTGTTTTGTAGGGGGCCTTGGAAGTGGAACCATATTGAGATTAGGTGGTTTCCTTGTATGTTGGCCATTGTGTCCATGATGGTCATAAAACCTTGGAATATGTCATCTTTCTTCTCTGTAAAGCAAACCAAGATATCTAAGAGATATGTTTATGCTAGCTTCTAAAATAGTCATATTCCTTTTATATGTAGGGAAGAAAGAATTGTATATAAATATGAAATGTATATATGTTTTTTATATGAACAAAAAACATATATGTATATACAATAAATATATCCTCATGAAAAATAAAATTTCTGCAACCCAGAAAAACAATGGTGTTCTTTTTGTGTGTGTGTGTTTTACTTGGACGCAGTATGAACATGAGGTTTGAGTACAATTAATGTACTCCTTATTTTAGAACTTATGTACATGTTAAGTATGTGCAGTCATTTGTTGTAGTTCTCCTATATTACCCGAACATATAATTTTCAGTAAATTAAATACATCATGAGAATTTTGCTATCTTATTTTCCTTCAATGCATTTCTAAATCCATTATAAAACATCATAAAATATTTTAAACATTTCTAAAAAATTATTTTCAATTTTAAAACTATGCTCTATTACTCTGAGAAAGACTCAATGTCAGAATTTTAAATGTATGTTAAAAGTCCTTAACATTTGAATAATATCAATAATTTGAACTTGGCTTGACAATTCCACCTTCCACCTTTATAACCATTATGCCACTTCCATATAAATTTAGTCATTGATGCCAAAATAATACCAGTGTATACATATATGTATATATATATTTGCATATAAAATGCTTTGTTTCTTCTTGACAGAATGAGTGAAATGAAAAACATGGAGAGACAAAACTGAATAGTGCCAATGAGGTATAGGGAAATTAAAATCATTGTCTGAATCGAAATTAAAATGAATCTTAGATTAATCCATAATGCAATGATTGGTAGATTCTTTGCTTGAAATGATCAGAATGTTAATTATTTTAAAATGAAATTTTAAAAAAAGACATTAAAATGAAAATCTAGTAAAAACCAAATTCAATTACAGAGAGAGGTTTATCATTTCCTTCTTCTTATAAAGGGAGACTTCTTGCCTCTGTTCCTTCTATTTCTTTTATTTAAATTTGTTTTATTTTAATGCAATGCAGGTTTTTGTTTATAAAAACAAAAAATAGAAAATTTAACAATGTGATATTTCAATTTCCTTCATTTTAATTACAAATGTCTGGCTAATATTGATACTTGAAAAGGCACTTAGTATAAAAAAAAGTGAGTGTTTTCATAAATTTGATGGCTTTTTAAAACAAAACTTTTATCATATAGTTAGTATATTTTATCTAGTAAAATATTATAGAGAAGAACTTCTGCAACCTTTTTAATGTTAGGTGTAATTATTTTGAGCAAAGCAAATCAATGACAATAACCTGTTTCTTGACTCAGATCCTTCTATATTTCTTAGAATTGAATGAAAATGCAGCATATAACAATTGCAGTTTATTGAGATGAAAGTATATTTACTACTTGATCCTCTTGCTCAAGCAAAGTGATATTAATTAAGCTGAGTTTCAAACAGAACAAGACCAAATAGGAAAACAAAAGAAAAGAATTGCATTTAACCAGTCATTCAAATGGAGAGGTCCTGTCAAAAAAACTCAGCTCATAAAGTCTTTACTTTTATTTGAGCTCAAATACCAACCACAGAAAAACACATCTACCTCAAATATGCAAGATAAGATCTGTATTAAGCTTACCTAATTCTGCAATGGGACCACAAGTTTAGAACATACTAAACTTTCTTGCTTTTCTCTCTCTCTCTCTCATATATATATATATATATATATATATATCCCATCCAATCGTAGCAATCTTTTTCTCAGTCCACCAAAGGGCTTGAGCTTTCCCTAAGGTCAGAAAAGCATGAAGAATATCTTATTAGTCTTATTATGGCATGCTGTGGCCATGCATTGAGAGAAGAGGGAAGTAATAGTTGTCCTTCTCTTAAACTAGTTACTTGTTTTACCAAAGTGAAACAGTTTTGTCTGCCCGACTGCTATACCCCTCTCCACGTATTTATCTATTTATTTATTTTTCCTCCAGAAAAGGGAAAAATTGTAGGGCAGAGTGGGCTCCGAGAAGGATTACTCAGAATTCAAACTTCCTACCAATATGCTGTTGACCACTAGGTCAGGTTATAGCTCATTACTCTTTATGTCTTACTGACCTTGGGAAAAATTTATGGCTTGCTGTGGACCAAGAAAAAGGTTGATGGGTTGATAGATAATGAAAAAGAAGACTTTTTGAATAAATATTTAAAAATCTTGGTAATGTACAAGGCCAAGCTGAGGGAAATAAAAGTAGAAAGATACATTTGAAAATCAGTATCAAGAACAATAGATTTTAGCTGAGCTTGAATTTAAACATTAGTATGAAATATCTAACTTTACTGCCCAGCTTGTCCCTTAAGTGCAAAAACTCTGATAAGAACAAATCCTAAGAAAGACCACAAGAATTCTAGAAAAAAGATGTAAAAAAATCACTGATATCCTTGTATTAAATTAAGAAATTCCATCTTAAACAGGAATAACACCATCTCTAATCATACATATTATAATGAGCAATGCCCTTGTCTCTGTAATATTTTTCTTGGCTGTCTTTGTGTGCTCTATGATTTCTAAGTGAATAGACAAAGATCTATAGAATGGAGTATTATTCCCAAGACATATCAAAACAAGTTTGATTATCTAAGTATTTAGAGTTCTTGATGTCATCATATCGATTCTCCATTGATTACATTAGGTTTCGTCCAGCTTTTGTTATTTCAAAGAAACAGGTTCATAGATATTTATCTATTTCACACAGTCCTTTACACATAAACTAAACATATTTCTATACTTGCAAAGATTGGCTATATTCATAACAAATGATAATGCTTATATTTCTATCGCTGTTGACATAAAATTCCTGTGTATGGATAAAAGTTTCACTTATCCTATTATGAAATTTTTATTTCTTTTAATACATTGATTCCTATTCAGATTCCATTCTTATTTTGCCAGAAAAAGAATCGTTATCTTTTGGGATTTCCACTTGAAAGACACACAAAAGAATTAGACATTAATTGCTATACAAGCAAAAATAATGAATGAGGAAAGAAAAGTTTCTCAGTAATTATATATAAAAGCAAGCTTTTGAATAATGATTAATGTTTTATAGACGTGATTTTCTCATTTTTCAGAAGTTATTCTTCCTTTTTCTGTAAGAATGTTTTTTCTGAATTTCTGAGATGAGGAATTATGATTATACTGTGAAATACTTGGACAAATATCCTAATCTTAGTTATGATTAAATTGCTGTGCCCTCCAGTTTTCTTCAGATATGTCATAATCAATAACCTTCTTCAGCCCAGTCTGCTAGGGCTGTAGAATACACTGATTGCATCTCTTTAGAGGGTTAATAACCCTGACCAACAAATGTCCTTGATAGGACAATAAATCATCTAATGGTGAGGCTCCAGTCCTGAAGCTTTGGAGAATGCAGAGTACCCCTTCATTATCATTACTACCTGGTCCACTCTCACTCAGATTGGTAGTACCTATTAGAGCCCTATCTAAAGGTAAAAAAAACTCTCTGCTCTTTTACTATACTTGAAACCATTTATCTGTGTGCAAAGAATTAATTAATATTAAGTAGAATTAGTGTTAAATATCAATTCTTGAAACCATCTGTGTGCAAACAATAATTAGTAATACTTAAAATTATTTGTGTGCAAACAAATAACTAATATTAAATAGAATTATTAGAGTTGGATAACAATAATTGAAACCATTCAACTGAGTGCAAATGAATGAGCTCTGGCTCATTTAAAAATGTTACTAACAAACTGTTTACAAATCAAATATTTAATATATATATATATATATAGGATCTGGCATTGAATAATCCACAAATGTTAGTATGCCATAAAACACAATCAAACGAATTACTTTTAATATCCATCCACAGAGGTAGACTATTTGCATTTCATAGTCAGTTTTGAGGCTAGATAGCATATTTTGACATTTGATAAACTCCATTCAACTTGGATATCACCTATGTTGGGATCAGAGCTTAAGTCAATATCCATACAAAAATTGAGTCCCTGAGACTTCCAGTTTGGCTATGATCCTTATGCTCACACACATATACAGAGCTTTTGGAATAGTAGTATTGATTGTAATCCTGATGGTTGCCACTGATCCTTTGAAAATGGTTCTGCCATTTATAAAAAGTTCAGGATAGACTCATTCTTACTCTTAAATAAAAAAGGATACTCAAGTATATTTGGTTTAGTTTAAAGAGAAAAACTTATTTCATATGTAAGTTCATTTGTGATTTCCTAATAAGAAAATATCTTTTTAAATATCCATTTAGTACTTATAATTATATTTTTTTTATTCCTGCAGAAGGTTATTAATTATATGAAAATAATTTTTGTCATTGTGTCTTTATATAAGATCTGATGTTGATACTTTCTTAACTAAGCAGATCAAATATAAAGATTTCACAGTGATGCAGCTTGAGCTTAGATCTGGAGTAACTCTTTTTGAAATAGTTTTCCAAAGTTGGTATCGCAGCCATTCTTGCAGGGATGCCCCCTGTGTATTTAACAAGACAGATTCTTATTCTTTAGCTCTTATATGCTGGATCCATTTTGTTTACTTTTTTTTTTCCTTGGCAGCAAACATTCTGTGACTTGGAAGAAATGTGTGCTTTACTTTACAGCATAGCTTATAATCTCTTTAATCCAAACTGACAAAGAACAGTAGAAAAAACTCCTAGACTCTGTGTGTTTCTTTGTTGAGTTAGATGTTTGAACTTCGGTCCACTTCCACATTGAGTCTAAGAATTTCTGCTTCTGTTGATTCTTAATTCTCAATATTTCTCTTCAAAGAACAATGACTTTAAAGCTAATGTTCCTTTTTTAGAGGCAGTCAGTAAGTCTGCATATGTGGGTTGTTTAAAAAAAAATCCTTATCTACAATAAAAGATAAATTTTATTCTTCTGTCTGTCATTGATTACTTTGAATTTTAACATATCTTAAAAGATAGGAAAACACCTTAAGCCCTGTCAGCAGGGACTGTAGAATACACCAACTGCATCTAGGCAGAGGAGTAAGACCCCCCACACACACACACACAATTACGACCAACCAGTGTCCTGAATATGAAACTAAACAATTTGATGGTGAGGTTCCTGTAACACTGGAGTAATGGGGAATGCAGAGTACTCCTTCATTGCCACTGCTTCCAGGTCCACTGTGGCCTAGAGTGGTAGCACCTAGTAGGGGTCCTATCTATGTGTTGAATAGAACTGTTTGACATTTAAACTGAGCTCAAGCAAATGACTAATGCTAAATTGAATTGATATAAATAGAACTGTTTGATCATTTAACTGTGAATAAACAAATGACTGATGTTTTATTGAATTGTTAGGGATATATAGCAATACTTAGAACCATTTAACTGTGCAAATGAATGAGTAATGTTGAACTGGATAATTAATGTTAAATAGCAATACTTGTAACCACTTCACTGTGTGCAAACAAAGGATTAATATTGAATAGAATTATGTGTTAGAGAATTAAATGGTTTCAATTATTGCTATGTAGAAACAATAACAATATTCATGTGCAAACAAATTCTTTCAAAAATGAAATTAGGATTGTTCAGGTAAGTTGAAAACTATATAAAAGGGATTCATTGAGTAGATTATTTTGGGGGTATTACACAAGGTACATCTACATCCTCAAAGACACTCTTCCTTATTATCAAGGAAATTTCATGAAGATTTTCTAATGGTCCTTCCTTTTTAAGGAAAACCACAGTAATGGTCACTGGTAAAAATAAAATAAACAGTTTCTTTTTAACCATATAGGACCTACATTGTTTAATAGTTGAAGAGTTTCATTTTTAGAAAGGTTGTTGAAAAAGGAAGAATTGGAATCATTTGTTAAATTATATTGAATTGTATTTTGTTATCTCTCTCAAGTCTTCTTCAAAGTTCTTAGAATGTCCTGTCTGATTCAATTGATGTTTTTTTTTGTTTTCTTTTGCTTTTTCTACTACCGACCAAAATTTTGTTTCCTCTGATTGCTTCTCACTTGTGTCTGTTTTCTTTCTTCTTTTCCACTGTGACTTCTGTTTTACCCAAGTGTGTAACTGTTTCTATCACATTATCTACCAATTAGATCTAATGAAATAACTGATTACACTCCATTATTATTTTATTTTATAATCATCTAACAAAAGTACAATCAAATTAGAGCTATGTGTCACATAACATTTTACCAAACAATATCATTTCACTCATATGTCCACTCTGATTAGCCTTAAAAAAAATTAAATTCAAACATTGAAGTATAGCAGATGTAAAGAATCTCTAAAAAGTATACAAATACATGATTGCCCATACACTGATTTGAAAATGGTTGCAGCTATATGATATTGAATTTCTCCAGTCTATGATTGTTTTGACTTCCAAAATTGACATTGTTCCCACAGACCCCAAACTGTACATCTGATTTCATTATATATCAGTATTTTATGTATTATTAATATATTTCAGATATTAGGCCATACACAACTGGATACATTTACAGAAAAGCATGTCAGTTGTACATTTTCAAACAAAAGCAAAACACCTATCATTGTGATATTTCTGCCGGTAACTCAAATATTTTATTTATCTAGGCAATTTAATAAACAATAAAATTGAATTTGTAAAGAATTTTTTCCAAGGTGATCATGTGAAATATACTCCTAATATCAAATGACATCTATCAGGTTACTAGTCTAGGTATTTGTTTATCTACTTATAGGTTTATTTCTTTGGTCCCTAAGGAGTTATTTTATTACAAGCATTCCTGACAACATATATTGGAAAAAAAAGAAACTAACTACAAGGTGCATGTTGAGAGTGCTTATTATATGAAATCAAAATGACTCTAGAGAATTTAAAAGCCTTTAGTTGTTAGTGGAGTGAAGTTAAAAATATGAAAGTATACAAACATTTTGGTAACTGATTTTATTTCTGTTCAAGGGTAAACAGAAAACTTGATGTGATCATGTTATATCAGCTGTTAATGACTTTTTGATCAAACTCAAGAAGGACTATGTTGAAAAATTAACCTCATTTGATCACTTTGTATCTTTGTCAGTCTATGGACTTTTCAGATGACCCTAATGTGTATATTCAGTTTTAATCTGTATATTTACATCTTTCAAGTCCATCATATTTTGATCAGCACCATTAGTAAATCACTGTTGCCTATCTTTATTTTGAGGTAATGATAAAGCTCTGGTTTTCAAATTAATTTGGCACTAGCAAAGCATCAAATGTAATTACATTGGCATTTTAAGTGTTAAATTGGGTTTAAAAGAGATTACTGAAGTAGACAATATTTCAGACTGAGGTTAAATAGGAATTGATTTACACAAAATTTTTGTAGGGAGGTAAAGCCAAATCTTCTAATTTTTTCTCCATTTGAGAAGTTTTTTAATTAAAAAAAAATTCAAATAAAAATACATTTTTTTTTTATTTAAGAGAGAATTCAAACTTCAGCCAATGTTTTCTGGACAAGGAGGACCAAATTAATGTTTTTTTGCTTTTTTTAAAAATAAAATTACAATGAAGATATTTCAATATAAAGAACAACTTAAAATGGTTTGGACATTTCCAGTGCTATGATTGTAAGAAATGGGTGAACCAGTGTAGAATGAGATAAATTCATTTTGAGAAATTTTTGGTTTGGCTTGAATTATTTGTTTACAGGCATATCAACTTCTAATAGGATATTTAACGCCAAAATTTGATTGATTTATAACTATATTTTCAATTTAATGATGAATTAGTATTTGGCCTAATGAGTAGAGTGTTCACCAATGGTCCTGGAGACTGAGGTTCAATCCCAGGTCGAGTTGTACCAAAGACTCAAAAAAATGGTACTTGATGCTGCCTTGTTTAACACTCAGAATAACAAGGTAAGAATCAAAGTGGAGCCATCCAGGGAATGGAGTATTGCCCTCCCCTACACCTCAGTGTAGTAGCTATTGAAAAAAGAGCCTTCTCGTCATCTTCAACTAAGGTCGCCAACTTACATTACAAGAAAGAAGAATGGTGATTTAATTGAAAGCTTTAAAATAATAAATTGAATTTCTAATTAATTTTTAATATTTATTCTTGAGCAGGAAGTTTACTGTGAAGGCAGATTTTAAAAATGAAATATATTATCCATTTGGATTTTTTGGCTGATTGAGTTGTATATTTTTGGAACAAACTGCCTAATCAAATCAAAGACAGTGATAGTGTAGAAAATTTATGTGAAGTTGTATAAATTCCTAAATAATGGCATGAAAAAGAATTTAAGGCAGTATTTTTTTTTTAACTATCAAATGAAATATCAAACATAATTTGATCTGTATATGGATATTGTTTATGTTTTGCACAAAGAGTTTTTTGAAAGGTTTATGTGAGAAGTTGGTATATTGAAGAGATTCCCAAAGAAGCACATCAAAAAAATGTTCCCTTGGATTTAAAAAAGAATTGAAATCAGTTAGTTGGTTTCAAGTAACTAATTATAACAATCCCTAGTAAACAATTATAGCTTCAAGTAATTATTATTAATACAAATATTTTTCATACAGTTATAAGGTATAAAGTGTTCATATCCAGTAGAAATAATTTTTAAACACTTGACTCTGAGAGTGGGCTTCAACAGGTACTACCATTCCAGGTCAGATTGCTCTTGAGTGTAATAGCAGTGAAAGAGTACTCACTGCCAGATCCAGGCTTGTGTCATTCTCAGGACATTTCCTTTTGGGAAGTTTTTACTCCTTTGCAGAGGATGCAGTTAATGCATTCTAAGTTGTACCAATAGGGCAACAAACAGTACTGGAACGGTTAAACACATTTGTTGCATTTAATGTTTAATTTTGAGGCTTTTCATGATCCAACCAAAATTTAAGCTTTGATGCATCACTAAATATATAATAGATTTAGGCCAGAGTAAATAAAAACTAATCCTCATATCTCATTATTCACCACATCAATAATTTATAAAAAGTTGATTTTCATATAATCAAAGTTACCCTGATTTTATCATTTCTAGTTTATCCTTATGCACTTAAATCCTGCATAATTAGGTATTATTCATTATCAAACACTTTAGCGTTGAAAGACTGTAATAAAAAATATGATTATATAGCAGTTCAAAAATAAGTAAACCTCATATATACTAAAGCAATGTTATGTTTGTTTGCAAAATTTAGTCATAAATCATAACTAAAAGCATCAGTTTTGTTTGTGTAGTGTTGAATTTAAATTTATAAAATTAAGATACCTTTGTTTGAGGAGATTATTAACTTCTTAGTAAAGAATTGTTGGCATACACTTATTTATGGTCAATGGTGTGAATCATTAATGTCAATTAAACCTCAAAGAGAAATGTTTAATCTAGCAAACAATGATGCATTTTTAATGATTTAGTAAGTTTAGGTTGGTTTGGCACAAAGTTTACAGTAAAGCCTTTGTAGATAATGGAAGTTTCCCGGAATAAAAAATTCTCAGTTGATATCAACAAGTATCCAAATAACTGATGAAGGCTGATTAATAAGTCAGCTGCCTGTCATGATGTAAGAAGTCATTTACAAAATTTAGTTAGTACAAAGCCAGGAACACTCTGTGAGGATTGAACTCAGTACCAATAGTCTGTTTACCTAGCTTGCTTATTATTACACAATACAAGTCACATAATTCCAACGAAGAAAAGCTTATTGGGTACACAAGGCCATAAATATGGGGCTCCTAATTAGCATAATGATTAGAGTGTTTGTCAATGGTCAGAGAGACCTAGGTTCAATCCCAGATCGAGTCATACCAAAGACTTAAAAGAATGATACTTGATGCCTCCTTGCTTAACACTCAGCATTATAAGATACAGATCAAGAGTGGGTGGAGCAATCCAGGGAAAGAAATGGTGCCTTCCCCTACACCTTTAGGTAGTAGCTATTGAAAAAGGGAGCCTTTGTATTACTCTTGCCAACAGGCATCCAACTTATTGAGAATCAAAATCTCTAATTAATAGGAACTGATCTGTGAGACTAGTTTGCTAACTATTAGAGCGTGTAAGATACTCATGACACATCATTAGGAGCTGAATTTTCTTTGAAATTTTCACTTTATAATGTTTGATCTACGTGATTAATAATCTCTTTTGAATTAATAGCAAAGACAAGGAAAGAGGTGAAAAACTAATGTTTGTTGTGTAAAGTAACTGATTATTTCATTATTAGAATATGGACTCAAAGATTAACACAGGTAAATGTGAATTACACTAGGTTTGTTTATTGTTTTAAAAGAAAGAATAATTTGTGATAAAACTTAGTGGAATAATGCAAAATAGCTGTATATAATTAAAAAAGAAATTGAACCAAAAATCAAGAAGAGCCTCTTAAATAGCATTAAGTTTTTATTATTATTATTATTATGATTATTCCTTTGGGAGTTTTTTACACTAGTCGATAGTTTTACAATGGAGTTTGAGTGTCAGGACATCTCAAGTCTCCAGGACTCTTCTTCGTATTCTAGCTGATCTTAATAATGCTGTAGTTTGGATGGTCTCCATTTGTCTTTTTATTTCCAAGTCTTCCAGTCTTTTTACCATTCCTCTGTGGATTATATTTAGTGTACCTATTTTATTATTATTATTATATGTAGGTCTCTTCTTCCCATTAATGAATTAAAAATGTTAAAAAAATTGAGCTTTATAATATTGATTCATTTTTTCATTCTTGCTATTAAAAAGAAAACAATTACTCCAAGAATTTTTTGAAAGATATAGTCTATGACTTTCAGAAGAGGCATTACCATTGCAAGATTTATGACGACAAATGAACTCATTAAATCTGGAATTACACCTTTATGTGTAATTTCTTTATGTAACAGAATGGTAATATCAACAAAAATGTTTCAATATTTAACTAAAAATAAATGATTAAATATTCTCTATGAAATGGAGACATAATGCATAAAAATTCCATATATTAAGATAAATACAATGATGCTCAAATATCATTAACTGCATTATTTTATGAAATTTTGAGATGATTCATCATCATTATTTCCCAACTTACTCAGTCTAGTACCCTTTTACCTGTTTATATTAGCATATTTTAGTTGTGTATTATGGTCATTTTCATTCTGATATTAATGCTCTGTTGAGCTAATTTCAGAGAATAGACTTTAAATACCAATTGTTTTGCTTGTATATCTATAAATCCATCTTTAAATCTTTGGTAGTCTGTTTTGCTTTTTAATAAGACTAAACTTGATCAAAACATTTTATTTGACTTAGTAGTTTTTTTTCTTTTTCTGGTTATTCCATTCTCCAGGTTCATGTTCCCTAGTAGAATTTTCTTTTAATACAGTCAAAATATTTTATTCACATTTGCTATTTGTCTCTCTCAATAAATTTTACCGGTACAATTCCTGTGGTTTTGAGCCCTTTTAATCTGATCCACACCTTTTATTTACTATTTCAAGTTTTGTCCATCCATGCTAATTAGGTTGATAAGAAATTTTGTTGCTACTATACAATCTAACTCTATTCTATTTGATAACATTTGATTATCCAATCAGACTCTGCATGTCAGTCTAAAAGACTTAGTTATGTATTTGAAAACTAATAAGATTTTTTTTTTTTTTCAGGTAAGTCTGGCGCATGCTTGGCTGATGAATGTTTCTTCCCAAACATATTGGTGCTAAGCATTTTGAAGAAGATGCTGGTAATATTTCTTGGATTTTTTTAATGGATAATTTTATTAAGATAAAAGTGATAAATATGATTATATCATTTGGCCGAGTGCTTCAAAAACAAATCTAATGACTGTATATTATTAAAAGTGATTTAAAAAATAAATGAAAATAAACTGGATGTTTATCTTAAATAAAATTTCCTTGTTATAATAAGACTTCAAAGACTAGTTTAATATACTTGAGCCTTCATTGAATGTAATAAATGGTTATGACCAAAATAGTAAAACTGTGTACTGTATTTATGCAGAAAAGGATGACAGAGGAGGTTGTAGCTTGTCTTATCCAGTGTATAGTTGTATTTTGTTTGTCAAGTCAAACTCCTATCATAAGATAAATTTATAATGGATTACTCCAAATAAAATACATATAAAACTGAGAATAAAAGGTGGATGGCAAAGTAGTCACAGCCCATTTGACTAGGACTGTAAAATATGCCAGACATATCTCTGTAGAGGTGTGACCACTTCCCCAATTAGTTTTTCTGACAGGACAAAAAACCATCATGATGAGGCTTCAGTTCTGAAGCTTTGAGAAATATTGAGTGCCTCTTCATTGCCATTACTTCCAGTCCCACTCTGACCTGAAGAGTGAGTCCTTGTTGGGGTCACATCTATGGGTCAGAAAGAAATATAAGATTGTTTTTTAAACTTGTAAACATTTTCCATGGGCAAAAAAATTACTGATGTTAATTTAAATAGTTGATAAAAAGTATCAAGTTTTGGAAAGATTTAACTGAGTGAATAAAACTATTGTTGTGAGATAACAATATTTGAAACTATTTAACAGTGCAAATAAATGAACTCAGGCTCATTTAGAAATAATGTTACAAACAAACTATTCATTTACTAATCATATATTTAATATATATGTATAAACAGGATTTACCATAAAAAAACCCACAAGGGTTGATATGTGATAAAACAAAACCAACCAACCTTAAAATTGAGTAAAAATTTGTTAGCACTTTGAAAAGTGAGGTTCAGGAGAAAAAAGTATTATAGTGAAGGAAATAATGACTTTGTGTGGTTTAGAAAGTTGAAATGTTAAAATGGGATTGTAAAATTTCACATGGAGGATGTTCCTAAAAGAAATAAAAGTGAAAAAGAATGAAATGTTTGGTTTAGATATTTGGGTTTTTAAATCAAGTTTAATTGAAAGACATAGAACGGGGGGAAAAAAAGGAAATGAGGCAACCCCCCCACCACCACCAAAAGCAACCCATCCTTACAAATGCAGTGGAAAAAAAGACATGAAATTTAAAAAAAAAATAATTTAGGTGGTTTAACTGAGACAAGATATTCCAAAAGATGTGCATTGGAATGAGTTTTCTTGCATTGATTGAACAAAAAGTTCTGTTCAAAATTTACCTGAAGTTTAGCAACTATGACAAAATATATTTAACAAAGGCTTGTGGAACAGAGGCCAAACATTGTAAAAATAACAACAAAGATGAGGAGAATATTCTAAGACGTATAAATAACATGAAATCTGATGTCCTGTTATTTTATTTTCTGATTCTGAAGGTATTGTCATTGTTTAAATTGGATTATTGTTCACACTTGTGCTGCTTCAGTAACTATGTTAAGATCTAACTCTCAGATGTAAAGCATATCAAGTAATCAGTATTTGTTGATCCAAGCAATGCTGCTACTATAAATTTTTAAGTGTTTTTGCTTTTTTTAAAATTTTTTAAAAAATGTCCATATTATCTCTGTTGAAAAAAAGGCTGGAATTAACACGAACTTAGATATGAATTATTTAAACCTCAATCATAAGACTGTAGTTTCTATGATATTTACCAACACATCCGCTCGGGCAGGATGTGACACAAGGTCAATTTTTAAGCGAAGTTTAACAGGTTTGAATTCAGAGTTTTCCTTCTCCTAGACTAGTTGCCTCACCAAAGCTGAAGAGCCTAGTCAGCCCTACTATTTACCCATAGCTGGAGGGAGAATAATTGGATTCATACCTTTCCCAAGGGTATTAGTGCTATGTGAAATGCAATTAGTCTCGTCCAGGAGTATTTAGTGTGGAATTAGCCATGTCTTTTGTGAATAAATGATAAAACAAAAATAATGTCAGACAAAAAACAACAAAAGAACTAGAAGGGATATGACTAATTCATTCAGGGAAATGGATAGCTAATGCCACAGATTCCTCAGAAGAGGGCTTAGAGGTAAATGGCCAAAGCATTTTAAACAAAGAACCACAGTCATGAGAAAAATAGTTCATAAATACCTTTTTCAGTGTTCAACAAATTAAGAAATATTAGGTTGATGCCGAAAATGAGTTTTTTCACTGTCAACTTACATGCACAATGTTTGATTTGTTAAGCTTTGCTGATTTTTGAATTGGGTGCAAATACCAAACAACTGTTAAGGGGTTAAAATTTTATTCATTTACAATCTCTTAAGTTCATTTTTGCGGGTCCACTTGAGTGATGGCTCTTGGTTTGTTTGGTTTCTTTGTCTTATGGTGTATCATTTTGCATGGCTCATTGGCCTAGTGGCTTGAGTGTTCGCCAATGGTTAGGGTGACTTGGGTTCAATCCCAGGTCGCGTCATACCAAAGACTTTAAAAATGGTACTTGATACCTCCTTGCTTAACACTCAGCAATATAAGGTACGTATCAAGGGTAAAGTGGAGCAATCCAAGGAAAGGAGTAGCACCCTTCCCTACACCTCGGCATAGTAGCTATTAAAAAGGGAGCTTTCTGGTCGCCCTCAACTATAGTCGCCAACTTTACTTATTTAAAGCCAAATCAATCCTTGTAGTTGTGGTACTTTTTAACCCATAGCTGGTGGGAATGAGGAGGTTCATTGTTTTGCCAGGGGCATTAGTCTAAAAGTGAATGTCATAACTACTGTTTACACTCAGTATGGTGTAGCAGTCCAGCTATTACATCATGAGGACTTTCCCAGAGGTTCTTGTAAATCACAGAAGAAAAGACTTATCTTCAAGAGTCCATTACAAGTATGCAAGCTTTCTATTAAAAATGATCATTATCAACATTCATTTGTACATTTGTTGATGGACCCCTGTACAAATGTTCGGTTAATAGAGGAAGCAATTTTCACAATTTTCATCCCATTTTGAAATGATGCAATAAAATCCCTCGATGTCTATCTTCAGGGCAAACAAAATTATGAGTATAAATCAGTTTAGACTGATTTGAATTTAAAATTATTGAATGAATATCGTTAAATTAGCTCTACTTGTGAAAATTGCATGGATACATGCATAATAGTTGTATGAATCTAAACTAAAAATAATATTCTCAGAAAAATTATGAATTTTCATTGTAAAATTTGATGAATTCATAACTCATATGCAATACTAGTTGCTCTATTAACTAAGCTACATTACTATTCTACTTCTCTTATTTATTTCTATTTCTATGAAAAAAAATTAAAAGATGAAAGAAAATACTTGTAAAAAAATGGTATAATAAGGATGAATGAAAATACTTAATATAACAGCAAATATACATAATGCTAGCATGAATAGTTTAAGAAACCATAACTAAGATGGATTGAGAAGCAGATGAAGGGATGAGTTTATAGGTTTAATTTAAGCTTCTGCAAACCAAAGGAGATTGAGAAACAGAATAAGTGAGGGGTTTATATTTTTGATTTGAGCTTCTGCAGACCATTGATTCTTTGTAGCTCATGTGGTGTAATAGTTGTTCATTGCTGTCATAGAATAATTAAGGTATTGTCATAAGAAAGCAAGTAAATATTAAAAGATTCAACTATTTTTTTTCAGACCAAAATAGGTTGATTTTTTTTTTTACCTTTAATTATAGTTTAAGGAAAATTAGATTGATGAGATATGTCCAAAATTTCTCAGAAACCTCTTTCATTGAAAACATAAAGGTGAAATACACAGAATAAAAAATGCTTTAAACTTTTGCCCTAACTGAGTATTAAAATATATTACAGGTTCCTTGCTGTATGAAAATTATTCGTAAATTTTCTGCACTTGTCAGTTGTGATAATTTCTATGAATGTTATGGCAGATTGCAAAGATATAGTATTTAAAAAACAAAGTGTGGTTAGTGTTCTATTGATGAATCAATGATTGAAGTTAGATTGATGAGGATTCAAACATGTTTGTGAGCATGGAGAAGAGGGTAAAGATATTTACATTGGGTCACCAGTGAGTTATTCTCTACAGATTGACAAACTATTCTCAGTCAATTTTGGAATCCTTTAAATAAAGCTGAAATGGATTTGGGGCAATGCTAGACAACAAAAAACTAAAAGGAACACTCTCTCTCATGGTACAATCAGGTGATTCTTACAAAATTATTTTCTCAATTATACTGAGCATCATAGTTTTAAGCCATTTATATGATATCATGCATATGTGAAGAAAAAATTGAGTTATAAAATTACAATATTCTTGATATCTAGCATAACACAACAACATAGGTTCTTGATTATGTCTAATGATAGTTAAAAGTATTCAAACTAAAACAGAAGCCTTGCATAGTTTTTATGTGGCCTTGATTCATATTTGTGATATCATCCTCATCAATAGGAAAATCCTTATAAAAATCTGAATAAACAATCCTTGTCTGTCATATCTAATGATCTCCAAAAGATATATATTACTTGCTAAAGTATCAGTTTATGCTGAGTGAGAAGTCAAAACTGTTGACTTTTAATTTTTAAAAATTCATTGTTTGTATATGTATATGCTGAAGAATATATCAAAATAAATTGTCTTAAAATATCATCAGGGTGTCTACAAACAATAAGTTTTTTAAAAAATTCAGTGACTTTTCAGTGTGTATGTATGTATATATATATATATATATATAGAAATATATATATATATATATATATAACTATGGTAGTTCCCTTAACCAATTCTAGCCAGCTACCATAGAATTAATCTGGTGACTTGAAAGGATATATCCAAAAATGTGCAGACAAAGTGATGTTTATATTCTTTGATGAAATATGTTTTAAAAAAGAAATGCTGCCCAAATATATGTATGTATGTATGTATATATATATATATATATACACATACACACACACACACTCATATGTGTATGTTTATATGAAAATGTGTGTGTGTATATATATATATATATATAAAATGCTAACCACCTCCCAATGAATATGGAAGAATAGTTTTTCAGTCTTTATAAAACACTTTTATTCATCTTCATCCCTTACCCAATATAGATAGGTAATGAGGCCAATGGCCTCATCAGGAGAGTGTTTGCCTGTGGTCTGGGAGACTGGGGTTCAATCCCTGGTCAAGTCACGCTAAAAACTCAAAAAATGGTACTTGATGCCACCTTGCTTAACATTGCATTATAAGGTGAGGATCAAGGGTAAAGTAAAGCAATCCAAGGAATGGAGTAGTACCCTCCCCTACACCTTGGCATGGTAGCTATTGAAAAGAGAGATTTTGAGTCACCCTCAACTAAGGTCGCCAACTTTACTTTTTACTTTACTTATTGTCAAAACCATACTAGAAGAAGAGAAATAGTACTATTTAAAACATTGCTTGGAGAATAACGAAGTTCATATATTTCCCAATGGTATTAGTTTGAAAATTAACATAATAGCATAATTGGAGTTTGAACTTGTTAATTAAGATATCACAGTCCAACACTTTAGCTATTATACCATAGGGACTCCTCATCATTGTCTGTGATAAAGAAAAGTAAGTTGTTTCATTATAATGCAATTAGTCATTTTATGTTTAGAGAAAAAAGTAACTGAGCAAATTGGAATGGAGAAAATGAAATATATGCCTGAAGAGGAAAAGGCACTGAAAAGTGCACTCTCAGCATAAGCCAATGTTAAAAGGAAAAGGAATGAACAAATCTCCCCTAATCAATGGCATGTAAATTCTGTCATATAAAATAATCTCAATAAAAAGGTAGTTTATTGGCACCAAAATTTGTGATTTTGATGTATTCTGCTAAAGTGGAATCCACTGTATGTTATTTTTGAGTGCCAATATAGATGTGTTCTGTTTTGGGCTGAGCTTGTAATTTAGGTAAAAATCTAAAACTGAATTATAGCAAAGATAAATTGTTTTTTCAATTTTTTTTGCTTATTAATATAGCAATGAATCTAAACAAAATATGTATGAAGAATAAATGAGCATTTTAACATTCATTTTTTAACAAGCAATTTTTTTTTTATTGAATCATCTCCAGCCTGTTTTTTTAACTCCAGGCATGACTGCTTATTTAACAATTGTAAAATAATAATGTCCTAATTGTCTCAAGTCCTGTAAAATAAGATTAAAAAAGTGTCAAAAATTAACAACTGAGAGTGTTTCTTTTTAAAAACTTGAATACTATTAAATTTTTAATGCCATTTTTGTTATGACTTTTATTCATAGCAGTGGAGGAGGGAGTATTTTAGAAGTTGGCACTATGTATGACTGCAATTGATTTTCTCAACCAGAGACTTACCCAAGATAAAGATATCTTTTTATAAAACTAAAAAAATTGAGTTATATAAAAAACACTTGAAGATGTGAAGAGTACTCACACTGTTATGACTATTCTGATGAATTTCGTATTGTTAACATTTTAGCTAACAGCTTGATGATCTTACTATTGAGCAAAAGTTTTGAATCATTATATGTGTAAACATTACCAAAAGCAACCAATTTCTGACAATTACCTTGGTTTTCTTTGACTATCATAGAAAAGTGCTGGAATATTCTTCCTTACATTTCTTATTTCCAAATCATGGCGTGAACTAGTGCCTGCTAATCACTAATCATGTACCTTCTTTTTCTCCTGGATCTGAATCTAACCCCAGTTGGAGACAGCATCAGAGCAATGTCCTCTCCTTTGAACTGTGTATTAGAGGATGGTTTGTGTTGTGCTGCTCTAACTTGGGCTATCCTTTCATAATAGCTTTTAGGATGAAAGAGAAAATACGTTTTCCATGTATGTATACTTCATAGATTCAAAAATGAGTGCATTCCTTCATTATCACAGTTATATATTTGTTTGCATTTCACATAGCACTAGCACCCTTAGGAAAGAAAGAAGGGCAGACTTTAATCTTAGTATAGTAACTAATCTCGGAGAAGGAAAACTTAAAATTCAAGCCTATCTAATTCTGCTTGAAAATTGGTCTTGTGTCACATTCTGCTCATGGCAGGGGTTGGGTAAAAACATGTGAATGTAAGTCTCTCTCTCTCTCTCATTCTTTATATATGTATACATAAACACAATTAAAGTCAAATTTCATTTGAAAACCTTTAAAACTCAGACCTTAAGCATTAAACCTAATTCCAAAGTCACCATTTCAGGGACCTTTGTTACTGGCACTTCTTATTTTCCAGTCAGCAGTTATCATATACACTCTCACACACATATATACATTGTTTTATAAGTGCAATGCATATATCTCTGTGCACATTGATATATATGTGTTAGTGCATATATATATGTACGCATATGCATTTGTAGATACACATGTATATCTGTGTGTGTATATATATATACATATATATAAAGTAAAAAAGTGAGCGACCGTAGTCAAGGGCGACCAGAAGGCCCCGTTTTCAATTGCTACTACACCGAGGTGTAGGGGAGGGCGCAACTCCTTTCCTTGGTGTGTATATATATATATATATATATACACACATAAGTAAGGTGGTTGTAAGGACTGTGATATGTATATGAGATTTTGATTGCTTGATGGTTTAGGTACTTGAAAGTATTAGGTATTTGAACTGAAATAAGTCATAATTTTCATTAGTTGCGTAGTATACTCCATTTGAAATATATTCTGAACACAATCATCCTCATATCACACCATAAGACCTTGTGCCAGACAAAACTTAACTGAATAAATATATAACATTTCAGTATTATTTGATCATATTAATTCCAGATAATTTTTGGCAAATATTTTCAATTAGTCGTACAAATAATAAAAAAATATGTAATTGAAATGTTCTCAATACTTGTATCTGAATTAAAAGGTACAGTTGAATAGTACTGAATTGATGTAAAACATATATTATCAATCATATGGGGAGTTACAGTATTGAGCTAGTAATAGTTTGTAAAAAAATATGAGGGTGATCCAATAAAGAAGTGCAATTTTTTTAAGAAGCAAAATAATTTATTCCAGAATTTTTTTTTTTTCTGTGAATCTAAACTCAGCAATTCTTTAAATTGGTTTATACCAAAAATTATTTTAATCTTAGAAAAATATTGAAGCTATTCAGAATGGCTGAAAATCAGACTGCTCCTGGCTTGATGAACAGTGGTCTATCATGAAACTGTTATTAGCTGAGAAGTGCAAAACATGTGAAATTTACAGAAGAATGTATGTTTTAGTCAAAAACATTTAGATAAATGGGCTAAAAATGGGTTTTCCCTATGAACTTGTAAAAAAGACAGTTCATAGAGTGGAAACACACTGACTTTCTGGTAAAGAAATGGTTCCAGGTACAGCAGTCAGATAAGAAGGTAATGTAGATAGTCTCCTGGGATATGAAAGGACTGATCATTATTGATTTTCTCAAAAAAGGTGCAACAGTAGTCAGCGCTACTTATTGCCAACTCATTACTCAAAATTCACCTTATTTATTGAAGTGTCCTTGTACAAAGAAAAGATGATGGTGATCTATAAAATTTAATGGTTAATAATGTTGCAGTATATGGATATTGATTATGATTTTGTCAATGGTTGGTCTCTGAAGTGATTCTTTTAGAGTATGAAGCATGGTTTATGGTTTAAGAGTGAGTAAAAAATAGTGGATTCTAGGAAGGATGAACCAGTATGTAATTGGTATTGGTTTGAATTTATTTCTTCTTGGAAAAATTGAATGTTCTTTCTCTAGTCATTTGGGTAATTTTTGTGAAGGTCCTATTTACCAACCCCTCCGCTCGGGCAGGATATGACACAAGGTCAATTTTTAAGTGGAGTTTAACAGGTTTGAATTCAGAGTTTTCCTTCTCCTAGACTCGTTGCCTAACCAAGGCTGAAGAACCTAGTCTGTCCTACTATTTACCCATAGCAGGAGGGAGAATAATTGGATTCATACCTTTCCCAATGGTATTAGTGCTATGTGAAATGCAATCAGTCTCGTCCAGGATTTGAACTCGTGTCGTCGTGTTCATTTCCTACGACGATAACAATTACACCACGGGTAATTTTTGTGAAGGTCATTGTATTTAAAATGCTCAGCAAAAAATGTTTCATGAAGCCTCATACTTAATAAGTAAATACATTAGAGTGAACATATGTATAATGAATAGAAGAGATTTCTCAGGAATTACATAGGCTATATTGCAAGAGAAATAAGAAACCTTGGAAACAGCCAAACAGTTTTCACTTGGTGAATACCAGAGTAAAAGGAATTTAAAAGACTCTACTATGCAAGGTACTGTGCAGTGCCATGTGCCATCTTGAGTGATATGAATCTGTTTGACTTCACTCGGGAAATATGCAATGTTCTAGGTGTTTTATTGCATATATACATAACAACCAGACCACTGTAAATATCTATTAACAAATTTTGGCTGTATGGCTCAGAACCTGTGTTTATTTATTTTTTAAGTAGTTAACTTGTAAGATTTAACTATAATAACCAAAAGTCAGCTGTTGGATTAAATTATACATTTGCTAATGTAAACTTAACAGTGGATTTTGTACACAGGTCAAAATTAACAAGTGTGAAAAAAATGTAGGAGTTTAACTAGCCACCACAATATTTTCACTTTGTTTGAGATTCTAAAATTGTCTTATATAAATGGTTTTTAAATAATCCTGGAAGAATTACTGTTTCATAATGTTCATCAAAGTAAACAGTTAGTTTTTATTGTTTTATTATTATTACTTTAAAGTAAAGAGATATAAAAACTCAGTACTTGCTTGATTGTTTCTCATTTTTAAAAATTGGTTAAATAGTCCTAAGTGTTTGACAAGAAAATGACATCTGTAATTAGAGCTGGACTCGCACTCTAACCCATGGGAAATTAAAAGCTCATTTTTGGAGTCTAATGTATTATAAAGGAAGTTGTCCGAAATCATTTGCCTTGAAGTCATTTCTTGCCACTTTATGTTTTATTGGTGAACTGGTAATATGCCAAACTGAATTTTGTCTCTTTTCTCGTTTAAGAAAAAGATAATCGAGTGAAAATTAGGAATTAGATGGAAAGGGAATTTTTTAAAAGATACAAGGAAAGTGATTCAGAAAACATTCTATTTTTTATTTTTATAATCAACCATTAATGTTTTCTTTCATCAAAATTTTTAGTTGCCATTTTCTCCCCATTTAGTTTGCTTGTATCATCAATGTATGAACAGCAGTAAAAAAGAAGATAAAAATTAAAGTTAAAGAAATTAATAGAAAATCAATGGTGGACAGTACTTAAAATAAATAAAACACATAACTAATATATTAAGGAAATAATTTAGTACTAAGAGAGCTGTAGTAAAAAAGCAGCTAAAAATTAGAATGAATTTATGGGATGTACATTATAAACATATTGCTTTTGTAAGTATCCTATCAATAGGAAAATGGTGCCTGTTGAAATAACAGAAAGGGACTTAATTTTAACCATTATCAACTTTTTGAAATTCCTTTTTAAGGGCTGTCTTGCTATTTAGTTGAATTTTTGCTCGACAAAATCAAATATGAATGAAGTTGAAACTAGCAAAGAAGGTCTTAGGAAATACAGGAGAATGTAGCTCACTAGAAATTTAAAATATTTTTTTTGATTGAGTTTGAGAACCAACATCTGCTTTCAGGGGGAAATATATAAGTATTTCAACCTTAAGCTTCTTATACAGTCTTCCACAAGCTCTTACTACTCAGTGAGGATAAAGTACATAATTGTAGAAATTGTTTGACATTTTGATAGCTATGACCTTGTTTGGAACAAAGCAAATTCAAAAGTATCTTTGGAAAACAGCAGGGACCTTTTTCCTCTTCCATTCATGCTATAAAAGAGTACCTGAAAATCCCTAATCACATCCTTTCCCTCCAAGATTTAGTCTCAGCCTAAGTTGGACAGTATAAGAGCAATAGTCTCTCCTTTGAGCTATATAACAGAGGACAGTTGGTGTAGTATTGCTTTAACATGATCCATCCTTTTCCGAACAGCTTCTAAAGTGAAAAAGAAAAAGACATAATTACAATGTCTGTTTCCCATATGCATTTAAAAAAGTGTGAATTTCCACTATGTTATCATTAGTTACTGTCTTTTTTGCTTATTCTGCTTTTTATCTCACTACATATATGTTGATATATATATAATTTTGCTCTTTGATAGTCTTTGCACTGATAATAATTGACGGTCTGCTCTGGAGTCTCTGTTCACATCTAAATATTCTTCTCAATCTCAGCTGGACTGTGATCTTGACTACCTCAATTCTTCCTCAGATATCTAGTTCCTCCATTCTCTTTTTTAGATTTCTTGGAGAATGTTCAGGTTCTATCCATATAATTTATATTGCTGTCACCTTCATTTTAAAACTTTTAAAACTTTGGCAAGGTTTAGATATTTGAAAAATTTTCACTTTCTTTTATTCTAACTCTGTGATCTGATGAAGAGTCAAGTCCACAAGCTATTATTATTATTGATTGTATAGTTCCCAACAATGGGGTAAATAGTACCTCTACTGTCATTCTACAAGAATGGCTTTGGCATTAAATAACTCATGAAGATTTATATGCCATTAAATTAACCAACCAAAGCAAACTAATAGTAAAGCTGTATTTTTTAAAGATATTGGACCACGACATAAAATAATCCAAGTACAAAAAAAAGAAGTGTATGACAAAAATTTTGTATATGTAAAAATCAATATTAGTCAAGGCATTGTTTAAGAAACAATATAGATAAATTGAAAATTTAAAAGTAACTCAGAATTTTCTTGCCTGTTTTTAGGATTGGAATAATTTCTAAGACTATATTTTTGGTTATTTACTTTCTATATGCTGTACATGTTGATCAGAGTGTTTTCATTAAATCAAATAGTCTGTGAAACTAGCATTTTATGATGAATTGTAGTTGATTATGTCATCCATTATATCATAGTAAGGTTTTATTCTATTCTATCGGACCTTCCCTTTGTCTGAATGATTATAGATATTGTGACCAGAGAGGAGATCTTCTAATGATCGAGGCAAAACAAAAACAATTATAATCATATTTTACTGCCACCTACATTTTAACAAAGTGAATATAGGCAAATTTTCTATAATCACACATAGATTTTATTTCTACTTAGTTTTATTCATTTTTCTGTATGAAAAAAAAATTTCTGATGACAAGACCAAAAACTTCACTGAATATTAACAAATTGATTTTAGACAGGACAAAAAAGCACCAATCTGTTTCCATGATGATTAGAGTTGACAAAATCCATTATTATTTCATAGTATTTGATCAAGCCTTATAGGTGAAACCTATTATACGATGAGTAAACTATAAATTTTAACTATTAATTTTTTAAACTAAATTGTCAGATATTATTCTCCAAATTATAGTATTTATCTACTAAACAAAAAAGGGACTAACAGATCAGATACCATGTTAAAACCAGTAAGTTGAGCATCTTCGGTTTAGATAACATTTTTGTTTTTGGAGTTATTAAAACCTACTGTATTCTTTCTAATTAATTATCATTAGTTTCTATCTTATCTTGACCGCTTTGATGATAAAAAGTTTTTGTTTAAAATTTCAAGGGAAAGAGAAGGCCAAATTCAAGTTGAGAATATATTGAACTGAATTTAACAAAACACTATCTCAATCACTCATAGTTGGTTTCTAAATTCTCATATTTTTGGTGTATAAGATGCTTATTTTTTCAGAGATTGTTCAAAATATTCCTCCTGTATTATATGTTTAATGAAATAAATGTAGCACAACTTGCATTATCTTTTTTATATCCTCCTGGGCTATTTTTTCTTATTTAACTAAAGAATATGTACCATTACAGAAAATAACCATTGAAAGATGTTTAATATGAAGTAATAGCCAATATGAACGAGCAGAATTTCTTTTAATATATAGAAAAAAAATGTTGTTGGGAAGAACAGTTATGAAGAAAGCACTTTCATAAAAAAAAAAAGAAGTCATTTCAATCATAATATGAAAAAGAAAAGATTTTCTTTAAATCACTGAAATCAAAGTATATTTCAATCTAAAAGTTCATGTCACACATTTTGTCATAACAAACATACCTGTGCAGACAAATTTAATGGGAAACTGTTGCACTTATTATGATCATTGAGCTTTATGAAACAATATTATTCTGCATCACATGTACTGATGATAATAATTTTCTGGCTTCTCTACAAAGCAAAGGCTGAAGATAGAATCTTCAAACAAAACTACAAGTGGTAGTAATGTAAAAGAGTGCAATTGTTTTAGAGCATTTAATATATAAAACTCTATCCATTTAAAGTGTTGACAATTTTTGGGGGGAAAATGTACATCTTAGACAAACATTTCTATTGAATTTACTTATTACACAGAATTACGAAGTAATTAAAGTTTGATTGAATTTCTTTTAACACAAGAATATGTTTACAAAGTGCCCATTGAGATGTGTACTCAGGGACCTAAGTCAATTGGACATTTAGTTCCATTGAGATAAATACTTGAAATTGTTTTTCAGGTTTCTTTTTTTTTTTATTTTTGATGTTTTCATTTACTATCTACTTTGTGAGTAATATGTGTTGGTTTGAGTCATAAATAATTTCTGTTTTAGTAAAATAGAATTTATCCATGAATAATTTAACAATGAATTTTTATCAGTTGTGTATTTGCCATTATTTGGAGTCATCTTTTGCCATTTATTAGCAGCTTGTTGAAAATAAAAAAGTAAAAAAAATAAGATGGTTTCAAGCTCAAGAGTTTTTCCAGAAATATTTTCACTTGTTCTTCTTGAGAAATTTTAGTCATTCACGGCATTTTGAAGAGAATGAAAAAGAGAAAAATCACTTGGTATAAGGTCTGGTGAATATGATGGAAGGGGTAAAACAGACCAACTTAAATGCGATATTTTTTCTGCAAGATTCATGCTGAAGATGGCTTTGCATTATCATGAAGTACGATGTTTTTTTCTTATTGAAGAGTGCAAGGCTTTTTTCTCAAAGATTTTCATGCAGACATTGCAGCGATTGAATGTAAAAGTTTACAATGAGTGCCTGATTGCTGTTTAAAGACTGAAAATTAGTAATACTGCTGTGGTCCCAGGATATACACAGCTAACATTTTTCACTCCACCTTTGGGATAGGCTGCAGAGATTGATCCTTGTTGAACCATTACCTTTTGTATTGAACATTGTCATAAAATACACATTTTTCATCAACCCTGTCAGCTGTTGCTGGTAAATATGTTGACTGCATCCCTGTAGAGGAGTAAGATCCCTTCCTGCCAATGAATGTCCTGTATTTGACACTAAACTATCTGATAATGAGGCTTAATTTGTGGAGCTTTGGGGAATGTTGCATACCCCTTCATTGCCATTACTCCCAGGTCTACTTTGACCTAGAATGGTAATACCTGTTTAGTAGGGCCTTATCTATGGATCCCATGAAAATATTTAATCCTTTTCTAAGATTTAACTGTATGCAACTAATGATTAGTAAATCGAGTTGTTGGCATGGCATAGCAATTCTTTAAAAGCATGTGTGCAAATGAACAAATAATGTAGAATAAAAATCATTAGTGTTTAATAGCAATGCTTAAAGCCATTGATGTTCGTAATGATATTATTTTATTTGGACATGGCAGTCTTGCTTACCAGCACAAGTATGCTTGGTTTATTTTTTAGGATTTTAAATGGACTCATTTTCCAACACAACATAAACACTGGACCATGAGTACAGTTAACAAGATGAATACATGCTGTCTGAACATTAGCTCAGAAAGTCAGTCCTAGGAGTTGTTCCCAGGAGGCTGTCCAAAGAAGAGATCTAGATGAGCATTCAGCTTGAAGGGAACCAAAAAGTCTGATGGAATTCATGATGTGAAAAGAATCAAAGAAATAGATGAAAGTATCCATCTTGAATAAAGTCCATAAGAATGCCTAAGACTTTGGACTCTCTCCTATAATAATGTAACATTGTAAATGAGTGGTTGCAAGGTTTAAATGTATAAGTTAGGACAAAAATGCCAACAGCAACCAAAGATATGAGTTTACAAAGTTTAAATCTTATCAGGTTGGCTAAATGTGGTCACAAGAGCTGGTCAGGCAGATGGGGGTTGGGCTTTGGTGTCCTGGAAATCCAAATAAATAAGAGCTGTTCAGGCTTGCTTTTGATGCAAATGGGAGTTGAGCTTTGGTGTCCTAAGAATCCCAATAAAAGCAACTGGGTTTTTTTATTTACTTTCTTATGTTGGGCATGAGAAGCTTTTCCATGGATTGAGAGAAAAAACTGCCTAAGATCCATGAAGAGTTGGTTCATACTAGAAAAACTTGAAAATTCAACCAGCACAATGTGTTTATCATCAGTTTGTAAATATTTACATGGCCTCAATGACTGAACAAAAAGAAATAAACAATGGAAGGTCTGACATTCAGGCTGGTTGTGTTTCTATTCACCTACTAAATGATTACCATCACAGCTGCCTTTGATGCTGTTACAAGTGACTGTATCTTAGAATATTTCTATCATTTTTCCATGACCTTAACACTAATGAATTTTTGGAGAATAAATATTTATTTGTGTGAATAAGAGATAGTAACCTTTTTGTGAGGATTTTAAGCAACTTTGTATTGTTTTATTTCTTGTAAAAAACGTTGGATAATACAGCCTTCTGCTAAATTCAAATAAATCATTTCTGTGTTGTGAGATTATAAGTTGTACCTGGCATTTAAACTATAACTTTCAACGCGGCTAAAACTAATTTTTTTCTATTCCTTTTCTATTGCTTTTATTTGAAATTTAAATTTCTGTCTATTGTTTTAAAAAAAGGAGGGTTGGCCTAATTGCTGACAACGTCCGCAATCAACTTGGAGCTAACTGTTAGGGATACATGTTTAGGGTCTGAAACAACATAAACTGACAAATACAATTTAAAAAATAGGAAAATGTATTAATGAAACACAAAAAAGTAAAAATAAGAAAATACTTTTTTATTAAGCCTTTTGAAATCATTGGGTCACCCCAGTTAAAATGTTTAAGACTAATTCAATTAAACAAAAGCTACATATTGTTATAATAAAAGTCCAATGCCCTTCAACTTTTGACTTCATCTTTTTAACTGATTTATACTTTTTCACAGTGAAATGAAGTGGGGCACAATAGTTATCATTGAGAAAAATGGATTTGGTTTGTCAAGTTCAAGTCCTATACAAGGCTGTTTGCATTTCATTTAACACTAATGTTCTTTGGAAAGGACTAAATCATTTATAAGTAAATATTAGGGTGAATTGGACTGTATAGCCTTTGGGTCAGAAGAAAAATTCTGAATTGATATCAGCTTTGAAAGGATTAGCAGATGGACAGTGGATAATGAGAATTTAATTGTTTGTTTGTACATTGTCTTAGAGTGATACATGTTTGGTGTTAATGTGATTAATTGGATGGTGCTTCAGTTGGCTTAGTTGTCAAACAAGGGCTAGTTTGGTTATGAATGGCACTGCAACAGGTGAAATTCTTTGAGGATTGTTCAAGAAAACACTAAGAATAGGAAAATAGTAGAATGCGAAATTGATTTCTCTATAACACCTACCCAATGAAAGTTAGAAAAATCTTTAGAATGTAAAGTTAGCATGCTTTTGATGAAGAAATAATTTGGTATTTTCTTCTGATTCTTTTCTTTTGCAGTGGTGATTATCGAAATATTTAACCATATCTTTTAAGTTTAAAGTATTCGATTTTTTTTCATTTGTTAAACAGGAATTTGATTCAGCAATTCTATGGAAAATTTTCATGATTTTTTTTACAATCAAAATTTAGGAAAAGCTTCTTTTTTTTTTTGTTTTACAGATGCCTTTGGCTTTCTGTCAACCAAACATTGAGCCTAAGGAAATATTTATATTCACTTCAGAGTAGAAAAGTTTCATTTAGCATTTGGTAATTTCCAAGAAGAAAATGCATATCATTTTTATATTTGTCATCCTCAGAATGTGATGGCAATCTTTTGTATTTGCCTGCAACAAAGAAGAAAATTAACATTTTTTCAGAATGGATAAAAAGGAGAGAATGTTCATTTTTTGTTCCTTAAACCAAGTGAAGAAAAAAGATTTTTCCTCAAAATTCATAAAGAAGAGAAGGATTCTGTTTTCTTGAGTCCCTAAAAGATAAAATAATCTTATTTAGTGTTATACATCCCCAAAAGAGAAAAGGATTTCCATTTTGTGTCCTGAGTTCCAAAGCAAGAAAAAAATCTGTGCTTTTATGTTCTCCAATTCCTCAAAAATACATTTTAATTTTCTGTTGGCTAACATCAGCAAAACAACAGTTTTCTTTTTGTGTTCAGACTTCTAAGAAAAAGAAAGTTTTTTCCATCCTCAGTGAAGATAAGTAATTTTATAGTTTTTCTACCTTAATATTCAGAAGATTTTGTGTTCTTCCAAAAAATTTTCTTCTCGTATTAAGAGTATGTAGGTTGTCTTCCAAATTATTGAAAATGAAGAAAATGCAAACAAACTTGAGTTTTGTAAATGGAATTACGTTATAAAAAATGTATATGCTAATGTTGTTAATTTTTAGTTTATTTTGACAATACTTAAAAAAACTGACTCTCTTTGTAACTATGTAGTTTATATATACAGAAGAATATGTAGAAAATCATTTGATGAAATATACAAGATTACCAAAGTTCTTGAAGGAATTTGATGAATTAAAAGAGGAAGAACTGTATAGAGAAAAGCCAAATCCTCTGGTTAAGGAGAAAAATATACAGCACAACATGGAAGAAATTCAAAGCACTAAAGAAGGAACTACTTTTGGTGGAAAAATTATTTTGCTGTGAATTTTTAAACAAGCAAAATATAATTCTTGGTTGTTAGGTTTATTAGTTTGATTTATTAGATTTATTTTGTTACATGCAGCTAAATAATGTTATTTTATTGCAATTAAATAATGTATTTGTAAACTTGGATGAAACTACAGAATTTATGCTGGGTCAGCAAATATTGATAAAATACATAACTGTATATATAATTACCTAAGTATTTATATGAATCTACATAAAGATATATAGGTTACCTCTATGTGCCAGTAAAATATAGATATGATTTCAAAATCAGTTGGCCCAGTCGGTTGGGGCTTTAAAATACCTCTGCAGAGGGGTAACACCCCTCACAACGAGTGTCCTGGATATGACACAAAACAATCTGGTGGTGAGACTCCAGTAATGCTGGAGCTTTGGGGAATGCAGAGTTCCCCTTCATTGCTATCACTTCCAGATCCACACTGACCCAGAATGGTAGCAGCTGATAGGGTCCTATCTGTGGGTCAAATAGAACTAAACTGTGTACTTGTGCTAAACTGAATTACTTGAAATAGAACTGTTTTGATATTTGAACTGTGTACTTATGCAAAACTGAATTGTTTGAATTAGAACTGATTATTTGTATAAAAATGAATTTTGTGTTAAATAACTTACAACAGTTGATATGCCATAAACCCCCCCCCCAAAAAACAACCAAAATCAGTCTATTTTCTTTAATATTAGGTAGACACTCCTCTCATCCATTAGTTTGGATTTTAAAATGAGTTTCATTATACTATGAAAAAGTAACATAAAAAATTGATGCTGTTTGGTTGTTTGGGTTTTATAGCATATCAACCTTTGTAGGTTATTTAACGCCAAATTCTGTCTATATGTATATACATTCAACCAAAGATTTCTGAACGAATACCTAGTTGGTAAAATTTTCTATAAGCAGGATTTCATTGGTTTGCACATGATTAATCAGTTGTAATTTGTCATATTTTTTCATACAACCCTGTCTCTCTAGAAGGACAGAACGTCATCTAATTTGACGTTTTCAAACAATTCGGTTAAACTAGTAACTTTGGAAAATGGCTTTCTGATGACAGCAAAAGCTCTGCATTCTATAAGAATGTGTTTAACCAAGCAAGTTGTCTGGCATGTCAAACACTGTGGTTGTGGTTCCTGTTTCAGTATAAAAGCATGAGTAAGCCTTGAATGACCAATGCGCAATTGGGATATAATGACTTGTTCTCTTCTTGATGGTCTCCAGTTTCCCAAGTCTGTATTTGGAAGAGTTTATTATCGATGTTCATGTCCCATCGTTGTTGAGCAGTTTTCCTTCTCCTAGTCCATTTGCGCTTACTAAGGTTAGAAATCCTAGTGCAAATTCATATTTATGTTTATTCATTGTTGGAGAGGAAAAAGACAGGTTCATATACCTTTCCCAAGAGTATTAGTATGCAATGAAGCACAAAAAAGCCTTGTTCAGAATTTGAATTTAGGTTGCTGTGTCCATTTCCTACAATGGTACATTGTAGAAAATGAACTCAGCAGCCTATTTTAAAATCAAAGCTTGGATGAGTTGAGTGTCTTCCTTATATTAAAGGAAATTGACTAATTTTTTAATTATATCTATATCCGCCATGACTATCTAGTAGTTGGATAAACTTTTAAACTATCTGCTATCAGCATGAAAGATAACTTGGAGATGTAGAGGCATAACCAGTGGAGCTGGAAGTTCCTAAAACAGTCCAGTGTTGAAAGTCATTTTGGAAACTCCTGCAGTGCCACTAAGGCAGAGTTGTATAGCTCCTTGCATCTCACTTGGACTGCATTTGTGTCATTGAAAAATGTGAACCTGCTGCATGAACAATTAGCAGTTTTTTTAAAACTTAGCAAAAACCAGTACTGAGATATAGGCAAGATTCATAGATGTTATATGTAATGTAAATGCAACATATACGAAGGTCATTGAAAAGGTTCTAAGTCTCACCCAGAAAGAAGAGCCATGGTTGAATATTACTGTGGCTACTCCCTTTTATTTCTTAGAAGATTTGAAAAACTGATTCAGATTTCTGCCTGAATTTCTATGCAAAGCTGAGAGATGTAGGTCAAAACTAAAATCTGCATGAGGTTTAAAACTTTTTGAACAAAATTCATATGTTGCTCTATTCAAGATGAGCATTCATATAGAGGGATAAACAGTAGCATAAACAGTGTGTTTTTAACTAAACAGGCATCCATTTGTCAAGGCTGATAATGAATATAACTGTCATATTTGTCTGGGCAAGTAATGTAATTATAGATTGCCTGCATACAACCAACTTATTCTTTTCATTATCTGCTATATATTAAGCTGATGCATAAGCTTCCAGTATTTTGTTAATAACATTCATTTTAATATAAATTCACATCATTACTCAGCCATCAATATATTTTCCTGGCTTTTGAAGAGATCATTGCCTGTAACCAAAGAAATTCTGATTAGATTAATATCATCTCAGGTGCTCCAGAATTTAATTGGTTTGAAACGTTCTTTACACAAAAAGGTATATTCTTTTGTATTTTTGCATTTGATTTTCATGAATATTTTCCTAATTATGCATATAATTGTCAGTGTGAAACATTTAGATTTTTGTGCATTGAACATAAATATATATTCATCCGACATTTTTTCTTGAGTAAATTAGTTTTAAACCAAAATTGGTTTGTGAGAAAAGATATTGTAGTCTAACTCACTAAATTGTTTATTTCATCATAAAAAGAATTTTTCTATATCAGAAACTTTTTGGGACTTCTGACCAGAGTACTAGTTGAATTAAAACAAGTGTGACGGCGAAGATGACATCAGAAGCAAATAGGTTTCATACAAATGAACTTTCTATTACAGTTTCATAGTCAATTTTTTCACATTTGCAATGGATATAGTTGTGCAGAAAAATCATTAAGTGTGGTCATCTAACAAAATCTGGTTGAACTATGTGCTTAGTAAAAGATATTATCCAGTTAAAAGTAGGCTTCAAACAAACTAGTTGCTCCTATTTGTGCAATAAAAGGTTATCATCATGTCAACAATTTGTAATAAAAAAGTTATGTCTGTCCCCAGTTGTTTCAGTTTAGGTTATGATATAGAAGATTATCTCAGATCTAATCAGGATTCTGTTTTAGAATCTTGTAATACATTTTTCATCATCTGTTTGTTTTGTGAGTATAAGTGTTCTGTTGTATATATGTGAAGATTTATAAAAAGAAAGCGTTAAAAATAAGTTGATTTTTATAACATATTTTCCTTCTAAAGCTTCATCAAATACTATGAATTTTTCTTTTTAAAAAGATAAAAGAATGTTCTTAAAGGTTTTTTGAAATTTTGGATTTGAAAATATGTTCGTGATTGTTATTATTTTGCACCTAGTAAGTTATTCAATGTTGTGTTAGCTGGTGATATTTCACTGGAGTCTGAGTGATAGGAAGTCTCCTCAGGTCTCCAATACTCTTTGGAATATTCTAGCCAATCTTCATGCTGTTGTTTAAATGGTCTTGATTCTTCCTCTGATCTTCACCTCCCCTAGACTTTTTTACAGGCCTTTGAGGACCATTCCAAATCCACTAGTTAGAATTGATATCACCATTAACTTCATGTTCCACAGGTTTTTCAGTTGTCTGACAAGGTCTAAATTTGCTTTATATACACCACCATTAACAGATGGTCTTCGACTGGAGTTTGAGTAAAAGTAAATCTCCTGGACTCTTCTCAGCATTCTAGTCAGTCTTTATAATGCTGTAGTTTAGACGGTCTTCACTGATCCTTTTATTTCCAAGTTCTCTAGTCTCTCTACTAATCATTTGGTGACTTTACCGAGTGCACAATTAGAATTGGTATTGCCGTCACTTTCATACAATTTCTAATTAGTGCTTTTTCATGAGAGTGTAAGGGACAGTAATTCTCTTCAGAACTGAGACTCTTCTAAGTATCTTCACTGATTTCACCAGAGCTGTGATCTGGATGGTCTTAATTCTTCCTCTGAAAGCCAGTTCATCTCGTCACTTTTCCAGGTTCTGGTGATTGTTTCAAGGATTCCATTTAGAAGTATCATCATTGTCTTTGTATTCCACAACTTTTTCAGCCCTCTAGCTAAGTCCAGGTATTTGTCTAGTTTTCTCCTTTTATTTTTACACCCTTGTCTTCAAGAATAGTCAAATCCACTTGATGGTAAGGCCCAGTTGACCAAATGCATCTCAGCAAATGGGTAAGATCCCTCCCCAATGAGTGTGCTTGATATGACACTAAACAATCAGATGATGGTGCTCCAATCCTGGGGCTTAAGGAAATATGGAGCACCTCTTCATTGCCATTACTCCCAGATCAACTTTTACCTGGATTGTTTGCTTATTTGACTGGAGCTGTAAAATACACTGACTGCACTTCTGCAGAGGGATAAGACCTCCCTCCACCCAGTGTCCTGGATATGACACTAAACAATCTGATGGTGAGGTTCCAGTGATGCTGGAGCTTTGGGGAATTAGAAAAATCTGAAAATATATTAACAATATCAAAATGGACCATGGAAATTGGATTAAAAATTTCAAAAAACAAAACCAGATTCATTCACTTGTGCTAAATCCAAGAAAAGGCACAATTCCAAGCCCTTATACTAAATGGTATTGAAATACCCATAAACCATCAACACAAATTCCTAGGCATTTGTCTTGATTCAAAACTATCTTATATACTTCATATCAAACAACTGAGGATAAAATTCAATAAAATCATCCAACTCCAGAGAGCCATAACTCTCACAAACTTGGGGTACTGACAAAAAGACCCTAATCAATTTTTTCAGATCCTTAATACAACCAAACCTTGATGATAGATGTTTCATTTATGGAGCAGTCAGAAAACCCTATCACCAAGATTATCCACCACCTTGGACTGTATACCACCTTGGGAGTTTTTACTACCTCTCCAATTGAAAGTTTATACATAGAAGCTAACAAACCCCACTCTCCTTGAGAAGACATAAACTTTCACACCAATATTATACTCAGCTCATCTCATGCCCACAAAACCCAAACTATACTTGTATCATGGAAATCATTTACAAAAATATGTTTGAAATAAAGCAAAGACCATTAAACCTCCCAATCTAAGAATCCAAAACCTCCACAATGAAATCAAAATCAAACCTAAAATAATACATGGTACTATCCTCCTCAAAAAGCCCAATGGATAGTAAAACTAAAACTAACCAAATAATTCAAAACCAAAAGGCACCCCATCACTTTACAAGAAAAATTCCTCAACAGTGAAAATAATTCCCAGATCATCACCACATCTGTACAGTTGGGTCTAAACAGAGAACAGAAATTAATAATGTTGTTATCTTCCAAAAACCAATAATTTCTAAAATATCTCCTAAATGAATCAAGTCACAGCTATTGACATAGCAATGAACATTACGGATAACCTCAAATTCTCTAAATTTATCATCTACCCAGGCTCTAAATCAGTCCTCTTAACACCAGAGAACAAAGATACATCAGCTCCAATCATGGCAAAATTCCTAAACAAAATGAACACAATTTCCAAAAATATCATCATTCTTACCTGTGTATACAAAGCCACATTGGTATACTTGAAGATGAAAGGGCAGACAAAGCTGAAAAAAAAATCACTCCTGACAGACATATTCAATACAAAAATTCCATACACTGTTTTAAAATTAGCCATTAACAAATTCATTATAACAAATGGTAAAAATCATTGGATGATCAAATACACAACAAACTCTACCAAATATAAAATACCATCAGTGAATGGCTGGCAGGTTACAAAAGAAAGAGAAAAGAAAAAGTAATACTATCCAGACTCCATATTAGCCACAATCACATCACTCTCTCACACCTGCTAAAAAGGGAAAACAACCTAATATGGTTAATGTGCAAAGTAGATATCACAGTCAAACATGTTTTTTTATAACAGTTACGAACTTGCCCAAAATTTTAGCAGACAAACAACCAAAAGGACCATTACAAAACCTGAAGACATCTTGAGTTTTCTAAGAAAAAGATAACCTTTTCACTAAAATCTAACCTAATATAATCAAATATTATCTTAAGAACCTATACCACAAACCCGAAAACCCACATAGAAGACAAAACTAATGTAACCTTTCTTGGCATTAAATGACTGAGGTTAATATGCTGTAAAACAAAATTCAAAGTCCCATAGAATTTTATACATGGTCATTTTCTAGGACAGATTCTGGTTTGAGTAAATACTGTTTGTCAACAGTTAAACATCAGTCTCTTGCTCAATTTCTAGAGGATTCCTTATCTACTTTTGCATTTCTTTTGTGCCATTTTCTTACATTCATTTAAGTGATTCATTGTTTGATTATAATTTATTCTTGTTATTCTTCTACAAATTATCAATTTTTGCTTTGATATAATTAGTCCTTATATAATTATTTTATGCTGCAATTTAGAATTTCACTTTCTTTCTTCAAATAACCCTTTTTATGTTACATCCTTCTCACCTTTGTACAATTCCCTGACTTTGCTGCTTCAAGTATCCATAAAGTTGGGTTTTTTTTCCATTTTTATTTTCTAGATTTTTTGATTCTTGTTTCCCTGCTTGTATGTGAGTTATTTCTCTTATTTGTTGCTGTAAGCAATCTCTCTTGGTGCTTTTTTGTATATTCTTCAAGTCTCTGAAATGTTGCATCCAATACTGGAGAATCTTCTTCCACTTTCTTATCATATAGAAACTCTGAGCCTACAGGTATAAGGCCTTGAGTATTATCATCAATTTCCTTCTCCAATTGTCCATGAGTTAGTTTCTCTCATGTGTATTTTAAGAAGGGTTCAGAGTATCTTAAAAGAAACACTACCAACATATTTATTCCTTGGATTAGATTTCTACTGGGGCACAAAGTTTCCAGAAGTTTTCTGGTTCTTATGAGGAATTCTTTTCTTTTTCTTTGTTTTCCATTTGCTTGATAGTATCCTCATGTAATATTCCAAGGTATTTGTAATCCTCTTTTTCTCCTAGTGTTCTGATGCTTTCCTGATTAGGCAGTACTATTTGTTGAGTTTTTTCACACTTATCTTTTTTATTGCACATTTCTTAAGATAATTCCATTTTTATATCTTAACTCCATAGACACATATGTATATGAAGTATTCTCCCATGCATACTTTTGATACAGTGTATATATGTATGTAATCACCTAATTATATTTAGATGTAAGTCAAGATTAAGCTTATATAGATATACACATACACACAATTTTCACATACAATTGTGTGTATGCACACACACATATATATATATATATATACACACACACACTCAATATGTTCAAAGTTTTCTCTTTGTATATATATATATATATCTATCTATGTGTGTGAGTGCATAAAATGTGTGAATGTGTATATAAGTATGTGTATATGTTAAAACATAAATATTTGAATATTCCAATGTATAAATATATGTACCATATAATTTGTATATACATCTACAAATGTATGTGAACAGTGACTCTTTGTTAGAATTATACTCACAGATCAAATAAAATTAATAAAAGTATACAAAATGAAGAGCAAAAAAGAAAATAAAAACCTAATGGTCATTTAAGACAGGATAACAAAAATAAAAGAAGTAAAATACCTTTTCCTGAAACCAAAGAAATTCTGATCAGATTGATATTATCTTAAGTGCTCAGGAATCTAATTGATTTCAGGTGTTCTTTAGACAAAAAATAGTTTTTCTTTTTTTAACTTCATTTGTAGAAGCTTTTTTTTCCTAATTACATAAGTTCTTGAAAATATTAAACATTTAGATTTTTGAACATTGAACATAGATTTGCATTTTGACATCCTTCCTGATGCAAATTTAAAATAAAAATAACTGGTCTGTCTGAAACAAGGCAATGGATCTTTATATCAGTCACTATTACAGATGATGACTTGAAATGTTGATGAAAAATCAAAAGCAACTAGAGACCTTGATAAAGTCAGAATATTCAGCCAGGATATTGTAATAATGTTTATAACTGATAAGTAAAACATCCATGAGATACACAAAGGATAAACAGAAGAAAAAGAAGAAACTGAACCACTCAACAATGAGATGTTCAATGGAAAAATGAATGAGAATTATATAGAAATCCTAGAAGTGGATTCAATTAAGCTAAATTATAAGGGAAAATTAGATAAAGAATACAAGAGATGAACAAAATTATTGGGGATTTTTCATTAAAATTTTTACCAACATTCATAATTTTTAAGTGATACATTTCAGAACATCCCTCATATTCAAACAGTAGATTTTAGTTTAAACTTGTTTTATTAAACATATATAAGGACAGTCTAATCAGTTTTAATTAACTATTTTCTTTCACCAGTGGATTTCACACAGATCTTACTACTTTATAATGATCATAAGTGTTAAGTATGAATCAGTAATTTTCATATATCAATTTTTCAGTAGTGAAGCTTTAAAACAGCAAAAAAATTAAGTTTTATTTTTCTTGCTAGAAGCCTAGGGCTAAATTTAAATACAAATTTGGTTTTGGAAAATCAAAATATTTAAGCCTTTCCTCTTAATGTTTGGTCCTATGTATCTTTTTAGTTGGGTTCCAGATGATGTAATGTTGCTAAAGATCCTCGTTTTGTCAAAAAAGACTTGGAAAAACTGTTGATAGAAGTGGGAAAATAGTGAAAAGATGTTGTCTGCAGAGGGTAGAATTATTATATCTTTGATTTTCAAAATCTTACCAGAGAAAGTGTCAAATTAATCATAATTGATTTTCTAATTTAGGCTTAGATAAACACATTGCAATTAGATATGATTCATACAATAAAACAAATGCATCATTCAGAAATGTGAACAATCTTTATATTAATCTGGTTATCGAAAAAAAATCTTTGGAATTAGATTTCATTTTTTCAAGAATCCTTAGTTATCAAAATAGAAAAAAATATATAGATACCCAGCTTAGTTATTTTTTTCTGGTATACATGACATCCAATTTTTAAAATGACAGCTTTCTCACAAATAAAAAAAAATTCAGTTCATCTAGTTTTTTAATAGATTTTGGAGATTTTTTTCTATCTCGGTAGTTAATCATTTTTTTAAAAATCAGATGAGTACTTGGGTAAACTTATGTTTGTGTATGTCAGGCCTCTTCACTTTGGTTGTCAATAAATCATTATTTGAAGTGGTTCCAGTGCAGATTATGGGCATTCTTATTGTTACTGTCTTTCTATCCCTCTTTCTCTCTTTCTTAGTTAAATATATCGCACTTTATTTTGCTCTTTCGCTTATATATATACTCACACATATACACTTAGAGTGATCAAAAAGAATTTAGCTTGAAGCTTAGAATTTTTTAATTTAGAAATTTCAAGGAAAATGTATACAGCTGAGCAACTTTTATTGAAGATATCTTTATTTACTATAAAAATAGAAAATTTTTGATATTTTAAGAGGAGCATGATCTTACCTTAAAATGTACACTTCTGTACAATTCCCCTTGAAACATGAGTTTGAGAAAAAAATAAGAAGCCTGCAAAATAAAACCAAAACAATAAACTTCAGTATATGGTATATCATTACTAAATATTAGTTTTAACAATAATCAAATGATGTTTATACATGTAGCCTTTTTCTTGATATGTTGGTGCCAATTTGAAAATGTTATGACACAAGTCTCAATACTTTTTGAATACTTAATCATTTTTTTTTAAAATATGACAAAGATTTAAAAACACAATTTGATTTTAGTTGACATAAATTTCATGTCCTTTTGACTAAATGCCAATAAATGACTAAATTGAGAAAAATATGATAGTGTTTTCACAGTTTTGGTTGAATTTTGTTTTCATATAAAATTTAAACTTAAAGGGTATTTAATGTGACCATATCTTCAACATTTACATCAACAAAATATTCAGTGAAAAATATTTTTCACTCTTTTTGATTGCAATAAAAACCACCAAAAAGTTTAATGTTATTAAGTTTTAAAAAAGATGAAGAACTGTAATATAAAATGCAAAATAATCTAATAAATGCTCTGACAAAACAATGAAAGAAATTTATTCAAGCATTCCTTAATAGGTAGAAGAGCAGATGAAGTTAAGGAGTTCAAAGTTTACATCTGACAATAAACCATGCCCTATTGAAAGTGTCTAGAATATGCTGAATTTATTCCCTGCAGAGGGATAAGACCTCTCCTCCACAAAAAGTAGTGTCATATCACGAAAATATTGATTGTCAAACTCATGACCATTATCAGTGAGAATGTTACATGGGCATTCGAAGTATGCAACCCAATATTTGGAAATAGTATTGATAATAGTCGAACTTCCTTTATTCGGCACTCTCACAGCCACACTATATTTTGAAAATAGATCAATGTGATGTAAAATTTTGTTCCATTTTATATCCTTCATATCAAAGGCAACCCATTCATTAAATCTTGATGCTAGTGAAAATCCAACTACAGGTCTTGGCTGCACCTTCTTGTACCTCATACATGTCTTACATGACAATGGAATCTCTCCAACATTGTCAAAAATTCTTGATCAGTAACTTCAGCATTTTTACCCAAATCCTCTAAGTTTTTACCAGTCAGATGACTGAATTGTTTGTGCAAATTGCTTGCAATTTTTAGTTTCTCAGCCGAGTTTTTAGTCACAAAATTAGTGAAAAACATGTGTATAGGTTCTCCATCTGATGATACAACTTTTGTTATTGGTACATAATAAAGGCTGGTTGACGTAGTCTTCAATTTTATTCTTTTACCTAGGATATCAATTGTATCTCTGTCGAAGTTCAGGTTTACCTTTGCCTTTTTCATAGCTGATTTGCTGAGTAACGGTGGTATGTCAGCATCGACTATATCTGTGTTAATGTCTACACGGAAACCAGCAACAATGCACAGTAGCACGACTCTCTTAACAGAAGCCAGCTTGTTTTCGGAACCAAATTTGAACACTTTGCGTCCTTTGGTGACTTTGAGGTTAACCTTACAGAATCTGGTAAGGTGTCTAGAAAGTAGTTGTACCAATTGAGTCCACTCCCTGAAGAAGTAGTCCCAGAGTCCAAAACCATACACCCTAAAGTCTCTCCAACAAAGGTGTTGGTATCAACTGCCTGATCAGTATTCTGAGCGATAAAAATTATATTTGCTTCTTCGATGTTAGCGGTAGAATAACCTTTATCAGGAAAATCATTCGAACAATGATAAATTGAACCACATACATGACAGGTTGTGGGTTTACCATCCTGTCCTACTGGATTTGGGCGACTCTTGGTCTTGGCCACTGCATATCTGCCTCTTCCAGGATGTTGATAGGAAGATCTAGATGGTCTCTTACCACCAAAGTATGAACCATGACCACCTCTTCCACCATACCACTTGTTATACCAAACATCCTCATTCTTCACTTGCATTTGTGGGATTAGAAGTACCCATTACTTTCTTCAGCTGATACATCATGGACTTCAGCGTCAGTTCACTGACTGTCACTCTTATTAGCTTCTCATGATCATCGGTCAAGTTCGCACTCCTAAGAACCCTGTATGCAAGGACAGGTTTAGGGAGTATTATTTTATGCAACTTTAATTGGGCAGTCAGCCTATCAAATTCGATGAGATAATTCACAATAGTCATCTCAGAAGGTCTGCTATATCTCTTGAACTTATTGTATGTCTCCAAAGCAGCTTTATTTCCGTCTTCCTTGAACAATTCATTTAGCTTGCTGTATAATTTACTTAATCCATTCTCCTCATTCAAATCTGTTGGCAACATTTCCAGGATTGACTCCCTGGCTTTACCAGTTAAAGTCAAGAAAACTGTTGCAGCGCGTTTCTTTTTATCCACATTTGTAGTGTGTTCCCAGAACACCATTTCCTTTCTCCATAAAGTGTAGTTACCAGGCTCAAGCTGAGGTGGGGCTATCATAAACTTTGCCATCCTGAAGGTCGATTTGAGAACTACGCTCTGTTAACAATATTTGTGAACTTATGATTGCAACAGTTCAGACTGTCAGCACTTCCCCCAGTAAGATCAATTCTCCCCATAACCAAATTTATGTGTGTCTTAAGTAGCATCTGCTACAATCCCAAACTTGTTTCTGATTGGTTGAAACAGTCCCATTTAAATTGATACAATTTGTCATAAGAAAATCCCATGTTCAATTCCTGACAAGTCACAAACCAACATATACTTTCTGAATGGTATGCGCAACTTAACAGGTATGACTTGAAAATGCATTTGATGGTTAAGTTCCAGTTATGGAGCTCTTGGTAGTGCAGAGTATCCTTTCATTGCAATTACTCCCAGGGTCTATCTAACTTTGCATGGTAGTTCCTAAGGGTCCAAATCTATGGCTCTAATAAAGGTATTTCAAAAATTATTTGCTTTTGATAGAACCAAGTACAAAAAACCTCTAAAGGAAAACACTGTACAAAAAATGTAAGTAGGTACATACAATGAACATGGTACCCTGGTATCTTGGCATAAAATAACCCTAGATGTTTTCCTTGTGAATATAATAATTTGAGTACCATTATCATGATTTTCCTCCTTAGGCAGTTCTATTCCTTCTGTTGTTCCTCTTTTTCATCTTTCCATTATTAACATGACATATTTTTAAGTACCAGATTCCATTACAATATTCTAGTTGTAGATTTTAATTGTCATTATAAGGGTTTCTCGATATTTTTACTTTTAGATAAATATCTTAATATCATCCATATACATAATATTATTTATTTTAGTCACTCCAGTAAACTGTAAAACTGGTGGCTTTTCACTGAAGCCTGAGTCTCCTCTGGTCTCTAGGGCTCCTCTAAGTATTCCAGCCAATTTTAACAGTGCTGAGGTCAGGGTGATCTCAATTCTTCCTTTGATCTACAGTTTACACTGTCTCTTTTCTATGGCTTTAGGAACTGTTTCAAGAGCACAAACTAAAATATGTCTTACAATCACCTTCATGTTCTACAGATTTTTCAGTACCCTGGCAAGTTCCAGGTATCATTATTATACCTTGCAAGTTTTTTTTACGCCAGCATTAGTTGATTGTCTTTCACTGGATTTTGAGAGAGTAAATCTCCTCAGGTCTCTGGGACTCTTCTCAGGATTCTGGTTCATCTTAACAATGGTGTAGTTGGGATGGTCTTGTTTTTTCTTGAGATTTTCAACTCTTCCAGCCCCTTTCCCAAGCCTTTGAGGACCATTCTGAGTACACCACCTACAATTGGTATCACTGTCACTTTCATGTTACATAGCTTTTTTAGTTCTCTGACATGGTTTAAGTACTTGTCTCCTTTTTTGGTTTCTTTGATTTTTTTTCTCAGTGGTATGCCAGGACAGTAAAGTTCACTATTCTGTAGATTCTCTGTTTTTTTCTTAATTATCATTATGTCTGGTCTTCTGGCTAAAATCAGGTGATCTGTTTGTACCTCAAAATCCCAGAGAATTATATTTGTCTTTTCTCCAGGATGGATTCTGGTTTGTGCATATACCATTTGGTAGTAAGGTCAAATTGAAATTTCTTGCATAATTCCCAGTGGATCATTTCATGTAGTCATTTGAGTCCTTGTATTGATGCATCCACACTATCTTCAATGCAGGTGAGTCCTCTTCCTCCTTCTTTTCTTGACAAATATTGCCTGCCTATGTCATCTCTCAATGTAAGGCTTTTTGCATTGTCATCATCTTCCTTGTCTTCTGGTCCAAATGTTGAAGTTCTTTCCTCATCCTTTTCAAGAATGGTCATGTGAATCTTAAAAGAGGGACAGCTGAGGTGCTTATCCCTTTAAGATTCCTGCCTGAGAGCTTGGTTTCAAGAAGTTTTCTTGTTTGTTTGAGATAGGCTTTTTGAATTTTTTCTTTGTTCTTCCTTCTTTGATGAGTTTTTTCTTTCATATTCACTCATTTGATTCTTCTTCTAATCTTCAATACTTGAGTTTTTCATGTCAGTTTTTCAAGTCTCCAGGACTCTCCTCAGGATCCTAGCTTATCTCAACAATGCTGTAAGTACTTATCCCTCTTTTTAAATTTGAATTTTACTCAGGGACTATTGGGACAGCAAAGTCCTCAATTGTGCAAGTTCTTTGTTTTTTGTTGATTATTTTAGGTCTGGTCATCTCGCTGAGATAAGGTGATCTGTTTGTATCTCAAAATCCCAGAGGAGTTTGTGTGCCTCATTCTCCAGGATATATTCTCGTTTGTGCATATACCATTGGTTCATGTGGTCAAACTTCAGTTTCTTGCACAGTTCCCTGAGGATCACCATGCCCCACCAGTCATGCCTAGTCTTATACTCTTTCTGTGCTAATTTGCTGTATTCCTTTGTTATGCAATTGATCATTTCATCTCTATCACAACATAAATTAAATTTGTTGTTTTTGGGGGACCATATTGTAAGCCTTTTTGTTATCAATCCAGGCCATAGCTAAATTTTTCCATCTCATTTTACTCTCGTTGAGAATATGTTGATTTATATATAGTAGTTACTCTGTGCCTCTGGTTCTCTTGCGGCATCCCTTCTGTTCCTTGGGGAAGATTCCATGCTTTATCAATGAGAAGAAGATCTTCTCCCTAATTTGTGCTGTTAGTATTTTCCACATCATCGGTAGGCATGTTATGGGTCTATATTTGTTTGGGGCTGTTCCTTTAAGTGGGGTCTTTTTGGATTAGAATGGTCTTCGCTTTGGTCATCCATTTGGGTATCTCAGTTTCCAGTATGCATTTATTCATTTCAGTAGCAAGTCTGTCATGTATGGAGGTGAATTTTTTAAACCGAAATCTGTGCATGCTATCTAGGCCAGGGGTTTTCCAGTTTGACATCTTCTTAAGTGATGCTTTGAGCCTGTCAGAATCTATGTTCACTTGAGGGTCTTCTTTGAGCTTTCGTAGCTCTGTTTCCCTGTTGTTTATCAATTTGTTTTTTTTTCCTTATGATCATTCTGCTCCCATATTTTACTCCAAAACCAACTATTCTTTGTTATTGTCCTAACCTGGTCAGAGAACCTTTGGTTTGTTGTTTTAAATTTACCAAATTCTGTCCAGATTTCTATCATTCTTTTTCTATGCCCTATGTTTGCAGAAGAAGGGAGAACAAAGAAAAAATTAAAAAAGCATTTCTCAAACAAACAAGAAAACTTCTTGAAACAAAGCTCTCAAGCAGGAATCTTATCAAAGGGATAAGCACCTGGGCTGTCCCGCTTTTAAGATACACAGGACCATTCTTAAAATGGATGAGGAAAGAACATCAACATTTGGACCAGAAGACAAGATTACAGTATAATGCTAGTTTGTTATCTTCCCATGTTAATTTTCTATGCTGTGGTCTCTGGTGTGTGTGGTCGATTTGTTAATTGTTTGTGTACCTGAAAGAAGAATAGCCAACATTTGCAGGATGCCAATCAGGTCTTCCATGTTGGCTATCAAGGGGGCATATGCCGACCATGACACACAAACCTGTCATCTATTGATTTATGTTTTAATTTGTCATTTTTCATTTTTGTGGCTATACCAGAATTAGGGGTTGTTTATTATCTGCGTACTTGACACATATGTAATTGAGAACAGTTACAGTGAATGTTTTAGAATAGCCGGTCACTCAAAAAAAAAAAAAAGTATTTAAGTTTTAACTTAGTTAAAGTCCACTACCCTGGTGGTATTTTATACTTTACTTCTCACAATAAGTACCTGAGCTAGTTTCAAGTGTTCCTGTATCACCTTTTTTGTTTTTATATTTATGACTGTAATTTGAGAAATCATTTTCGCTAAGACTGATCCTTTCAGAGTCAAAACAAGGCTCCTTACATATCTTTCCAGTTTCATTGAGGATGGTAATTGTTCTTAACTAGCACTTTCAGACTGATATCAGATACATTACAGTTTCCTCTTTCGATAGAAGGCACTCATAAACTATATAGAATTCATCATGGAAAATTTAAACAAATCTAATTTGTGCTTTCGTAATAGTTTCACTGAAAAAATTCTGGAAAAAATGCACTTATTTAAATCACATTTACCAAAAGATTTCTCAAGCAACAAAATCTTTTATGTATTTTAAATTAAAGACTATTTTTACTAACCAGTTTTTTACCTTCTTGAAAAAAACATACAGCAAAGTTTCATTCTTTTTTCCTGCTTGTCAGGTGTTCAATTCTAAGTGGGTCCTGTTTTTTGTCTTTTCTTTTTATAAGAAGAAGCAGTTGCATGACATTCAAAAAGATTCAATTCTAAAATCATCCTCCCATTAATTACCATTTACTGCCCATCCCAGATACATTACTTATTCCCCTAGGGAGAAATTATCATTATTTTTTTCCTTGTGAGTTTTTCACACCAGCTTTAACTTTAAGTTGACTGAGAAGATCAAACTTATAAAAATACAATAATCTTTTCAAGCAGCCAAAGACCATTTTAAATTTACAAGTGTTCGAACTTCATTCAGGAACTAAATGGAAAAACTTAAATAGATCAGCCAGATCTCCCTTTTATCATCTGGTATTAATTATTCAGGGGCCATTTGTCATGTCAATTATATATTTCTATTCAAACTATTTAGGAGTCCTTTGTTATTGCCTCCACCAAATTATTTGGTCACCATTTGTCATTGTTCTTATATTACTTGGGAGTTAGTTGTCATTGTGTCAACAAAACATTTCTACTCAAATTATTTTGGAGACATTCATTGTGTTAACAAGACAATTTTGGAGCCATTTGTCATTCTCTTTCCAACATTGTTCAGGAGCTCTATGTTATTGTGTCAACAACACTCTTCTCCTCAGAATTATTTCCCTGAAAAGAATATAATCAACAAATATTCTTTAATTTTTTCCCACCAAATATCAAGTATCTGAGTAAAAACAAAGAATTCTCCATCCCAAAATTTTCATTCTAAAAATTGAGAAATCTTGCACACAGCCATCGGACTTGTCAGTTATGAAGTGGCACTGAATGGAAACCTCAGTTTTTCCTTATTGTCAAATAAAATCTTGCAGATTCCTTCAGGAGATCATCTTTTTCTCAAGTAGGAAAAACCTCTGTGTGAAAATCCATAATGTATTGTCTTCTGGTTGAGACCCATGTACTTCAGTGTATGTGTAACCTTTGGGTACAGTAGCATTCTGTTCATCAACTTCGCAAAGCAAGGAAATATACTAAAAGGAAATATTTAGATTGAATTGACTTTTTTTAATATTTAAAGCAATGAATAGATTGAGAATGAAGAGAAAAGTGAATGAAAAGGAAAGATGAACTTGGTGAAACAACCTAAGAGCCCATTATGTGTATGAATCAGTCTAGGAAGGATCGATTTCCCAAGTACAAGTGTGCATTCAATTAAGTTATGAGTTTTTAAACTTCTTTCCTCACACATGCACACACACACACACACATATATATGCACATATATGCCTAAAAGTAGTAAGTAAATATGAGATATATAAATGTAACTGCACAGATATGGAGATATTGTATTCATGTACAATTATGCAAGTGAGGAGAACAGAAAGCTGTCTTGATGGGGACAACATTGTATCAGTTGGTGTTCAGTAGAGTGATAGAAAAATAATTGACAAACAAAGGTTTTAATCATCAAAGAAAAGTGTATTTATGTTTATATGGAACAAGCAATTCCTATAGTCAAAAAGTCCATTTGAGTTCTCTTAAGTAGGTAGTCAAGGTTACACAAAAATACTGGAGTAGAAGGGAAGGGAAGTTGTGGGTTTAGAGTATAGGCTTACTTGAGTTCATATTTGCTGTTGTGATGGGGAAAAAGAAGGTTGGCTTGGAGCATGACTCATTGTAGTTCTTCGATGACATTGTATTTGTGGGATGGTCAAATGTTCTTCTTTGGGCTAGACAAAGATAAAACATTATGGGGGTTGATATGTGGCATGCATGAACATGGATATGACTGTGTAAGAGTCTCTTATAGTACATTTGCTTATGTGACGAGGACCATTAGTGAGGGCTCAATATGAGTTTGCCGAGTCAGAAAGATATAACAAGGAATTATCATTTAAGAGAGGACTTTACACTGGATTTGTTAAAATGCCAATGGAGTTGCTGTGTTGCACATTTCTGTAGCCAGGATTGTTGTGTAAAGTTCTGTCTTAATAAGCCACAAAATTTAGAATGGCATGGTGTGCTAGCTGACAATGGTGCATGAGGTGTTCGAAAAACAGTTAAGTCAAGACTCCCCCATGTGTGTTTGCAGTCTGTCAGTGTATTAGATGGCACTGCTATAAGGAAGAGATATCACACTATGTGACTAGCTTTTGCTTGCCAGGTTTGTGGAAAAAAGAGAAAGGAAATTTTGATGAATATATGAGCTTCAGAGGCACTGCTTGTAGTGCCTTCTAGTTGGTCAAAAGGGTTATTATGACCTACCCTGTTTGTAAAGTAACCTATCTGACAGTGTCTTGTGTGGTCTTGTGTTTCTTGACTTTAATAAAAAGTCATGAATCATCTCAAGATTTGACTTAGAGTATACATTAATCACCCTCAAATACATGTAAATAGTGATATTTATAATATAATATCTATGAGAGAGAGAGTGCATGAGTTCCCCTACATACATATAATATAGTACTAATAAAAAAATAACTGACCTGCTGTAATTAAATTCTTTAAGTGCTCAATATCGAGTGACAGAGTAATCTTCATTAGCACAAATTCCTAAGATTACTGATGAAAGTTTCAGTAAAGTGATCATCAGGCAATCAAATTTACATGCTTGATGATCTTTGAGTAGCAATGTTAGTTGTGTTAGCATATAATATATATATATATATTCTGAATTTTGTATGTGCCATATTGTTAACATAGTTTTTGATATTTGTCTGATATATGATATATCCATTTTATCAAATAAAATAAAAGGCATAAACAATCATAAATCCATCTTCAAACTGAAATCAGTCTAATAATTCTTTTATGAACTCAATACTAATAATAAAATCTTCTTCCTTGATGTCTTAGTTAATAACAATGATAAAACTTTTCTTTATAAAAATTACAAGTATGTATTCTTATCTTTTAAACTACAATAGTGAATGCCCAAAGTTCTTTCAGAAATTTTCTCTACAAACACACACTACCAAAACTCCAATATGCTAAATTCTTGTCAAAAACACCAGGATATTGTAGGAGACAAACAAACAAAAAAAAGACTTGAAATACTTGAGGTCTCAACAATAAAAAAAAAACACAAAAAAAAACAGACAATCTACAACAAAATCTTAGTCAGACATAGAGTTGTAAAGGTATTTAACAATGAGAATCTGACCTCCTCTTAAACTTATACAAGGTCAACTGATACTCCAATGACTCACACCAACTCATTTAAAACAAACATGGAAAAAAAACCTGTTCAGGCCATTCTTTATATAGCTCAATACAACAAAAATTAACTTGGTCTAAATCATACAAAAATAAATGACTTATTCTTCATAATGGCTAGATGCACAACTGAACATAGTGAAAACCCTGAATCTTTTGGATGAATTCTGCATTCAGCCAAACTGGAATGATACAAAAATAACAAAAAAATATTTTAAAAATCCTACATGCTTCCTTATTTGTCTTTTTAAATCAAACATGCTTGCCAATATATATACACACACATGCATGCATCACTTTATTGCTATATAAAATAACTGATATATATTTGTATTCTAATCAAGTTGAACTGATAGCACAGATTCCTTTGAATCTTTCTCACTATCTGTCCCTACCAGCTATTGCACCTGGCAAATCCTCTAAATAGTGTCTAGTGTGTACACAGAGCTGATGAATATAACTTTTTTGGTGGTCAGCCTACACTGGTGTGTCCATGTGTAGGAGTCCACAGGAAAATGTTACTTAAGAGTTTATCCCTAATTCTCCAACAATGGCCAGTATGTCTTTTACATCTTGGATGTTTTGTATGATTGTGGAGGTCAATGGCTGTACAGCTGCTATTTTTTTTTAATCTGCTTTCAGAATTTGTTACTAACATGTAACATTGTGGTGTGGTTCCCAAGATAACATGCAACCAAGGAATTAGTATACTATATATATTTTATCAGCAATAAATATGCTAATTCAATCTTCTTAATGTTTGCTGAATTGCAAATGTGAAAATAAGAATTTAAAATTTATAGTAAATATGTCATAAAATTGATCAATAATATCAAATTTTTTTCTGAATTGAAAAGCAATAACATCTCAAATTTACCTTTGAAAATGACTATTCTGTTTTAAAAGTATTCAGGAAGTAAAGTTTAAACAATTTCTATACAACATTGAACCAAACATTAATCATCATCATCATCAAGCTGCACTGGCAGCTGTGAGTTCCCTGACTCCCTTTTTACCATTATCTTTATGAGCCATTGCTTCTGCTAAGTTTTTTCAGCTGCACCTGAGCTGATGTAAATAAGTCTTCAGTGCTTGGCCAACACTGGCACATTCATGTGCAGGAGTCTATAAGAGAACATTGCTTATGATATTGTCTTCATTTCTCCAGCAGTGCCCCCCTTGTCTTGTTCATCTTATTTGAATGTTTGTGAGATGAGAGATAAGTGACCATACAGCTTCAGTTTTGTAGGGTGTTTCCTCCCAGAATTCTTCAAGATTATGTGCAGCATTCTTGAGTAGTTTCCATCAAGCTTTTTCTTTATGCATTTTGTTAACATCTATGTGGTAGTATTGATAAAGCTACATACAGCTTGGAAGGAATTTTATTTCATTGGATAGATCAGACTTCTGTATGATTGAGAACCAGTCAATAGCTTTTCATGCCTTCACAACGCATATGTTGACATCACTTTCAGTTGATGAGATGTTGCTGCCAAGGAAGGCATACTGATCTGCTAATTTTAGAGGCTTGCTATTTAGAGTGGATATGGCTCCTTTTTGTTTTAAACATATGTATTTATTTTTCAACCCCTTTGCCCAAGTAGGATGTGAAACAAGGTTGATCTTTTTATTTGCTGTTTAACAGGTTTGAATTCCCAGTTTTCTTTCACCTAGACTAGTTGCTATACAAAGGCTAAAGAGCCCAGTCTGTTCTATCATATGTATAGCTAGAGGGAGAATAGTTTGGTTCAAAACCTTTCCAAAGGATATTAGTGCAATGTGAAATGCAAACAGATTCATCCACGATTTGAACTCGGGTTGCCGTGTCCATTTCCAATGAGAGTAACACTTACACCACAGGCACCTCCATGTATATACTTGGTTTTATTTGCATTCACATAAAGCCTAATGCCTTTTGCAGCTTATTCTAGGTTATGCCATAGGGATTCTACAGGGGTATGCATATTCGCAAGATGTGCTAGATCATGTGTAGTTAGCATCTGTTAGAGTTTGTGGTATATCTTCTGCTTTTTGTTTTCTTTTTTAAGCAACCATTATCTTTCTTGAGATTAATTGATGTTCTATAAATTTAGTCTTGATAGAGTGAAAACAAATATGGTGTTCATGTACCTTCTCGCAAGACTCTATAGAAGTCAATATCACCATCAGGTGACCAAACCATTGCTTTCATGTTTTCGTAAAGCATCATGATTGCTACACCAGTTTGTTTGGGAAGATCATATACAAGTCGTATTTACTCCATCTTTGCTTTGTGGATGAAATTGAATACTTTGGAAAAATCCATGAAGATAAATATTTTCTTTTATTAAATTTCTTTATTAGAGAGTTTGCTCTCAAAATAGTGTTGAATTCTAAAGGGTTATTATTTAGTATTCAAAGAACTTTATCTACCTGAGTCATCATAAGCCTTGGCTGGGGCCTGTAGAATAGTCTGACTGCATCTCTGTAGAGGAGTAAGGGCCCCTCTAATGAATGTCCAAGGTATGACACTACACCAACTGATGGAAAGGCTCTAGTTCCGGAGCTTTGAGGAATGTGGTGTACCCCTTTTTTGTTATTACTCCCAAGTCTACTCTGACCTTGTGTTGTGGTACCTTTAAAAGTTCCATCTATAGATTAAATAGAAATATTCAATCATTTACTATACTTGGAACCATTTAACTCTAGTAGAGATATTACATATCCATACATGAAACTCTTTCACTGTAAACAAATGAAGTCGGACTGATTAAAAAAATGATGTTTTCTGCTGTTCACTTACAAATCACACACACACACACACACACACACACACATATATATATATATATATATATATATATATATATATATATATAAATGATGATAAATAAACAGCTGTTTTATTTTATTGTGTTGTATTAATTTACAGGGCTACTGCAATGCAAAATAATAAAATGATAATTATTTGAGTTTAATTAATGTCAAAGTAAAAGCTTCATTGTCAGAGAGGTTTTTTTAAATGAGCACGATGTTGTGTGTACAATTTTTTTGGACGTTGTAAACATGGTGTCACATGAGGTGTTGGAATGCCATGTTGGGTGTTGTAACCATGGTGCCATGCAGGGTGTTTAAATGCCATGTGGAAGAGATATGATTTCTGTTGTCTTAATCAGTTTCATTTTATTTCATTTTTATTCTTTTTTAAAACTTAAATATGTATTTAAAATGTGCATGTTAATTAATGATATATTCATTATTTGATTCCAACCAACTGTTAATCTGAGGGTGTAACTTAGCTATTAATAAAGCCTTCATAATTCTGAGATTACCAACATAACATAATATTGCTTCTATTTTAATGGAAAAATTATCATTATTTTTGCACTTAATTAAATGCTTATGGAATCAGGATTCATGTGTATTGATGTGTTCTTTAATTCTGATGTGGAGAAGTTTGATTGTACTTCCAAAATAAAAATTATTGCATTTGAAGCAAATTAAATGATAGTGTTAGTTTTTTGGCATATATTTGGATCTCTTATTGGACAGTTGGTTAGAGTGTATGTTGTGACAGTTTCCTATTTTTCTTAGATAGGTATAGGCATCTTGAGGGTCTGGAGTCGGCCAGTTGTATATCTAGTGCTTCTTTGTAATTAGCCTTGTGTATTTGGTGATAATTTCACTGAAATGTTGTAGTTTCAGAAAACAGGTATGAGAGGGTGTACGTAGTTTTGGTGATTTATTATAATTTAAATTTTGTGTGATTGATGTTGAATAATTATTGTTTCTGAGTGTATTTATAAAGTGTGCTGTGTGCGTAATTTTGTCTTTCTCTTTACTGCATCTGTTGTGAATTTGTTGAATTTCATTTCTAATGTAATTTGTTTTGGCACTGAGTGGAAGTGCTGATTGGAAATGGACAAAGAGGTTTTTAGTGGTTGTTTTTTTATAGAAATGAGTGCAAATTTTATCTGTGGGTAATAGTTAGATTTTAAAATCCAGGAGTGATAGGGACCCAGTGTTATCTGGATGTTCTATCTTACACTGAATATGTCTATGTTTTGGAACTTCTTATATATGGTGGCAGCTTCTTTGTTGGATGATGTCAACATGAGTATATCATCTATATATCTTGTGGAGAATATGCATGATAGGCAGATGGATTGTGCTCGACATTCTTTTGTGCATATATGAAATGGCTTGTGTACCTGATAAACTGGATCCCATGGGTAGTCTTGTTAGTTTTTGGTAGGTATTTCCATTGTTGATTTGACGCTGGTTCCTAGGTAAGTGAAATTGTCTACTAGTTTAAGAGGGGTTCCTTCTAGAGTGGAGATGTCCCCCGTTTGATTATAGCACATATATTCCATTTTGTGTGCATTAACATAGAGGCCTATGCTTGCGGCTGCTCGTTCCAAACTATGCAGTAGTGTTTTGGCTTGGTTGGGTGTATTTGCCAGTATCGCTATGTCATCGGCGTAGTCGGCATCGGTAATTGTTGTTGCGGGGTACCTTCTGCTTCTTTTCTTCGACAATTCGAAGCCAAACCGAAAAGGACATCGAAACGAGGTTAACGAAAGCATTGACAGCTATCAATAGGCTATCGATTATATGGAAATCAGACCTAACCGATAAATGAAATGCAGTTTCTTCCAGGCAGCGGTCACATCGATACTGCTATATGGCTGCACTACATGGGCGCTAACAAAACGGCTGGAGAAGAAGCTAGACGGCAATTACACAAGAATGCTACGTGCAATCTTGAACAAGTCCTGGCGGCAACACCCCACAAGACACCAGCTGTACGGCCACCTACCCCCTATCACGAAAACTATTCAAGTTAGACGAACCAGACATGCAGGACACTGCTGGAGAAGCAGGGACGAACTCATAAGAGATATACTCTTATGGACCCCCACACATGGCTGTGCAAAAGCAGGACGACCAGCACGAACATACATTCAGCAGCTATGTGAGGATATGGGATGTTGTCCTGAAGACCTACCTAGGGCAATGAACGATAGGGAAGAGTGGCGAGAGAGGGTCAGAGATATTCATGCTACCAGCGCGATATGATGATGATGATTTCCATTGTGAGTGAAGTAAGTATTGTCTAATATAATAGATAATAGTTGGTGTATATCTGTTTCTGTTAGTTCTTTGAGATAATATATTCTGATATGATATCAATTGCAGGGTGTGCAGGTTTTGCAGTGTTGAGAGAGATGACATCCAAGCTAAATGTGTAATAATTTTGCATAAGTTGTTCTGTATTTATATGTGTAGTCTGTGGATGACTTCATCAGAATTTTTAATGTCCTGAAAAGGTGGGAAGCAAAGGTTTCAATATTTGTGCAAGAAGCTATGATATTTTATTAGGAGGTCCTTCTAAGGTGGAAATGATAGGTCTGATCTGGAGTGTTTTGTCAGTTTTGTGTGTTTTGATGAGTTAGTAGAAATTGGGTAGTTTTTTATTTCGAGTAATAAAGTTACTCTTGTATTTATTGGGTATATTCCTCCATTCACAGATATCAGGCGATACATTATTGATTAGGTTTTCTAATTGGGTTGATTTAATTCCTGTAACCTCAGAATAAATGTTGTTATTTTTAAGATAGTCCAGTGCCAATTGGTTTTAAGTGTTCTTTGAGATGACGCCGAATTCCTTACCTTTCTTGCTGGGTAGATATATAAGTTCCTTATTTCTTATGATTGATAGTGTGTTGTTGTTACTGGGTAAATTTTGTGGTATTCTTTAGTATTTTCTAAGTATTAAGAATATTGCTCTTTTAAGTTTTGATAATTTAAAGTCTAGTTCTTGGTTGGCAAGAGGTTGGTGAATAGGGTGATCCTAAGTCTAAATAGGAAATGTGTTAGCATTGGGAGTTGATGTTGTATTAGATTCATCCTAGATTTTGGATAACCATTTTAGTTGGTAGGCTGTCCTGTAGAAATTGGTTTCAATGTCAAGTAATAATTTATCATCAAATTTTTGTGTCATAATAAATTTAGGTCCCAGACTGAGTAATTTTAATTCGTTGTTAGAAAAATATATTAATTTTTATGTACATTTAATAGCATTGATAATTATCTGTGACCACTGGTTTCATGCCATCTTATTCTACAATCATCAGGCAGAGAAAGTTAAATATTGGAGATATCAAAAAATACTGCTAAAAGAATGTTTACATTGGGATTGTGTATAACTCTTTTTGTGTGTGTTTGTGTAGATTATGTTCGTGTATTATTTTGTGCAGTCATATATGTGATTGTTAGCATGATGTATGTGTGTATGATGATACATGCATGTTGCATCAGATTTAATGTTGTCTCCTACATATAAGCGTAGCAAATTGTAGCAGACATCATGAGACAGACAGGGTTTGGGCGAATAAAAAAAAAGATTCTTTTTGTGTATTGATGATTTTATCTAAGGAACAAATTATTATCATTACCGCAACATGAAGAAAATGAATTTTTCGATTTAACATGTAAGTATAATGGATGAAAATGGATGCTGGATCTAAAACTTAAGAATAATCGGTGGATCGGGAATATCGTGGTGTAAGAGATGTTATATTGTAATATACAATGGAGTATTATGCAATACTAGTATTTATATGTTGGAATATGTCCGGTGTTAAATTGCAATAGCAATTTGTACTAGCTGTCAGTGTTGTGTTAATGTTATATTACCTATACGTTATTGCAGTCTATGATGGTGTGTATGTAAGGAATATGATAACTATTCTGTATTGAGGCATAATAATGATAATTTGTATGAGCTGTTTAGGTTGTGTTGATGTTATGCATATATCATGGTAATCTGTAGTGGTGTGTATGTGAAGAATGTGATAATAGACTGTATTAAGACATTGAAATGATATTTGCATTGTCTATGTTGGTATTATATTATGTATACATTATTGTAATCTATGATGGTATGTACATAAGGAATATGGTAAATACACAGTTTTAATTCATGGCTAATATTATATCCACAGATGGTGACGGAGCTTGGGGATGGATATAAAGCTTCATTGGAGGAAAATGGTACTTAGGGTGCATCAGGGTTGTTGTGTGGTTATTCATAAAGGGGTGAGGGGATTTTAGTGATGACGGTAGTGTTGGTATAGTTAATTGTGGAGGTGGGCATGGATTATGTGTTGGGATCAAAATTCGAGAGTAGATGTTTGTTCTAATGTTGGCATTTAGATAGTATGTTCGATTTTATTTTATTTTTTTTTTGTTACTGGGTGTTTTGTGACACCTTTTTTTGTTTGTAACATATTACTCTATCCTAAATTATCATTTAAAAATGCATATCTGATATTGTTTAATTTTGTCAGTACTGTATACTATTATGTGTCTTAAATGAAAGAACAAGGAACTGTAATCTCAAAATTTAAATTTTTGGAACCTGGCCAAAAAAGTTTTACTATTGGAACGTGAAATTCTATTTATTTTTTAGAACAAGGGCAATAATTATTTGACACTTGCAAGACTCGAAATTTCAGTAGAGAGAGAGAAAAAAAGGCAGGATAGGAACAAACAAGCAAATGACCCCGCTTCTCTGTGAAACAGTAGATGAAGCCAATGTATATAAATGCTCCTAAAAGTTGAAAAATTATACTTGAGAGATCATTTGTGAACAACATAGAAATGAATTAGCATGTCCATTTCAAAGGAAACTCAAAAAAACTAGTTAGTAACATATTACTCTATCCTAAATTATCATTTAAAAATGTATATCTGATATTACTTAATTTTGTCTGTGCTGTATACTATTATGTGTCTTAAATGAAAGAACAATGAACTTTAATACCAAAATTAAAAATTCATGAACCTAGCTAGCCAAAGCAGCTAATGCTGTTGGAGGTATTAGAAAAAAACAAAAAACAAAAACAAAGTAAACATCAGATAGAATCCAAAGAAGAAAAAAAAAACTCTAATAAAATTAAAAAAAAAAAAGCAGTTGTGAACTTTGACAAACTTAAAACTTAATTTGAACAGGAGGAATGGAAGTTTGTTTTTTTTCTCCGATAGCCATGGGAAGCAGCATGGTAGATGTACAGGCAATTGGATAAATCTTCTCACGGCCTAATGCAATTCCTAACATGGTCCTGGGAGCATGAATCTCATAGTTCTACGTCCTGAATCATTAGTTCAATCAGAGAACTACTGCTGTTCAGCTATAAGGGTTGCTTCTGTACATGAGAACAAAAACAGACATTGAAAGATAACCATGACCCACACTCAAACCACATGTCTAAACTGCATCGCTCTTCATGTGGGGAAAAAAAAGGGTGCGTCTAGCTGAGGTTGGAGCCCTGGCCTCAGTGTTCGAAAAATCAGCAACAGAGCTCAAACAATAATTACTAAAATGCAAGCAAACAATACGAATAGTGACATTCAACATTAGAACCTTAAAGAAAATAGGACAACTATCGGAGCTGAACGCATCTGCCATAGATCATAATATAGACATAATATGCATTGAAGAACACAGAAACACACATAGCAAGGATATCAAATATCAAACGATAGTGACAAGGGATGGACGCTAGCCACTGCATCGCATTGAAAAATTCTGTCAATGCCATGGTAAGAGGTGTAGGTATACTTATAGGACCATGAGCCCTAAAATCACGAAATAGTTTCGAGAGAATACAACCTAGGATGATAGTAGCTACTTTTAATGTCAACCCCAGAGCAACAATAATCTCCTGCTACAGCTCTTCCAATGTTAGTGAAGAAACTGAACTCATCACCTTCTATTATGAGGTCTTCTCTCTTGTATGTAGCATCCCGAAACACAACATCCTCATAATTGCCGGAGACATGAATGCCCAAATTGGGAAAAACATAGACAATAAATTCAGCCGACACAATGTGTCAAACAGAAATGGACAACATCTAACAGATTTCATGATAGAAAATAGATTAACATGCCTCAATACAAACTTTCCAAAAAAGAGAGGGAAAACTATGGACCTACACATATGCAAACAAAACTAAAGCACAGATAGACTATGTGTTTATAAACAAGAAATGGTATAATAGTGCATTGAATTGCAAAGCCTACTCCTCATTCGAGGGTGTGTCCACCGATCTCTGAATTGTCACCACAAAAACACAACGGAGCATACAAAAGAATGCCACCCAAACAAAGACAACCATACTTTATGACTGGGCCCTACTTAATAGCAGGGATATTAGAGATAAATATACGTTAGCACAAAGAATCAAATACAATGCTCTACATGAACAGACAAAAACACACATTCTGAATGAAGAATATGAGAACTTTGTCAACATCCACCTAGAAGCGGCTGTGGAATTCATTCCAACTAAACAAAGAACAAAATATTGAGTCCCATGGGAGACCTTAGCAGTTAGAGAAAAGCATGCAGATATGAAAACTGTCTCCAAATGTAATAGGAAGAACCCAACCAATACCAATGCCCTGAAACTTCAGAAGGCATAAAATGAATTAGCTAGCATATACCTAAAAGAACAGACAGAATACATACAAAATCAGATCGATTAGATTAGAGACTTATTTGAAGATAGACAATCTAGGATAGCATGGCAAATAATAAATGAAGTGAGCAGAAGAAAGAACACTGCCAAAGCTTAACTAAAAGCTACCAACCAACAAGATTGAATACATATTTGGAAACAACATTTCGAGAATCTACTCGGTAACCCTCCAGAAGTTACTCAAGAACCAATCACAAGAATTATAAGGAAGCAATTAAAAATCAAACTAGGACTATTTATTTGAGAAGAACTGGATTTGGTACTGAGAAAATTAGAAATAGAAAGGCTGCAGGGCTTGATGAAATACCCCAGAAGTGTAGAAGACCAGAAAATTTGAAGACATACTGCTCTAACACTGTAATACCGTATATAATCAAAATCCTATAGACAGATGAATGACGGGTTGTATCCTCCCCTTCCTTTAAAAGGGTGACCTCGGATTAGCCAAGAACTACCAAGGTATAACATTTACATCCATAGGGGCCAAAATATAGTGCTCTGCTACGCAACCACATAGAACCCAAAATTGACAACATACTTAGGAAGAACCAAAATGGCTTCTGGAGAAAAAGATCGACCTCACAGATTTTGACTATCCATCAACTTCTTGAAGGTGTATGCTCAAAAAACCTACAGACAACAATATTATTTGTTGTCTTTACTAAGACCTTTGACTCTATTCACAGAGGTAAGATGCAGCAAATTCTTCTTGCCTACAGCCTACCAAAAGAAACCATCACAGCCATAATGATGCTCTATAGAAATACTAAAGTGAAAGTCCATTCTCCGGATGGAGATACAAACTACTTCAACATAGTTGCAGGAGTACTACCAGGCGACACACTAGCCCCATACCTATTTATCATCTGTTTAGACTACGTACTTAGAACGTCTATCGATAAAATCAAGGAAAACAGTTTCAAGCTAACAAAAAAAAAAGATGCAGAAGATACCTCACAAAATCAATTACCGACGCCGACTATGCCGATGATGTAGCGCTTCAGGCAAATGCACCCGCCCAAGCTGAAAGCCTGCTACATAGTCTGGAACGAGCTACTACAGGCATCAGCCTCCATGTCAATGCATACAAGATGGAATTTATGTGCTTTAATCAAACAGGCGACATATCCACACTAAACGGTAGCACTCTGAAACTAGTTGACAAGTTCACCTATCTTGGAAGCAGTGTCTCATCAACCAAGCGCAAGACTAGCAAAGGTATGGACAGCTATAGATAGGCTCTTGGTTATATGGAAGTCAGACCTGACCAATAAAATGAAGCACAGTTTCGTCCAAGCAGCGATTGTGTCAATACTGCTGTATGGATGCACCACATGGACGCTAACTAAACGGATGGAAAAAATGCTTGACGGCAATGACACAAGAATGTCGCGAGCAATATTGAATATGTCCTGGGGACAGCACCCAACTAAGCAACAGCTATAAGGCCACCTACCACCCATAACGAAAACTATCAAAATTAGATGAACCAGACAGGCAGGACACTGCTGGAGAAGTAGGGATGAGCTCATAAGTGATGTGCTCCTGTAGACCCCTTACCATGGACGAGCAAAAGCAGGATGTCCAGCCTGAACCTACATACATGCAGCAGCTCTGTGCTGATATGGGATGTAGCCTTGAGGATCTGCCGAAAGCAATGGATGATAGGGAGGCGTGGTGAGAAAGGGTCAGGAATATCTATGATGATAGCATGACATGATGATGATGTTTTGTGATAAGTGAGTGATAATTTCAAGTTTCTCATTGTGGCAAAGAAGGCATTTTTGTTGATGACTTGCTGCAGGTGGGTGTTAGTTATGGTATTTCCCAGGTAATGGTCGGTGTGATGCTCATGTCCTTGAGGTCTCAGGTGTGTGTGTGGATAAAGAAGTGTTAGTTGAATAATTTCTGTTGGAGAAGGAAAGTTTGTGGTTATATATTCTTTGTTTTATGGTTCCCTCGAGTATACCTATGTACTGCTTGACTGAGTTGTTAGTTTTTACAGTGGCTTTGTTCACTACGTTTTTTTTGTTGGCAATTTCCTTGTAGGAGACATGTCTCTTTATCCCTGCAATTGCTTTGTTTGTTGGGATGTGTATTGCTGTGATGGGTTTTAATTTTTTGTGGTAGCCTTTTATGATTTGGGTTATATTACTTGTGCAACTGTTGCTGACCTTTATATTGTTATTATTACTGCCATAGTATATATATTTATAGGATTTGGCAATAATAAATCAAAAAGGGTTGTTGATGTCCAGTAAAACAACCAACCAACTAACCTACCAACCTTTCTTGCCAATCTGGCTTAGAGAACCAGCCAGCCCAATGCTGTGACCATCAGGCTTTGCAGACCAACAAACCTGATGCAGTGATACCTCATAGAGCAGACTAACCAGCTTGATGCAGCAACACCTGGAGTAACAGACCAACATGCCTGTGCATTGACACCTAGAAACTCAGGAGCTGTGGATACTGCACAGACTGATGAGAACTTCATTAGCTCAATCAAAGCTAATGTCAACTAAACCCTAGGTTAGCTACCAATTCAACCATCAGGATGATGACTAGCTTGCCTCTGAATGTGGTTAAACTAAGGCTGTTTGCAGACTACCTGGCCACATAGCTATACAAGCAATCTTTTCAAGTATCATCCAGACTCAGTTGTCAAGAACTATAAAATATTTGAGTCTGCACTTTTGACATAAACAGGAATTTCCCTCAAACACTGTTCTTGTTATTGCTTGGCAAATTAAACTTGGCTCTTTTAACATAACTTCTTGCATTTGTCCTCCTTGTCTGAGCTGTTGTCGGCATTAATTTTCACATGTCTGTTGAACTGACAAATTCATCAGTCCTGAAATACAATTAAATTTGCTCAGGCAATAAAATATGTTGTTGTTAATTTGTTGCAAATTGTTCTTGCATTTACTCTGTGCAAAGAAATATCAATTTCCTTCACTACAAGTGGTCCCAATTGTTAGCTTTCCCAGTTGTTTGAGGCTGTAGAATAAACAATAAACCCACTGCATCTCTGCAGAGGTGTAAGACCCCCACAAATGAGTGTCCTGGATATAACATTAAACAAACTGATGGTGAAGCTCCAGTAATGCTGTAGCATTGTGGAATGTGGAGTACCCCTTCATTGCCATCGCTCCCAGGTCCACTCTTGCCTGGAGTGGTAGTACCAGATTGGGTCAAATAGAACTGTTTGAAATTTAAACTATGTGTAAAAAATTACTGATGTTTAATTCAATTGTTAGTGATACATAGTAATAACTGAAACTATTTAACTTGGTTGACTTATTTACAAATCATATATATCTATATATAAACAGGATTTGGCATTAAACTACCGAGAATGGTTGATATGCTATAAAACCAAATCAATCTTTCTTTTAATGTTAGCACTAGTTATGGTACCCAAATAAGACAAATGCACAAAGTGACCTTCAATCATCTATACTATGGTGTTATGTTTTGACCTTTCGACCCAGCCAAAAATGCCATTCAAGATGGTGCACCGGAAGGAAGTGACACATCCCGGTCGCTGGAAATCAGAAGAGGTTGCGTAGGCATTGAGGCGTGTCTATATTACCACGTGGGAGTTTGAAGGTAATTTAAGGCCGACGAATTGAGGACAGTGGGAGATAGGCGAGAAGGAGGGCAAGCAGTACAGTGGAAGACGGAAGTAGACACGATGTAGTAGGGAAAGCCAGCACACAGAAGAGTTTACTCCAGGGTCCGGTAGAGCAACCATGGAGAACGAGAAAGACACAACGCTGACGGCCATAACTTCGGGGTCAAAATATTTCAGTAATGTTCGGTTTCTAGCTCTCTCTCACACGCAAACTTGGAACAACCCTTTTGAAACTTACAAATAAAGATGAGAGGTAAAATGTTTTATAAAGAAGTCTTCCTGCGTCTTCCTTGCGTGCATCGTTTATTCTTGCGACTTTATCATTGTGCGTCTGTCTAATTATTGTGTCGTTAGGATGCTGCATGAACATGTATATGTGTATATAAGCATATTTATTATGTGAGTATATAACAATGGCTCATCTGCTATATTTTAATTTACATTGATTCATAGCATAAACTGACAGGATCATATGATGAACAATGAGCTTTTACAGCATGCAAACAGCATATCAAGAG